>RJVU01042532.1:563616-599096 GCA_003731715.1 Anabarilius grahami
TATGTAACCATAGTGATGGTATGGATAAACATGCGATACGCCAGTCCAAACAGAATAGGAAAGAGTTGTAGAGGACTTCAAGTGTCCACTTTGATCCGAAAACCCGAGGTCCAACCCAAGACCTGGGGCCAGTTGCATAAACTTAAGGTTTGTTTACACGACAATGATGTACTAAAAATGGAAAAGTTTTTCATTAGCTTTTTTCGTCTACAGACAACATCGTTGTCAAAACAATCTCCGTTCACATGGATCCCTGAAAACGAATGCATTATTCTGCCAGGCCAGTAGTTGGCAATGTCACTGTAAAGAAACACTACGCGGCTATAGACTAAACACATAATATGCATGCGTACAACGTCACAGTTTTCACAAATTCGCATTTTTGTTGTTCACATGGGGACTATAACTATATCACTTTCAAACCTTGCTTGTGTTTTCAGGCCGCCAAAATGCCGTTGTCGAGTAAATTAATTGCCAAAACGCATAAAAAGTTTTCAGTGTTTAGCTTAAAATGGTGTTGTGTAAACAGCTCCTTAGCCACTATGTTAAGACTGTCTTAAGAACTAGTTTGACCAACTTGCAGTTAACAAGGGGTGATCAGTCTAGACCAGTGCACCTTTTTATGTAACTGACTGAAATTAGGACCAATATGTAACTGACTGAAATTAGGACCAGAAGTCTTGTGAAAAAATGAGATAACTAACTTTTAGGACTAGTCTAAGAAGTTTATGCAACCGCCCACTAAGCTGGTTTGGGTCCAAAACTTTGACGAGTGCTACGGACACGGGTCGGGTCTGATATCAGTAGCCTTGGGTCACGGTTAGTTTAAAATAAATGTGCTTTTACAGAATGGACCCAAGAAGACTCTTTCCATTTCCTTTTCCAAATTTCCATTATTTGTTGTTTGATTAACAATATTTTATTATTTAAAACAAATACATATTAAATAATTCTGACAACATTCTTATCCCCCTTCTTTGTTTTCGGTCAGTTTGCATTTCTGTGTGTCAATGACCAGCCTCCTCAATGTGCATGCAGTAGCGGCGTGTGCTGAGGTGCAACAAAAAGCTTGTGAGCGGCTTATCTACTTGGAATTGCTCATCCAAGCAGAAAAGCAATGTATTGTTGCCAGATATTGATTACAGAAAACCATCTAAATGCAGCTAATGCCAATCTAATCAACGAAATCAAACTAAATCAAAATTACACCATAACTGTATATTTTGATGTTTTTGCTCAGATAAAACCATTTGTAGGAAAATTCACGGAAAACCTATTCTCCCACATTTGGACAAATTATAGACTACATTGTTTGGCAACATGGCTTGGGTCTCGGGGCTAATTTTCTTGGGTCTGTCTCAGGTCTATTTTTCTTTTTTAAAAAGTAATTTTCAGGTACAGGCAGGTACAGATCTCATGACCTGAAAAGACCTCTAATGAATTGAGTGAAAATCAATAAACAAACAAATAAACAAATAGGCTAAATATGGAATGATGTCAGTATAAAACCCAATTCAGTGGTACTATTGAGACAGAAACTGAGTGCACCTTTAAATAGAATCTTTCATTATTTAAACTTCGTGTTATCTTATATGCATTGGAATAGTTTAGTGACCGAAAACTATACTCACCTACATGCCCAGGCAATAAAAGTCTTAGCAGGTCTTAGTAAAGTGTTTTATGATATAATTTTCTTACTGAAGGTAATATACTGCATATCATTTGCATGTTGCCTGCAAACTCGTCTTACAGTGCAAATGGCATTGTGGTTACTGTGGTTTCTGCTCACAAGAATGGGACAGTTTTGCACTGCGGACCTATAATGATGTTACATCTTCGTCAATTCAAGCATGCATTGGTTCATCAAAAGAGGTCATTCATGTCCTGACCTTGAACCATAATATAAATTAGATACAGGTCCTTAATTTAATTAAAACCAGTCAGTCATATTTTATAGTCATAAACCCTACATTCAGTTTTCGAGATATTCAAAGCTTAAGTTTATTTTCATTTGACTACACTGGATTATTTGTAATCTGTAGGGTGCATTTAAACTGGGTTGTAGCTCTATTCAAGTGTCTAAATATATTTATGCAAACATTAATGTTGATAAAATATCTTTATTGGGTTTAAAACACAATCCACACTGTAAGTTTGGATGGTGAAGAAAAGGGTGCTTTGGTAGGACGAAAAAATGTGTAAGTAGTAATGTGTAAGGGTGGTATTGTACATTGAGATGTTGTAGTGCTGTGACAGGAAGTGAGGACTGTAGGGGTGGATTGCCTTTGTAACGAATGTAAAAAGGTCATTTGAAAGAGCGAGAGAGAGAGAGCCTCAGAGTCACAGAAATACCACTGAACAAGGAATTCCCCCGCCTCCTCCGATCCAGCCAAAAAACCAAAGTGTGTGTGTGTGACTTGTCTGGGCAAGCATTTTTCTTTGTATTCTGTTTTTGTCAAAGTTTTTAGCATTAAGTTGTTTTATATCCACTTTGTAAGGCTATGGCACATCACAAGTATGATGTTAGATTAGGCACTAAACTTAAAACATTATCTCCTGTGCTATCTTGCTTTTTAATTATGCTGTATTCTGTACTCCCTATTCTCTATATGGGGATTGCAGTTCTGTATAATGAACTGATCCATCTCATGTGCTGTGTTTCATTACAGGGTTTAATTAAAGAAGGAAAGGATAGTGCAAACAGGAAGAGGCTTGTACAAGAACAGAAGAAAAAGACAGAGAAGGGGCGGGATGCAAGAAGGAAACAGAGTGGAAGATATCGATAGGCTGGGACTTGCAGGAAATCAGGAGGATTAGAGACTATCTTAGAGCAAAAAAAGATGAAGCCCATTAAAAAGCAAGACAGGCGGTCGCCTCCCTCCACTCGTGCCAAGGGAGTTAAGAGGAGGATGGTGGATAGTAACCCACAGGAAGAGAAGAGAGAAACAGAGGAAATACCCCAAATTTCACCTACCTCTCCCAAGAGACATATCTCCTCAAATTCTGACTCATCACAGGAAGGGCCTCTGAGAAGAAATGGGTCTCCAGAAAAGGAGGGGATCCACAGTGATGGGGTCCTCAGTATAGCGGTGGATTTCGGGAAGACGGATGAACCCCCCGGGAGCTCCAAGTCTGGCGGAACACAGAGTGACAGTAACAGTAGCACGACCAGCGCCAGCAATAGCCCCAACCCTTCGTCTAGTCGTAAGACAGCCACTTTTAAGGCCCGTGTACCCAAGAAGAAGTACACTTCTGAGCACTATGCCGGAAACCATGGCAATGCCAGCACTCCCAGCACACCCCCACAGAGCAGCAGCAGCTCTTACAATATTACTGGTGCTAACCAGGTCCCAGCTGCCTCTGCTGCACACACAGACCCACACAGTCAACCCCAGCTGGCTGTAGACAGCATCGCTGAGTATGGACACAACAATGTATTGGGGCCCACAGGTAGAACTGCAGGTGAGTGCGGAGAGAAGGATGGGACAAGCATATCCAGCCCACAGCGTTGCTCCTCAACCGATACGGCCAGCGAACACTCGACTGACCTAGAAGTGACAGCTTCAGGACGTGATTCTCACTCCAACTCCCAAAAGCCACAAGCACATAGCACTTCAACACCCTCGCAAGAGAGCCTGTCATCTGGGTTAGCTGGAGTTCTCGCCAAAGGTCTTAAGAATCAGAGAGTTCTGGCCCGACAGGGTCCCAGATTAGGGGAAGGCTGGCCTCACGATCGGGGTCGGGAAATGTCAGGAGTGTTTCGCGCTGGCGTCGTACGGAGAGTTAGTGAGTCGCATGGGAGTGTGGAGGTGCAGCTAAATGGAGAAAAGACCATATGCAAGTACCCTTTTCGAGTGACTACTGATTCTGTTGACCTCATTCTAGATGCGTCACCTCCTGGTGTGGCCCCGGTGGCTATAGGCACACAAGTCTGCGTCCCCTTTAGAGGAGGTGATGAGGGCAGCGAGGGAGCACAACAGTGGTACAGAGAAGGTGTAATCACTCAAGTAGATCAACATCCAGCTGTATCTTTCCCATACCGTGTCCAGCTACGGGAGGATCTGTCTGATGAGAGAAAGGATATGAGACATGGAGAGGATGACGGAAGGGCCATCAATGCTCAGGCCATTTGGGTATCACGACAAAATCTTCGCCTCCTGGTTCCTCCTTGGGACCTAGAGCCACCTCAGCCAGCAGAGCCAGGGATTGATGGTAGGAGGGTAAGAGAACGAGAGTGGGAGGAAAGAGAGGACATGGAGGTGTTTCGACTGACAGCAATTAAAGTTCAGAGTTTGTTGCACCCTGTGACTGTACCTTTCACCTCATCCCATTCTTCGTCTTCTGCCATTAACACTGCCATCACGTCTGTACTCAGTGTAGCCCCAAATAGAGACTATGATTACCACAGAGAGAAGGATCAGGAAAGAGACCTGCATAGGCACTTAGAGAGAGAAAGGGAACAAGATCGAGAAAGGGAGAGGCACAAGCATCATCCTCTTCATCCATCCACCCCAGAGGAGGACATGGAGGTCAGCCGTCTCAGTCAGCTAAGGGATGGCGGCATCACTGCAGCCATGAGTAGCAAAGCTCTTGGGGTTTCTTCTCAGCATCGGCACATTCTTTCTAAACCAAACTACCTCAGCCCTGGGAGAGGGCTTAGCACCCCAATTGCACCCCATCTGCCTCTTGCTCCTCACCCAAATCACCCCACTATGCTCCTTGGCCTAGATTCAGCTACAGGTGCTGCAGTCATCTCCTCCACACCCCAGCTTCCTCCCTTGCCCCCAAGCTCTTCTCGAGGCTCCCTGGACAAGACCCCGAGCTCCAACTCACATGGTGCATCAGGGGGTGGCTCTGGATCCTCGTCCTCTTCGTCACGTTCCCGCACACCCCTCACAGCCGCTCAACAGAAGTATAAGAAGGGCGACGTAGTATGCACCCCTACAGGCATCCGCAAGAAGTTCAACGGCAAGCAGTGGCGCAGACTCTGTTCACGTGAAGGCTGTTCAAAGGAGTCACAGCGCCGCGGCTACTGCTCACGGCATCTCTCCATGCGCACAAAGGAGATGGAAGCCGGAGGCGGGGTGGGCAGAGAAAGAAGTGGCGCCAGTAGCACGGGCACTCTCACACCTGACCTTCGTTTAGGTGGACGTACCAGCAGCGAGTATGACTGGGATGACAACTCACGAGACAGCAGTGAAGCAAGCAGTCGTGGCGGGGACTCTCGACCACGTCTGGTGATGGCCTCTCTCATACCGCAAGAACTGCCACGTGAATTGTCCCGCTTTGACTTTGATGAGTGCGAGGCTGCAAATATGCTGGTCTCACTTGGCAGCTCTCGCTCATGCACACCCTCATGCACACCCTCATACTCACCAGTGTCCAATCAGTCACCATTCTCCCCTGCGCCTTCCCCCTCACCCACACTATTTGGCTTCCGCCCAGCTAATTTCAGCCCCATCACAGCACCTTCACCTCTGACCCCTCGCCGCCCTCGCCACCTCAGTGGCACAAAGATCCCGGGCACCCCCAGCACAGAACGTGAGCGCCACATCTCTGGCATTGTGCCCACTTTTCAGACCAATCTGACGTTTACTGTGCCCATGAGCCCTAGTAAACGTAAGCTGGATGCCCCACCACCCCCATTGCCCATTGCATCAGACTATGTGAAATCTGATCCCCAACTCAATGACCCCAGCCTCAGCCTCAACGCAGCAGCATTCAGGGTTCTATCGCCCCAAAGCCAGCCTACAACCCCCTCTTCTCTCTCATTCCCTCGACAGAGGAGTGTCACAAGTCGACCCTCATCCTCTGCCGCCTCCACTCCACCCCCTATGCTGGTTTCTCCCACACCACCCTCACCCCTGCCTCAAGATCCCAGCTCACGTCGTATCGTTCCCCTACGTGATTCGCCTGTCATTGTTCGTAACCCAGATGTGCCATTGGCAAAATTCAGTGATAGTCCCCTGAGCCGTAGAGCAAGCTCACGCTCAAGGGAGCACAGCCAGCCTCCTCACCATGCTGCGGGTCTCCAGGCCCCTGTTCCCATTAATGGCGCTGCCACCAACGGAGCTGTTCTCCTCCGCAATCCTGCTTCCACCTTAGTCCTGGTGACCTCCTCTCAGTCATTGACACCTGTAGCTCCTGGACATCCCGCCCATTCAAACTCTTCCGCTTTAAATGTGTCCACCTCTAATGCAACCACTGGACCTGTCCTTGCGATATCTGGCTCAGGAAGTAAAGAGCAAGAGAGGAAGTCAGGTGGCCATGCAGATGCAGGTGGTGCTCTCCCACAGCCTGTGGCTTGCCATCCTTCACCCACCGCCCTGTTGCCCCTCATCCTGCCAGCCGAGTCCCCTCACCCTGCTCCTCGCAAAGATATCATCATGGGACGACCTGGCACTGGTAAGAATCATGAAAGATAAATAAACACCAATTAGAACACTACTTAGTTATTACTAATTATTATTGATCACCATAGTCATCCACAAAGTTATGGTATGTAAAAAATAAAAAAATAAAAACTTTTTATTATTTGTACACTACCGTTTAAAAGTTTAGGGTATAATAAGGTGTAATCAATATATATATATTTATTATTATTATTTTTAAGTAAATTAAAGGGGTCATGAACTGCATTTTTTATTTTATTTTATAATGTTCTCTGAGGTCCACTTATAATGTTATCAAGATTTTTACATCAAAAAACATCCTCATTTAGAATTAATAAGCTATTTTCTATCCTGTTTTTGACCCTCTCTTTCGAACACTCCGTTTTGATGGGCGTGCTGCATTCAAGACATGGAAGTAAATGCCCACTGCTATGATTGGGTAACAGTTTTTCATATTAAAATAAGTAAGTACTTGGAGTTACCACAGTTATAATTGACAAAGGATGACTTACGGTGTTTCGTTTAAACGGAATAAAGAATGAATGTCGTTTTTATTGGTTATTTATAGTTCATCTTTACCGATAAAGTGAAAAACGTATACGTTGTCATTTGCAGTGTCGTGTTTTAAATAAAATGAAACGTGTTGTAATATCTTACTGATGACAAAACAGGAGAACTTGCTCACTGAAGCTTTTATTCAGGATTACATTGAATAGCTTAGATCAAAAACATAAGCAAAGCAGCGTTCCCTATGTGTTTTCTTCCGTATTCGGATATCCCCGCGTTAACCCCATAAATGCCAAAGCAAAGGAAAGAATGGCAAATCACAAATGTCACAACTGTTCACAGTTTGACTGTGGTGCTGCCGTATAAATACTCAGTACATATCAAACGTTCTGTAACAGACAAAGCAATAGTGACACATGGTAAAATGGTGTAGAAGTAGGCATTGTTCTGGTGGTCTTTCGTCGCACTATGATGTAATAATGTAACAAAATCTGAGAACAAAGTCGTTCCCTGTTGAAAAATATAAGCATTAGGTATGTTTTGGATGCTGGGACCAGCAAGGGATGCTAGTTGCTGGTCCCCAGCATGGGAAATGGGAGTGCTGGTTTCGCTTGTGAACGGCATGACTATGGAGCTCCACCAGCCAGACCAGCACTATACTAGCTCTAACCAGCATTAAACCATCCTAGACCAACATAGAATTCATGTTGGTATATGTTGGATTTCTCATCAGGGTTTTCTGAGCTTGGTTTCAATAAAAGCTGTTTTTGGACTAACATGAAAGTTTTGAGTTCTGAAACTTACAGGATATTTTTATAGCAAAATGACCTCTTATATGTCAAAAGATCAAGGAAAATATGATTTCTTGTATGAAATTTGAATTCATGACCCCTTTAATACTTTTATTCAGCAATGCATTTGATGAATGCATTAAATTAATCAAAAGTGACAATAAAGATATTTAGAATGTTACAAAAGATTTCTATTTCAAATAAATGCAGTTTTTTTGAGCTTTCTAAATCCTGAAAAAAATATATCAGTCAAAGTTCTTTCTTTTTGCTTAATTTTTTTTCTCCTGAAAAAGATGTGTAGTTTTGTGAGATGGAGGACACAAACAAACACTTTCTATTTCCTATTAGACTGGCAAACTGTAAAAATAAGGGGGACTCGGAGTGACTTTGGTATGCTGGTCAGCAGCAGGTGTGTTTGGGTGTGTTTAGTGAAGAATGCCCCTGTGCTTTCAGGGTCAGTGTTTCTTTAGACAGTTGCAGCATGTCTGAAATGATACGCAGGAACTTGCCCAGACATGCATGGCTAGAGGGTGATTGGACCGCCCTGATACTCATGAGTACTTAAATTGAGATACACAGTTAGCTGCGATGACAGATGCCTAGGACATGATACACACTTTCTTAGTTTTCCCCCATCATTGATATGCAGACATATGCATATGAATGGCTTTCATTCAAGTTCAGTCTGACACAGAGAGGTGCTGTTTCAACAGTTTCCTCTTAAGAGAACAGAGAGGCTGTAGGTTTTCCAAAACAATCATGTGTATTTATAAAAGGTTTGTCTGTTTCTGCATTTAGTTTGGACCAACGTGGAGCCCCGCTCTGTGCCAGTGTTTGCGTGGCATTCATTGGTTCCTTTTCTGGAGACCAGCCAAACAAAAATGTCCACGCAGCCTGCAGATGGCCAAACACTTGTAAATCAGAGCAAAGGTAACATTTCATAGAAAAATGGAACACTATCATTTGACATTGCATCATTTTCTTGTAGGACACTGCATTGAATATCCACAAAATCGCATTCAGAATATACATTGATGTTTTCAGTTGATGTTTTGAAACTGAATAAACTTGCAGAACCTCGCTGTGGAGTTGCCCTTGTTACTGAAGGACTTGTTGATCATCCAGCACAAGAGAGAGGTTCTCCATCTTGCCCCCCTCCTTCTGCTGAAGACCCACCTGTGGAGAGAGAAGGAGGCGAAAGTGAGACCGAGAGTGATGCTGACGACCTGTAAGTATCTGTTTGCATCTCATCTCAATTAATTGGCGGGGGGGTTGTTTAATTTAATTAAACAAATTAAATGTTTTCCCCATAAAATATGTATGTGATGATATATTTAATTATTACCATTTATAAAAAAAAAAAAATTGTAATCTGCCTTTATCGCTAACACCTATCAGCCTCAGCCAAAAGTATTGGCAGTAACATTAATTTTGTGTTCCGCAAAGTTTGCTGCTTCAGTATTTGTAGATTATTTTTCACATTTCTATGGTATACTGGAAAATGATAAGCATTTCATAAGTTTTAAAGGCTTTTATTGGCAAAAACATTGAATATATGCAAAGTGTCAGTATTTACAGTGTTGACCCTTCTTCTTCATAACCTCTGCAATTCGCTCTGGTATGCTGGATATCAGCTTCTGGGCCAAATCCTGACTGATGGCGATCCATTCTTGCCTTATTAGTGATCGGAGTTGATCAGAATCAGAATCAGAATCAGAATGTGCTTTTATTCGCCAAGTGTGCACAAACACACAAGGAATTTGTTGTGGTTTTTACAGAAGCTCAATGATGATCACAATATGTGGACTTCTGCTCGTCCTCTGACCTTTTAAGGACTGACCACAGGTTCTGAATGGGATTGAGATCTGGGGAGTTGCCTGGCTATGGATCCAAAATTTCAATATAATGGTCTCTGAGCCACTCAATTATCTCTCTTGCCTTGTGACAAGCTCCATCATGCTGGAAAATGCACACGGATCATCACCAAACCGCTCCTGGGTCGTTAAGAGAAGTTGCTCTTGCAGGATGTGTTGATACACATTCTTTATTCATGGTAGTGTTTTTGGGCAGAATTTTGAGAGAGCCCACTCCTTAGGGTGAAAAGCAACCCCCCACACTTGGATGGTCTCAGGATGCTTCACTGTAGGGATGACACAGGACTCATGGTAGAGTTAACCTTTTCTTCTCCAGACAATCGATTTTTCAGATGTCCCAAACAGTTGGAAGCAGGCTTCATCAGAGAAAATAACTTTGCACCAGTCTTCTGCTGTCCAATCCTTGTACTTCATGCAGAATTTCAGTCTGTCCTTGTTTTTCTTATAGAGAAGTGGCTTCTTTGCTTCCCTTTTTGACACCATGCCATTGTCCAAAAGTCTTGGCCTCACTGTGCGTGCAGATTCATCACACCCATGGTGATCGCTGCACATTTTTCTTTGGAGGCAACCATTGCTAACACTAGAACACAATCAAAGGAAGTGCTTCTTCCCTCCTTTTATAGCAATCAGTCTGCTTTTATAATCCAATCAAAATAATAGAGTGAAGTCACCTGACTAGTACTTATTCACACTTCCCATGTGATTAGTGAAAGGATTTTAGCTGGGCCAAAAAACTGTGAAATTCTGTTTTTTGTGATAAAGTTCATTTTCTTGGCCAATGAAGCTTTTTCTGATCACTCTGCACAACAATCTAGAAACAATGTGAATCAACACCAAAAAACAGAAGCAGCAAACTTTGCAAAAAACTGCCAACACTTTTGGCCATGGCTATATATATCGTTAGAAAGGCCACCCCTACAAATAAAAATTATTTCCACCTCTGTAAAGCATTTTGAGACAAAGTTAAATCTGATTCTTTTTTTGTACACTTTTTTTTCTCTTAAATTAAATTTTTAGTTACTTTTTTTAATATAATTGTTTTTCAGGTTTTTTCCAGGTGTAGCTCAAGACCCTGCTCCATCCACCAGCCCAGCAAAAAGGCGTACACAATCTCTCAGTGCACTCCCAAAAGATGGTGACAAGAAGGTAAGTTTCAGCCTTTTCTTCCTGTTAGTGTCTTCATTCTGAAATTTTTTCCTGATCAGCAACAATAGTGACATAAAATTAGAAATTTTGTCAGTTGCTTGGTTTCCTTTGAGTAGTACTGGGCAGCCTCACCACCTTGGTTTTAGGGAGGACAGAAAAGTAACCCCAGACACTGGGGGTACAGGCTACAATTAAGCATTGTAACCATTAATTTCCATTATTATCTTCTGTGCTATACAAATGTACACTTATCATTTCTCCTCTCTTTCTGTCTCTCTCTCTCAAACCTACACAAAGAGGGAGAAGGACCACATCAGACGGCCAATGAACGCTTTTATGATCTTTAGTAAGAGGCACCGTGCACTGGTCCATCAGCGGCACCCCAACCAAGACAACCGCACTGTCAGTAAAATACTGGGCGAGTGGTGGTACGCGTTGGGACCCAAAGAGAAGCAGAAGTATCATGATCTTGCCTTCCAGGTACAGTCAAACTCATGAAATATTGCACAAGATGAAAATGTAATGCCAATCTGTCATCACATTTTTTTTATAACATGGACTTTTTGCATTTGAATTAGTGGTAGACCGATAACAGTTTTACAGCAGTCAATATACATTACGTACTGTAGATGCAAATATTTGGAAGGCACTATAGTTGATGACCAGTTTAATGCCTATATACACTACCGTTCAAAAGTTTGACTTGGTAAGATTTTTTTAATATTTTTGAAACACCTCGCTTTTGTTTTCTTATGCTTATCAAGGCATCTTGTATCTATAATACAGTAAAACAGTAATACTGAGAAATATTATTACAATTTTAAAAATGTTTTCTGTTTTAATATATTTTCCAAATGCAATTTATTTCTGTGATGGCAAAGTTGAATTTTCAGCATCCTTCAAAAATCATTAAATGCTGATTTGATGATCAACAAACATTATTATTAATTTTGAAAACAGTTGTGTTACTTAATATTTTAGTGGAAACCATGATAAATTTTTTCAGGATTCTTTGAGGAATAGAAAGTACAAAAGAACAGCATTTTTGTAACAATGTAGAAGTCTTTACCATCGATTTTAGCAATTTAATGCATCCTTGCTAAATAAAATTATTTTGCTAATTATGTTTGCTTTTTAAATTTTTTTTAATAAAAAACAAACAAAAAAATCTTACTAACCACAAATGTTTGAACAGTAGTTCATAATTTAATAATACTGTTTAGTAATAATAAATTATAGATTTAAAAAATTGTAAAAAGTTTCATACTCATGTTCTCTTTTAGGTGAAGGAGGCTCATTTCCGGGCTCACCCTGATTGGAAATGGTGTAACAAGGACAGGAGGAAGTCCCTGTCTGAGGGCAGGGGAACTCCAGGGGCCAAAGAAGCTCGCGAGCGCAGCGTGTCTGAAAGCACAGGTCCGTGTGGGTGTTTGTTTATATGCGTGGGCGTTTGTTGGTCTTGTGAAACTATGAGTGCATAGTAGTGTGAAACACAACTGATGTAGAGTTAACCTTCTTTGTCTCCTCAGAGGCCCATTCCACCTCTCAGGGGGCAGACCACAAAGGAGCAGGGCCCAGCTGGACTTCCCCTCAAACTGACAGTCACGGAGGATCAGTGGGTGGGCAGCTTCAACGACCTCGCGCCTTTTCCCAGAGCGCTGTGCATACTCTGGACAGGATGGAGCAGGAGAGAGAGCTGGACAGTGCAGTTCTGTTTCAGCCACGCCTCCCTGCTCACCGTCAACGCCAGAGTGAGGATGTGACCAGTGATGAAGAGCATATGGTGATCTGTGAAGAGGGGGATGATGATGTCATAGGTAAAGTACATGCATTATATACAATATGATATCTAGCAACAACCCAGAACACCTTCTGCAATGTCCTAGCAGAACTCCCTAGTATCATTGTGGAATGTTTTGCATATGCAAACACCACTAATAGTTTCTTCAGAAAAGTAAAAACTTTCTAACTAACGATCTGTCAAGCATTATATATTGTATTTATTTCATAAACCTCACTTTTTACACTAGAGGGTCTGGATCTGTTGAAAACCCCTGATCTGTAGATAAAGCTGTTATCTGTGGAACGTACCCACCATTAGGAAATTTTGTTTTGATCTTACAAGCGTTTTGCGTTCCATTATCATTGTCTCATTATTAGTCAGTCCTGTGACTGATTCTTGAGTCTGTGTCTCCCACGAGCTCTGTTCTCTCTGATGCACCACCACCATCCAAACATCATGAATTGATTTTTGGAAAGGCAAAATCTCCTCACTGCTCAGATTTCTCAGTCCCGCGAGTGTGAGATATGCAAGCCCTGGTCTCACAGCTAACGTGTGATTCCTTCACAGAAGACTCGTTTGCAGACGGCTCCATTGACCTGAAGTGTAAAGAGAGAGTGACAGACAGCGATGATGAAAACGACCATGCAGATGAGGCTGACAGCAAGGTAACACTAAATACATCACATGGGTAGTTGGCATCATGTCAATCCCACAGTGTTCATAGCTGAACTAAAACTATTAAAATAGGTTCTGTTTAATTGTTATACATGCTGTTTTTTTTTACATTTTTAAATTTAAAGGATTAGTTCACTTCAGAATTAAAATTTCCTGATGATTTACCCACCCCCATGTCATCCAAGATGATTGTTTTTCTTTCTTCGGTCGAAAAGAAATTACGTTTTTTGAGGAAAACATTCCAGGATTTTTCTCCATATAGTGGACTTCACCGGGGTACAACAGGTTGAAGGTCCAAATAGCACTTTCAATGCAGCTTCAAAGGGCTCTACATGATCCCAGACGAGGAATAAGGGTCGATAAAAAATAAAATTATATACTTTTTAACCACAAATGCTCGTCTTGCACTAGCTCTGCGATGCGCCACACATTTCGTAATCATGTTGGAAAGGTCACGCGTGACGTAGGCGGAAGTACCGTGGTAGGGCGAAAAACTCCATCTCATTTTCTCCTCCAACTTCAAAATTGTCTGACATCGTTGTTTTACCTTTTTTTTCTTTTTTTTTTTCTTTTTTGTAAAGGCTGTTTGACTTAGTCTTTGAACGTTCGTTTTGTTTATTCTTTAAACATTTATTTGGAAATCGTATTAAAAATACACTTTCCCCGTTATAAATTTGTGCAAGTTATAAGCTAAAATCTTGATGTTTGAAAAATGCCATTGTTATTTGCCTACTAACCTCATCCAGCTGTGATATGTTGTCTAGAACAAAGTTAATGTTTGTATTTCATTGGTAAAAGGACTTTAGATTGTTTAAGGAATATGCTTTAAATTAGATAAGCCTCATTACCATAGCAACAGAAATGATATTTGTTCTCATCTAATTATTATTTATAAAACCAGATTATTTCAGCAACTCTGTATTTGTTTGTCTAGTAAGTAACTACTATTTCTTCAGGGTTTACTCTTGAGGTTTTCCACGCCAATGGATATATCCACAAGGCAGCAGATGTTGTTCCTTTTCTAAGATGGTTCACTGACCAAATTGTTTGCCTTAAAGGGATAGTTCACTAAAAAATGAAAATTCTGTCATTATTTACTCCCCCTCAAGTTGCTCCAAACCTGTATAAATTTCTTCGTTCTGTTGTACACAAAGGAAGATATTTGGAAGAATGTTTGTAACCAAGCAGACCCCCCCTCTCCCTCCATTGACTACCATAGTAGGGAAAAAAATACTATGGTAGTCAATGGGGGCGAGATCTGCTTGGTTACAAACATTCTTTCAAATATCTTCCTTTGTGTACAGCACATCAAAGAAATGTATGCCTTTTTGGAACAACTTGAGGGTGAGTAAATGATGACAGAAGTTTCATTTTTGGGTGAACTATCCCTTTAAAGTAGTCTATATGACTCTTACATAATATTCCACATTGAGCCTTCCTAGAGTTAAAACAGTAAAGCATGACTCAAAAAAACACCAAGTTCATGGGTTCAATTCCCAGGGAACGCACAAATTGATAAAAAAAATAATTATAGATCGGAATGAAATGCAAGTTGCTTTGCATAAAAGTGTCTGCCAAATGCATAAAAGTAATGTCAATGTAAATTCCAAGTCCTCTGAAGCCATACATTCACACTGCGAGCCTTCGTGCTCAATTCCAAATCCTCAGATCCAATTTTTTAGTATAGCTGTTTTAAATGTGGCCAATATCAAATTCCAGTGCAAACAGATTATGGTCCTGAATTGACCCGCATGCGCAAAAGAACGATAAAAATAAAGTGATTATTCGTTTATATTTATAGTGTGATAAGCCAGCAAAAAAAACAAAGCGAAAATGTGAAAAAAAGAGAGCAGATTTTTTTAACATTTATGATATGAGCCCTTATGTTTTGCTTGTATATAGAGCTCTCACTGTAATACTTATGAGCTCTGACACATCACTGTCCTTCAATGACTACCTTTCGCAACTGTCTTGATAATTGCGGTTAAGTAAAATCTTTGAAGTGACTCCCATGAGCTCAGAATTGTGATGACATATGGAAGTGACACAAATCGGAATTAAAATGATCAGCATCCATGTGGTTTGTGCCGTTCAGACTGTCATCACAAAAACAGATCTGAGTCACATGTGATTTGGGCCACATTTGCTTGCAGTCTGAATGTAGCCTATTCTCTATTACCCGTATTTGAATTGTCACAACTCGTAAAGTTATAACACACAGAGTCATAAACGTCAAATCCAGCACAAACCTAATTTTTAATCAATGAAATTATCATTGTAATCTGATGTCACAAATGATCTTCTTCTTTCAGCGTGCCTTCCAGCCGGCAGTCCGTTCCTCTTTGGCGTTCTCTCTGGCTGGCTCAACTGGCAACAAAGATGGAGAAGGGCATGAAGAGAACCTGGATAAGAAGAAAAAGAGAGGGATGGGTGGTGCAGAGATGAATAATGAGGGGCCCAAAGAAGGGAAAGGAGGTGGTGGAGGAGGGCAGGTTCCGTTCCATGTTAATTCAGCCTCCGTTACTAATATAAATACCACTTTGCCGCATGATCGCGGGATGTACTATTCACAAGGCACTGTCAGGATGGCCCCCACCATAGTGACCAATGTTGTTCGACCCATCACTAGCACCCCTATCCCCATCGCCAGCAAGCCAGTTGATGGGGGTGTGGCTGTTGGGACCCTACCTCCAGACGGGAAGCCCAAGCTACTGATAGGTGCCGGTGGAGCAGGAGGAGGTGGGTACTTTTCCTCCTCTTCTCCCAAACCTAATGGGCAAGGAAGCTTAGTTACTGGCCTAGTTTTGGGAGGAGCCTTCCCAAACCAACCCACCGTTCAGCTCATCACCCCACCCCATCCTACTCCATGCAATGGAACCCCTAATAACAGTGCAGTACCTCTTCCCCTACTTCATCACCAGTTCCTCCCTTCTGCCTCTATTACGCCCCTTAGTGGTGGGAAACCTGTAACACAGGTGCAGTACATCCTTCCAACTCTACCTGCAACTGCCAATCCCAACAGTCCCAACTCCCAGCAGACCTCCAGCATCCTTGCCTTGCCCAGTGGCGCACCTACCCATGTGACCCTGGCCAATGGTGTACATTCAGGGGTGGGGCAAGGAATAAGATATGCTTCAGTCCCAGCAGTGGGAGGAGTCAGCCCAGGAGGTGGAGGTGAGATTTGAGGCAGTTAAATTGTTGTGGAGAAATTGTTAAATTCAGGGTTCACACAGTTTTCGGCCTGGAAAATTCATGAAAATGAATCAAATCTTACAATTCATGCAAATTTTTCACATAATTTTGCTCAGTTTAGAGGCTTGATTAGTGTACACTAATGTTCAAACATTTGGGTCGGCAAGATTTTTTAATTTTTTTGAAAGAAGCCTTTTATATGCTCACCAAAGCTGCATTTATCTGATCAGAAAATACTGATATTCTGAAAGAAATATTCTGAAATAATATTACAATTTTAAATAATTGTTTTCTATTTCAATATCTTTTAAAATGTAATTTATTTCTGTGATGCAAAGCTGAATTTTCAGCATCATTACACAGTCCTCAGTGTCACATGATATTTCAGAAATCATTCTAATATAATGATTTGAGAAACATTTCTTATTACTATCACTGTTAATAACAGTTAATGTTTAAACTTAGTTAAACTTAATGTTTTTGTGGAAACATTTTTTCAGGATTCTTTGATAAATAGAAAGTTAAAAAGAACAGGATTTATTTGAAATAGAAATATTTTATAACAATACACATGTCTTTTACTGTCAATTTATTGCATCCTTGCTGAATAAAAGTATTAGTTTCTTTAAAAAATGTAATAGTCCCAAAATTTTAGAATGGTAGTATATATCCACAGCCATTTTCAATCAATCTATCAAGTTTTTGTTGACATCCAACCTGAAATTAATCCCTTTTAGCTGTCATAAAAATGACAGAATATAATGAGGTTAATTAAAAAAAAGAAAATTTTTTAATCTTTTGACAACCCTAATATTTTTAAGTTTCTGCTTTAAAGGTTTAACAAAACAAAACCTCTGGTTTCGAATCACTGGACAAGATATTGCTTTTGGTGTAAACCAAGCCAAATATTTGACGTGTGAGTGAATTGGTTCTTTTCAATAAATCAGTTGAACCTGTTCACAAATGTCTTTTTCATGTAAAATCACTGAAATTCATTTCAAAACATGTGGGAACCCTGTAAATGATCTGATGTGTCCACATCCAAGTCAAAGTGAGTTTTAGCATGTTTTTATTCATGATTTTGAGCAGATATAATGAGGTTTCTCAAGCTTACAGGGATCAGGATTATGCACAGTGTTTTGGAAATTAGGCACTTCATCAAATCTATTCTCGGTCTCTACTATATCAGTCCTTTTCATCTCTCTGCACAGTTCAAGCGCAGTCCCCAGTCTTGCAGAGCAAGATGCTTGTTCCCATGGCAACTGTCGGAACAGGATCTACACCTCCGCAGCCAATTTCCCTGGTGGGCCCACCCCTTCCTGTTCAAAATGGGGCTCAACCAGGAAGTAAGGTAGATTGACTTGAGTTACTACCCTGCTACATGAACAAGAAGTATTTATTGTATTAACAATAGATGCGTCAGATTCATGTGCTTCTTTGTTTTTCAGATCATTCAAATTGCACCAATGCCTGTGGTCCAAACAAATGTGCATCCTGGTGGATCAGTGCATACTGGCAGCTCATTTCCTGTCTCTATGCCAACCGCGACTGTCATGGCCCCTGGGTCCACCCCTCCTCAGACGGTGCTCTTGACGCCACCACCTACAAGGTACTCTACTGCCCATTGTCTCTTTAAAACTGCTGCCAGACATCTGAGCATTGAAACATAACCTAATCTAACCTTCTAGTGACTGTGCCAAGTAGGACATGTTCCTGGATCAACATCCTTGTTGGTCCTGGGACAACATCCTATAAAGTTTCAGAAAGGCTAGGCTTTAAGCTGGGGTTAGGGGCACCAAACGATATCAAAATTACTGACAAATATGTTAGTTAACAAAAGTTTTTTTTTCTTCTTCAGTGATAATGAAGATGAGACAAATAAGATCAATAATTGTGACAATAATTAAAGAGTTTTAATGAAAACATACTGTCAAAAAAAATAACATTGCAAGATTTAACAGTGCACTAACAGTGTTTTTTTGAAGGCAAAAAATCTTTTATATTCTTGTATAATATATATATAATGTTCATTCATGGGCATAAAATGCAGGATTTAACAATGTTTAATTTATTAAATGCACACTTTATTAAATATATATATAGATAGATAGATACACACACACACACACACATAATTTATATATGAGAATTTAATATAAATTAGCCAAAATACTGATTACGTCGTTCAGAGCCGGAGTCTTTGCAGTAGTGATCCTGAGGGACCTTGAGCCACAGCATCAAGGTCCCGCCCACACTCCCACTCTTGCAGACTCAATCGCAAGCACAGCTGTCAATCATAACATTACACCCCGTTTTTTATAGCATCACATAACTAATTAAAAGTCAAGTCATCTTCATTTATACAGCACTTTTTACAGTATACATAGTTTCAAAGCAGCTTCACAGTGATAATAGAAAAATTAAGGGATAGAGATTGTTTTGGCTTCACAGCAGCTCTAGGAAAAAGTCATTATCGAGCTAAAGCAAGTTTTTGATTGAATCACTTCCGTTGTTAAAAATAGTTAATTATTAACTTAGGGGCCATTTAAATTACACCTTTTTAACTGAAAACAGAAGACTTTTAATGCGTTCTTGCCATTCATTTACGTGTTTAGTCTATAGGTATGAGCGTTTGAATGTGTATGTGCGCTGACGCTTAGTCTTTCTTTACAAAGTGGCATCGCCAAATTACTTGTCTGGCCCGCATAATACAGAATTATTAGTCGTTTCCGTAAATCCATGCGAACTGGAATCATTTTGATAACGTTTTATCTAGACATAGGGAAAGGAAAGGGAAGGGAAGGAGGCCTTCACATGGGATAGTTTAGTTGACACTTCAGGGCTGCGTTGTCTTCGTGTCTAGGCGTGAAACAAAACTTACTGGGAAAACGAGCACTTGAACATACATCTGCGTTATAAAAAATTTATTAAAAATTAATACTTTTCTTCCATTTTATCAATCATTCATCCTCTGATTTTAGGGTAAGCAGTTTGCTCCTTTGACAGGAGTGTTACTTGGGAAAATCACAGTGACTCAAAGCTAACTTCCTGCTCTGCTTTTGTTGTTCAGGATCACATATGTCCAGTCCACTCCTGGAGTTGCGGCTCCTTTGCCATTGGGTTCTACACCTGCAGTCTCTTCCACCCAGCAGGCCTCATCACCTGGGGGTCCCTCTTTTTTGCAGTCTCCAGTGGCGACCCTTGGCTTTACTGCAATTGCCCCAGCTGGTCAGGCCTTGGTTCAGCCTATTGTTGCAAGTGAGTATAATGGCTGACAGTTCTTTAAACCACCAACACATATTTAAGACTGTATGACAAACATTATACATTATATTTCTACTACAGGTCAGCCACCCCTCCTGGCTCCATGCCCGCCCTCAAGTGGATTGTCACAACCTTCACAAGCCTCGACAGCCACCCGTCAACTTGTGACCGCCATTTACCCCAGCGTCAGCTTAGCTGGAGGGGTTGTGTCAGTGACAGCCATGCCACAAAGCACATCAAGTTCCACATCAATTCCGACATCATCCTCAACGCCTCAAGCAAAGACCTCCTCTGCCGTGGCTGCGCAACCATACATAAAGGCAGATGCGCAGCTGCAGTCTCAGGTAAACATGCAAATGGAAAATGAGAGAGGACCAGAATCTAGGAAAGAGATGGAGAAACAGAGAGACCTGGTGTTAAAGGATGGACATCAGACGCCTCCTAGTGGTTTGGAGGAGTCGGTGCAACCCAGCTGTGCATCACACACACAAAAAGGTAAAAGTAACTTCATTAATTTCAGTTGTACAGTAGTAAATTCTTTTTTGTGCCAAATTTAAAAATACTCCTTTTGTTTTAACATTAATTACAGTAGATTAATAATACTGTGTGGTTATGAATAAAGACTACTGTTCAAAAGTTTGGGGTCAGTTTTCTAATAAATAAAACTTTGAATACTTTTATATACTTTTAACAATACTTTTATTCAGCAAGGGCACATTAAATTGATCAAAAGTGACTTTTGAAAAAAAAAAAGATTTCACCATAATATTAGCTTTTGGTTATACTGCCCATCGCTACTTCAAAATTATATTTTGGCAATTTCGACTTCTTTAACAGCAGTTATTAAATATTGATCAAGCATTTGTTACATACAGAATGGGCTTGCAGTCCCTTTAAAGTCACATTCAAAATGTTCAACAGGTCAGCATTGCGAAGGGAAGGAAGATGGAAAGAAAGGGAGCAAAATGGAACGAGAGTACGCGAGAGATGTAGGAGGGGGCCTGTCTCAAACGGAGAGAATTGAAACAGCAAGAGCAATGGAAGGGGAGACAGAGACTCAAGCTGAGACCAACAGCAAAGACGAACAGAGTCGAGAAGTAAGATGCTTTTTTCAGCTGTATAATCCAACTTTACTAAATTCAAATAGTTCCCATACAAAACTTCATTGTGCAAGTTTGAATCCCCATGTTCTTCAATAATCTGTGTTTTTTTTTCTTCTTTTTTTCTTTCAGTCAGGGCGCAGGGAATCTTCTGTTTTGGACCCCCTACCACCCCCTTTGCAGACTGACACTCCTTCAGCTAAAAAGACCAAGTTCCGCCCACCTCCACTGAAAAGCACCCCTGATGCTGGAGACAAGTGAGTGGCATTGCCCTAGATTACACATTGACTAGACTACAAGTGTTATTTTATTATTTATATATTATTATAATATTTATTAATATTTTAAATTGGCTTTTATGTTTTAAGTTTTTAATCTATTGTTTAGGTTTTATTTTATTTGAGCTTTTTTCACTTTTAATTCGTTTTAATTTACTTAATGATTACAACACTGGTTGAAGCCAGTGACTTGAACATTATAACTGTATCACCAGGTGGCCAAAAAACATAATATGCATTAAATTCTTGGCCAGTGCATTGCAAACATGAGGTCCAGGATACATACTTAACGGACATCCTTGCGATACTGTACTATTAACTAAATAACCTTAGTACTAAAGGGTTCAAAGGACCTTCAAATATATGTGCCATTGCCATGTTGACAGATTACTAACTTCACCTCAAGATTCTTTTCAAACGTTTGCCAAGCCATGACGATATTTGACCTGAAAACTGACTGTAGTAGACCTTTGAATTGTGACACATTTGTTTGCGCTTGTTTATCAAAAAAGTCTTATTCTTTTCATTGATACCACATTGGTAGTCGTTGGTAGTCACGTCCCTCCATTTCTGCTCACATCATTCATGAACTACTAGGGGTGTGACAAGATCTCGTGCCACGAGATCTTGCGAGATTAAAATGAAAAGCTGTCTTGTGTAAGCGAAAGTAAAATGAGAGCGTGCATTCAAACTCGATTTTAATACCCCGCATTTTGAAGGCGGCTCCCTGATGCATGCAAATATCTTCCAATATGAAAGCTATCTTAGCTAAGTGTGTAGTTGTGTAGTTGTAACCATCTTTTAGCTCTGTATCATGCTTGAAGAAAAAATTGGTCTCTATTTCAGGGTTCATACGGTCATGAAAAACCTGGAAAAGTCATGGAATTTTAAAACAGTGATTTCCAGGCCTGGAAAAGTTTTGGAAAAAAAAATAAACCAGAAAGTTTTGGAAAAGTCATGGAAATTTGTTTCAAAATATTTATGTTATAGAATATATGTTTGTGATAATATTGGTTAAACAAACTTTGAAACTTCGTAAACATACTTTGTTTATACGATCCACCCGCCTGCCTCATATAACCAATCACACGTGTTTCTGTCGAGCGTGATGGCCAATCAGAAGCGTTCAGATTAGTCATCGCTGAAAAGAAGAGTTTGGTTCATTGTGCGCGCTTTGTCTGAATTCTGACTGAAACTGGCGAATTTTCCCATAATCAACAAAGTGCAGATTGGATGTAAGAGATTCATGTCGCAGTGTCATCAGCTTCCGTGATTGTAACAGGAGTGTTTGTGAGAGTGCTTAAACTCGCGCTACACTCAAGTTATGGACAGCTTCACAATCGGTCCCGTCTCTGCTCTCTCTGTATAAGTTTATTCCAGTTAATATAATTTATTCATCATGCTGGTAAGATCAAATGAAGTCTTCATTTTCTAATGCGTAAAAAGCATTTAAATAATTCATAAATGGTTCTAAGATTTGAGTAACATTTGAGTATGTTGAGGAACATTAAACAGTATGTGTAAAGATACATTTATGCTATTTCAGGTGCACCTTCTGTTGTTGATGGCTTTTGTTTTGTTAATGCTAAAATTTTATTGGTAACAGTCTATATAGTGTTCTGATTGATTTAAGTAACTGGTTAAAGTTAAGTATTTGATAAACGACAACACAGATTTAATCATAAAAAAATTGCATTTATAAATAAATAAAATGCCCCTGGAAATCAATTGCAAGGGGCCCATATTGGAAAATTTGTTGTCTGACCCTGACATGGGGTATTGTCTGGCAGTTGCAGTTTGTATAGGTGTAAATTGCAGAAATGAATAAATAAACTCAACTGTTTTTGGAGACTTTAAATAGGGATGTTATCTTGTTGATGATTTATGGTTTACAATGAGATTAATGGTAAATAGGACTAGGAGGCAAAGCTGTTTTTCAATCTTCTTAGTTACCAAATGTTGTATTCCAAAAGTTTCTCTAGCCCCCGCAACCTTGTAAAGTTACTATTAGTGTTACTGTACACTTTTTTAAGATCATTGCCTCCCATTGATGTCTGTTAATCTGTTGCTAGGGTCAGGCAGTATTTTATATAACCGTCTTACTGGTGTCAGCGTTTATTTTGTATTAAACTACATAGCTTGTCATTATTTAATATATTCTGTGATTTGACATTTGAACATGGAGTTTTATTCTTATTTTACATGTAAACATACACAAGTGTTTCATGGAACGTTAGGTCATGAATATTTGCCTAAAAGTCATGGAAATGTATTGGTAGAAATGTGTATGAACCCTGCTATTTGCATTTTGAATATTGAGAGAGTACTTTGATTATGGTTGCACTTATTGTTTGCACTTAAGAACACTAAGAAAAAACACTAAGTTATCATTTTCATTTATACTGTTTTAATTTCTATGATCAATTTGTGGAAAGGAGTTCATTTAGGAGGTCAACAGTTGTAGAAGCTCATAAATCATGTACAGTAATGTCTGAAGAGAAATCATACAGGAGAGAAGTCAGTTGAGTTTGTTGCAAAACCTTTTACAGTATTGTTGTCTTTTACTGCATATGATAATTCATTCTTAGAAAGTAGAACTGAAATGACAAATTTATTACAAGATGATTAGTTAAAGTATTTCAAATGCACCTGCAGACTGTTTTTCTAGTCATGTATTTCGTCATTGAGGATTTCTTAAAAATAAAAATCTCGTCTCGTTCTTGTGAACCCAGTCTTGTGTCTCATGAGCTAACTGTCTTGTATATGTAACTGTATATGTGATGTACATTATTTCTCTGCTGATATATGTCTATATATATTCTAAAAAATTATATTTGCTCTTTCTCAGGGCGCTGTTTGGCTCCTCTTTTGAAGAGCGTCTTAAAGAGCTGCCGGAGTTCAAGCCTGAAGAGGTGCTGCCCTCTCCCAATCTACAGAGTTTAGCAACTTCCCCTAGAGCCATACTGGGCAGCTACCGTAAGAAGAGGAGGAACTCTACAGGTAAGAGCAAATGCTAAATGTAATGAGCATTTGTAAAGTCATTATATTAATTGTATTGTTTTCCTTCGCTTTTTCTTTTTTGTGTGAATTTGATCTTTCCTTTCATTCTCTTTTCTTCCCTTCCCTAGATCTAGACTCCGCCGACGACCCCAGTTCACCAAGGAGGAAGAGTCGTCGCCTCTCCAGCTGCAGCTCAGAGCCCAACACGCCCAAGAGTGCTGCCAAGTGTGAAGGGGACATCTTCACCTTCGATAGGGCTGGTGGGCTCATTTTTATGTATAAACTCACTCTCATTAACACATATATATATATAAATATTTATATGTTTTCTTGTCTTCTGTGTTTATCAGTTGGAGAGACAGAGCATATTTTGGAGGAGTTGGACCGTGTGCCGCCATCCTCTTTGCGTCGGATGCTGGACCAGCGGCGTGCACTCGTCATGCAGCTCTTCCAGGAGCACGGCTTCTTCCCCTCAGGTAACATCAAGTTAGCATCTCTTGGGGTAATAGAGCCAGACTTTTGACTTTCATTGTTGATTAAAATTGACAGTAAAGTAATTTATAATTATGTTACAAAACATTTCTATTTCAAATGAATGCTGTTCTTTTGAGCTTTTTATTTACCAAATAATCCTGAAAAATATGTATCTCTGTTTCCACAAAAAAATTAAGCAACACAACTGTTTTCAACATTGATAATAATAAAAAAATATTACTTGAGCACCAAATCAGCATATTAGAATGATTTCTGAAGGATCATTTGACTCTGAAGACTGGAGTAATGATGCTGAAAATTCAGCTTTACCATCACAGGAATAAAATACATTTTAAAATATATTAAAATAGAAAACCTTTATTTAAAATTGTACAAATATTTAATAATATTACTGTTTTTACTAGGGCTGGGTTAAAAATATTGATTTCTCAATATTTATCAGTTCTCATTTTAAAGAACCGTTATTGATTCTTAATTCCCAACAATCGATCTCTTAGTCTATGCTGTTTTCAGTTGATGAATGAACAAAACATTGTTACAAACATCCTATCCAATAAATCGCAATACACAAATCCGCCGCGAACTCTATGGGCGCCGCCATCTTGCCTGCCGCCATTACTGCGTGCCTGCGAAGTGTGACTGTGTGACACTTGCCGGTGCCCTCTAATGACATTTCAATGAAAGCGCATCCTGCTCATTAAAGAAAATGTCTGGTGAAAGGGAACATTGGGTAGATGATGTCAGGCAGTGGCCAAAACATACCGATAAAGGTAATTTATTGACAACATAATGTAATAATGTAAAAATGTAATGTAATGTAATTAAGAAGTGTATTAATTGATGACAACAGTAAAACCGAACGCTGTCATTACTAGCTGTGTTGCTAATATGTTCACAAGCTTCACAAGTTTCAAATAATTATTAGGCCATCCTTAAAAATATTCTTGTTTGCCATAACCCGACCGACCCTGTCAATTTAGGACCGACCCAATTAATTATTTTTTTCCCCTTTTAGTCCGACCGACTTGCCGATTGTAATTGCGTTAAGACCCACGGATTTTTTTTTTAGTCTTCAAACAGCTAATACAAATGCAATAAAATGTGAGACACACGCAATTGACGCTTTTCACACGCTCTCACGCCACACATCCATTTTCTCACGCACAGAAAAATCGCGAAGTAAAGAGGACACAGAGACCGACAGACTAGACAGAGCAGGTTACTTATGATAGAAAAAAAATCTCAGCTCTCAGATTCTGTCAATTTTATTACGAAATTCAAACAATAAATACCGTTTTGGTGCTTGTAAATGTGACATGCTAGAAATACAGATTAAAAAATATTACAACATCAAACAACGTATAATGTTATGTTCTTGTAAACATGTTTTTCAAAATGGATTTATGTATTCACACTTACCTTCGTCTGAGGTAAATCTCTCAGAAATGACCGAACGCTGTCAACTAGCAGCCCCTCACACAGAACCTGTTTAGGCTGATATGTGTACTGTATTACATCTTTATTATATTTTTACTTATATCATTAAATAAAGTTGTTATTATAGTAAAAAATGCATTATATTTAAATTGTTATTTTTAAATAATACTGCCAGCTGATAGGGCTCTCTGTATGTTTACAGCATTAAGTTAGGTGAGTTGTTTTTTTCTTGAGAAAAATGAATGCCTACCTTGTGTAGCCTACCTAATATTTATCAAATGAGTCAATATTAAATCAAATCACAATAATAATTAAATAATAATAATTGAATAATTGAATAAAAATAATAAAAAAGTGTAGCTTACCAGAAATTGTAGCCTACCATGTAAACATTGTAACATGTCACTAAACCTAATAAAATTCAGCTTAGTTACTAAAATGTTTCACAATACACTTATTGTGATGCAATAAAAAAAATATATTTAAATTTTTTACGACCTACCGGCCATTTTAAATTTTTTTGGCCAAAATATTTTTAAGGATGGCCTTAGCCACGACTAGTTGTAGCAATAAAATACATGTTCTTACAGGTATTCAAGATTATTTTATTAATCATCTGGCATGCGATGAGCTTCAGAACCTAAACTACAGGGCATTGATTGAAGGTCAGAATTACATGAGCTCTGGATGGATTGGCCAGATACTGCATACCATCGCAGATGAGCTCATCACATTAAAAGGTGTCGTGAGGTTTTCACAGGCAGTGAACTCGTACCATAATGTGTCAGTAACAATACAGAGAGAAAACTGCAAAGTTCTCGAAGTAGTGTGTGACTGCATGGCCGACCGAGGGAAGTGTTGTAAAAACTATATATTTATAAAACTATATAGCTAACATCTGCTACAGCCACCTACGGGACCAACACGCTACTTCTGCTACTTCCTTAGCAGCAAGGCACGCAGTAATGGCGGCTCTGCTTTACTTCCGTGTTTCGCCGGATTTGTGTATAAACTTTGTGCTTTGTTACTTCTGATAAGAAACAAAGTTTCAGCTTTCAAATTCTGTCAATTTTATTACTTTAATGTGACGTGACAGATTGCTGTAGCGTCTCAGTTCAAGCGGCACTTGAACTGAACATCTCTTCCTCTTTACTACTAGAGCATGAAATAAACATGAATGAACATCAGAAGGTATGTTGAAAGATATAGTACAACTTACCGAAATCCGTATCATGTCTCATGTAATCAATCAGTGTTTTAACCTCGGAAAGACGTCAGTAAAACAGCTTGTAAACAATATCACGTAATATTACATTTACCTCAGAAAACCCATTCGGCGTCCATAAACTCAATCAACTAGAGAGTAACTCTAGAGACGAGCATTTTGCTAATGTATGCACATTATTGCATATTCATTGTAAATTTAGGCCTATTATTATAATGTTATTATTATAAAAACTTACTTATGTGTATTTTAAAATAATTGTAAATAGACTAAAAATCTGCTTATTTTAACCTTTAATGTTATAGTGATGTACCATCTGGGGTTATTAGTTTACAGTCTTAGTTGAGAGATGTTTTTTCCTTGAGGCAATTTGCCATGTACTGTACCTGATAGGCCCCAATTAATCGATATCGTATTAAATCGCAAGCTTGTGAATCATAATCGAATCGAGGACTTTGTGTCATTGCCCAGCCCTGGTTTTTACTGTATTTTACTGTATAATATATGTAGCCTTGGTGAGCATAAGAGACTTCTTTCAAAAACTTTTGAACAGCAGTGTACTTTGTTTGTGGAAAAATAACCACTCAAACCACTCAATAAAAATGATTGTGTACGATTTATAATCGTAATATAATGAACAAATTATTTACATTTCAGTTTTGACTTTTTCTTTCTTTTTTAGACTATTTCTCTATCCGTAATTTTTCTTTTTATGTTTCACAGATATCTTTTTTTTGTGTGTGTGTCAGATGCAGCAGAGTCAATGCTATTCATTGATGATAACATTACAACAACTGGGAAAAAAATGGAACTTAGTGTGCATATTTCATTTTTCTGTTACAGCGCAAGCCACAGCTGCCTTCCAAGCTCGCTACTCTGACACGTTTCCCAACAAGTTGTGCCTGCAGCTGAAGATTCGCGAGGTAAGGCAGAAGATCATGCAGACCGCCGGCAGTTCTGAAATTGTGGGAGGCGTGGCTCTTGGAGGCTCTGACTCCGCCTCCACTTCTGGACCATCCAATCCTGCGCCCAGGGAGAATTCCGAGCCAGATGAGAGGGGCAGGGCCACGGAAGAGCCAAAAAAAGGCGCGGACGATCCGCAGGAATCGAGATGAAGAACGACTGAGAAGACAAGCAGAACGGAAGGATGAAAGACGAATGTAGGAAAGGATTCTAGAAATGTGTAAAACCATTTCCGCTGACAGTACAGCACTTATGTGGATTTTGCTTCATTTCTAATTGAACTGATTTCGTTGCCATTGCGTTCACTTCGTTGATGTTCTGTTGTTATGCACAGTTACACACACGCACACGTTCACACACGTTATGCAATTACATAACAATATCACTTTCTCACATTAATGACTTGCACAAGGAACTATTACATATAGCGCATGAGGTCGCACTCATTTGCATATGCCACTCGTGTCAGGCAGCCATTGGTCCACTTCTGCATTAGGGCGGGCGTCACTTTCTGTCCGAATTTTAGAGCCCTTCAATGCTGCACCACAGGCAGCACCAAACCAGCCTGTCTGCACATGCTCAGTAAAGCCCCCGCATGGGGCTAGCACAGATTTTTATCGAATGGACTGAATGTTTTAGAAGAGAAATTAGACTGTTTGAGGTACCGGTAACTTTCAATTCAAAACAGGGATGGGGTGGGGTGGGGGTTGTGGGGGACAAATGCGCTTGCACTTTCATTTTTAGAGACCGAGAGACCGAGGAAAGCAATAGCCGGGGAGGAGAAGGGTCTTCGTGCAAATGTTACACCCCCTTGGCGGGGTACTTGCATCGGCTGTTACTGTTCTTCAGCATGGGCTGTAAATTCACAACAGGTTTTTTTTGTCCCAGAAGCAACAAACTCAAGACTCGTAATCACGTAGACCAGCGGAGCAGAAAACAGAGGCTACGGCGACCGCCACAATCGCATAACAACAACAACAACACAGCACACTCAAAGCCAGAGAGGAAAACATTGTCCTAACCTTGGAAGAATCATACAAAAGAAGACGAAAAAGAATAGAGACACTACCCCTCTTTGAATCAACGTGTAGATATGCTTTGTTGTTTTGTTGTTGTGTCGTAACGGTGGAACTGACTGATATCTTTTTTTGTATTAGCTTGCGCCTCTCTTCTTCTTACTCTAGTAATATTTTCAGCATGGACTAATCCAGCTATCTAAGTGTTGGAGCAATTGCGTCGAAAACAAAAAAAGACTGTGTTTTAGCCTCTTAGCTGAAGCTCCTCTTCTCTGGCCGCTGACTTAGGCTTTTCCCCGTACACTGTATATATATATATATATATAACCGTGATGGCTGGGGAGGGGGGCAGAGGGTGGGCACGAGGCTCTCTCTGTGTTCTTTTCCTCGTTTCTTTCTTTCTTTTTTATATTTCAATCAGGTGTTTGCACAATATATGGTCCTAGACCATGGTTTAAATCAGGAAAGTATTTGTTTTTAGATATTTAAAAACTAACCAACGACTTTGTTCCATTGCGTTTGATTCTCCCTTTCCGCATCCCATAAGGAAAGCCCTTATTTTTTCATCTCCTTAAGACTTTTAACTGAAGTGTTGATGGAAAGCGCCACTTTAAGCACTGGTCTGGAGTCAGAGCAAGCTTTGTAGTCTGCGACGACTTCGATTCAGGATTACGCAAGGGAAAGCTGACCCGAGACCAGCGCTGGGGCGGCATTTCTCAGGATCTCCTCTTTCTTACTCTGCCTCTTCTTTCATTGGTGCAATAGGACGTGGGTGGGAATTTTTTTGAAGTAGACGAGTGACCTGTTAGTGCCATAGATTTTCACTGTACAAGCTGTAATAAAATGATATATATGTCAAAAAGAGAGTGGGAAAAAATGTCAGAATTCAGAAGCGAGTATCAAGAGAGAAATCCAAACTGAACAAACTAAAATATNAAAAAAAAAAAAAGAAAAATGAAAAAAAAAAGTAACCTAGCACTTTCTTGCGTCTGGTTTTGCTGAAAGAGAAGGAGTGATGAGTATAAAAATGCTACTCAGTCTTCACTTGAATGTGTGACAATATAAATGTATAAATATACCTATATATTTCTATATGTCCCATGATATACAGATGTCTGTGTGTGTGCGAGCGTATGTGCATATACATTACATGCACCTTGACAAATCAAATTTACTCCCAAGCAAATGCTATTTTTCCCTGCCAGAAAAGCAGTGGCACTACATCAAAAGACTGTTAGCATATGCTGGCTACTGACGTGCGTGAGGAGAAATCGGCATATGTAACCATTCAACTCAATTCTTAACTTGACTTATCTGCCCTTTTATTTCCTCCCCCAGCAACAGACAAATGCTTGCACACACACATACACACACACACACACACACATACACATACCTGCACATGTATGCGTGTACACCTTATGATTGTGTATCCAATAAACTGTCTTTACTTGGAGAAGGAGTTTTAGAATGAGAAAGGTGAGTGTTAACTCATCAACAGGCATGTTGACCATGTGCAATATTTCTAAACAAGAGATTATTGAAAAAATTAAAGACCTAACACAACGCTTGGTTTTTGTGCAGTTCTTTTGTGATTGATTTTTACAAGCAAAGTGGTGTATGATATAGATATGGTTTTGAAATTTTAGAATGAACAACAGATGAACACAAGATAGATAGATAGATCGCACATGAATCCATTGAATAATATTGGTGTTATTTTTATAATCTGTTTTAATATTTATTATCTTTATCAGACCTTAATTTTTATTAATAAGGAACAGCTCTTTTCTCTTTTTATTTAATTCTATCTAGGCATTATTAGTTTTATTTATTAGTGAATGTTTTATTTTAGTTCTTTCATATTATTATTTTATATGTATAATACACAAATAACTAATTGTACAAACAGGTAGTAGTGAGCCCTTTGCTCAGGTGTATGACACCTGCTTCTGGAGTTTTTTTTAGTCAGGATCAATATAGTGAACCTACAGTGCGCTCGAACTGCATTCCCCATGAGGCTGCGCGTATTCTCAGCGCGTGAGAGAGTGGGTGAACGCTGAGGGTCGCGGCAAAACGTTTGTCATCTTTTCGTTTTTAATCCAATGTTTCACCCAGGACCAGGACAAGTCGTCGAGGGAACAGCTGATCATCGCCCCCCAGCCTCGGCACACTTTCAGTCAGATATGAGCGGCAGCGGGCGGCCCAGGACGAGCTCGTTCGCTGAGCCTCAGGGGGCGTCTGGAGCCGCTGCTGCATCCGCCGGATCCGCCGCTGTCGTGGGGAGCAACGCAGGAAAGCCCGGGGTCTCCCAGGCCTCGGCGGATAGTTCATCTGCTTGCTCAAATTTAAAACTAGCTAGTGAGTATATACGCGAAGTCATCTCAGTTATGAGTGTTTAATGAACATATCGTGTGTATAATGAAATAACACACCTATGCTTTCTTGATATTGACAGTTATGTCATCTCCACGAAACTAGCCCGTGCTAACCAAGGGAAATTGTCAAAATTCTGAGTTAAACGATTATAAACGAGAGATATTGACCTGGCCTCAAAACCTATTGAGCTGTGTAGACAGCCTTTCGGGACATTAACAAAAAGTCCTGTAGCGTTACCATGGTACAGTGATGCTAATACCATGGTACTTTTATATAACATGGTACTGCTTTCCACATTCATGTGCATTGATATTTACATGGTACTTAGAAACGTAGAAAACCATGGTGCTACCAAAGAAAACAATTTTACCATGGCAATACTATGCCCCAAAATAACGTGACATTAAGATGTCCAAAAACATGGTAGTACCCTAGTCAGTGTTTTGTAGTGTATACACATTTATTGCAACATGTGGATAGTGTTGTCTAGGTAGGCAGCACACTAGGATTTGAGACACTATAATAAACTTGAGAATAACTGGTTGACAACCAGTTCAAGGCTCTGTCATTAAAGTGATTGTTTTACTAGGCAACTCACTAGGTTTTAGGGCATGTTGAATAGGTGGTAACTACCTGTCCTGACACGCCCACTGTCATAATGTCCTATGTAAAGGACATGTCAGGACAGACACGTATTTAGTGATATATGTGCCATGTTTTCTTTAGAATGACAAATACACTTTTTACTAAGTACACTTGCACAAGGTTTGTTTATGTTTCTGGTCTACAGCACAGCACTAGACATTTAGTAGTGACAGTTATGCTTTCAGTAAATTAACTGTTTTTAATCAAAATATTTCCTTAATATGCAATGAACCAATACACCTTGTATATGCCAAGTATGTAGGAAAATATATGTATATTTGGAGAATAGCATTGCTTTTTGAGTGAATGTAGTTGCTGCAAGAATTAATTGGCTAATATTTGCTCATTTACAGAGATATAATGTCTGAAATGTTTTTTTAGGAGATAGTGGGAAGGTGACCACAGTGGTTGCCACCCCAGGCCAGGGCCCGGATCGCCCGCAGGAGGTGTCCTACACTGATATCAAGGTGATCGGTAATGGCTCCTTTGGCGTGGTGTATCAGGCACGCCTCATTGACAGTCAGGAGTGGGTGGCCATCAAGAAGGTACTTCAGGATAAGCGATTTAAGGTACGACACACCCTTTCAAACATGTAAGCGCACAAGTACTTGTTGACCCACTCGGTTTAATAAGACATTTTTTTAAGTGTTAATATTTTTGAGTGTTGCTTTGTAGTAAAGTACAGATGAATTTGGGGAAAAATATATAACATTGTTAGTCTTTTACATTAACAACAAAAGATATGGAAATCGATTTTAAAAGTAAATTTGCTTAACCCAGCCAGCATGAAAGACACATAGGACAGTTGACAAAATTGATCAGGCCAGTTTATTTGCACGTCTTGCCAGTATAAACATTCAAGTGATTTTAAACCATTTAAGCGCAAGAAGACACGAAAGAGAACTCAATGCTGTGATCGCACGCTGTCTAAGACGCAGCTCTCTGTTTGCGTGCACAGAAAACAGCGTGCAAGTACTGAACTGAGTTTTCTTTTACGTCTTCTTGTGCCTAAATGGTTTAAAATTGTTTGAATATTTAAACTGGCAAGACACATGCAAATAAACTGGCCCGATCAATTCTGTCAACTGTCCCATGTGTCTTTAATGCTGGCTGTAAACCTTACTTTATTAGGCATTACACAGAGGTAAAAATGCCATTGAAACAGTCAATTTCTTTTAGAGATACATTCATGTAATTCATTCATTCATATATTCATTCCTATATAATTTCCCACAGCATTCTTGTAAAACCGCTCACTGTTTTTAATTGATTGTTGTTAATTTGCTTAATGCTGGACAGTATTTACCTGAATTTTTCAAATCACAGTAATCAAATATGGTTTTAATGATAATTAAAGCTGCAGTCCGCGATTTTTGGCCCTCTAGCGGTTAATAAACAGAACTGCATGCGTCTTGCGGAAGAACATTGTAGCCGGAGCTACTTTTCTCCGTGTATGTCTATGGCGAGTCACGCAGTTACTGTGATACTCTGCGGCGGGTCCTACCAATCTGGTCTGAAATAGTCCGAATATAAACACTAACCATCTGAAATTTTATCATGATTTATCATCAAACCCGTAATCATTTTATCCCTAATATATATACATACACTGACGAGCCAAAACTTTGGCCACTCATAGGTGAAACAAATTTCATAGATTATCTCCTAACAAGGCCACATGTCAAGGTCTGGGTAGATTAGATGGTAAGCAAACACTTTTTTTTATGGTCCTATGACTGGGTCATAGCATCTCTGAAATGGCAAGCCTTGTGGGTCAGCAGTGGTGAGAACCTACCAACAGTGGTCTAAGAGGGACAAATCATAAACTTGCGACATGGTGTTTGGCTCCCAAGGCTTCTTGATGTGCAAGGGCAACAAAGGCTATCCTTTCTGGACCAGACTGACAGAAGGCCTTCTGTGGCACAAGTCACACAAAATTTTAATGATGGCTGTGGGAGGAATGTGTCACAACACACAGTGCATCACGCTTTGCTGTGTATGGGGCTGCATATCCCCAGACCAATCAGAGTGCCCTTGATGACCCCTGTCCACAGCCGAAAGTGCTGGGCATGCGAGCGTAGGAACTGACTTTGTAACAGTGGAAGAAGTTTGTCTGGTTCGATGAGTCTCATTTTCTTTTACGTGACATGGATAGTCGTGTACATGTGCGTCATTTACCTGGGGAAGTGATGGCACCTGGATGCACTGTGGGATGACGACAAGCCAGTGGAGGGAGTGTGATGCTCTGGGCAATGTTCTGCTGGGAAACCCTGAGTCCGGCCATTCATGTGAATGTAAATTTGACACGCGCCACCTACCTAAACATTGTTGCAGACCAGATACATCCCTTCATGACAATGTTATTGCCTGCTGGAAGTGTCCTCTTTCAGCAGGATGTTGCACCCTGCCACACTGCACACATTGTTGTGGAATGATTTTTAAGAGTGGGATGTACTGGACTAACAATTCTAATCCATTGTGGCTTCACCTTGTACACGAATGATCTGCTACTAATGTCTTGGTGCCAGAGACCACAGGACGCCTTCAGGGTCTTGTAGAGTGCATTCGTAGGTGAGTCGGCACTGTTTGGCAGGACGCAGAGGACCAACGGCATATTTAGCAGGTGGTCAAAATGTTTTGGCTCATCTGTGTATATAAATATTAGATGAAAATAAAATGTAAATTTTATAAACGTAAATGCTAATTAGAAATGTTGCCTTTGGCAACTAACTGTAGTAAATAATTTGAAGTACTAAAAATATTAAAACTGCACGCACACAAAAAGCCACCTCTCAAGCAGCTCACGAGTACCAAACTGAGTGCTTTTTCATGGCTTATTGTGCTTAAATGGTCAGAAACGCAAAAAAGTATGTCAGAATGCCCGTCTTGGCGAGTACTCACATTCACACAGTCGGTGATGTCTTAAACGTAAACATAAACTGTTGAGAAAGAAAACGAATGTGTATCAGTATATTAGATCTGTGCATTAGCTCTTAAAGTGACAGCAGCCTAATATACCTGCTTCTGTCTGTCATTAATGTTAATCAAACAACAAAAGAAAGTGACAAGAATTCATCTGTATTTAATTTATGCAATTAAACATTCAATTTATTCAATTCCTGTAGTATTCATGTACCTGAATACTGTTAGACCTACCTGAAAACTGTAAAGCACTCATTTCATTTTTGTATTTTTATTTTATTGTATTTATTTGTGCTTCTGCTTGTAATTTGTTTATTTGTTCTTGTTTATTTTGTAAATTCAACTCCATTACCCTATTGTAAAAACATAAATACACAGAGTGAGCATGCATTTACT
>RJVU01042532.1:616083-686545 GCA_003731715.1 Anabarilius grahami
GCTTGTCAGAATAAATTGAACTCATTTAATAAAGTGAGTTTTTAGAGGCAGTGCTTGTGTGTGTGTGTGTGTGTGTGTGTGAGCTTTTACATGCCTTACCTGTTTAACATGACATCATATTACTCTCTATTTGAATGAATATATGGTATTGGGCCAAAATTGAACATTTGCGATTTAAATTAAAGTTAAGGTTAATTAAAAAAAAAAAAAAAAATCGTAAAAAAAATTTGTAATGGAAACCATTTGTATCAAAATAGAAAAATGCCAAACAGAAGCGTATTTAATAGTGGTCTTGAAACTTTGAACCCCACTGAATGTGTAATAATGTGTAATATGCTGTGAATACGATGTCTGTGTGTTTCGTACAATATTTGTAATCCTTTTTTTGTTTTTATAAAAGTTATTTGTTATTTAGCAGATGCTTTCTTGCCCAAAGCAACCTCTAATACAGGACAGGCAGTCTGGAAGTGACCTGGAGTGAAGAGATATGCTCAATGGAACAGTGAGTACAGTATTATCAAAATCTTTTTAAATCCTTGTACAGTTTATACCAGCTTGTTGTGTAGTGTTACAGGCAGGTGAGGCCATAAAATGCTGCAGGGATGATGTCAAAACTCAGACTAATTCGTCGCTGGTTCCCTCGAGATTTTCCAATGGGGTTTTATAATGGGTTCTTTCAATTTATGAGTAAAATAAGGTCTGTGGTAAACACAACTTGATACTTGAATGTTTTTCTCTACAACAAGTAACTAGATAAGAGTTTGGGGTGTGAGTGTGTGCAGTTTACACTGTAAAACAAAACGTTTGAGTATCGTCAAGTTATGTTTACCATAGACCTTATTTTACTCATAAATTGAAAAACCCCATAGGACATTCTTGAGGGAACCAGGGCCGAGTTAGTCTTCCAGGTTTTGACATCATCCCTGTAGCACTGTATTACATCCTTGAAAGATCCTTGTTCATAAAACGAGTGTCATTGAAACCTGTCATCATTTATTCACCGTTATGTTGTTCCAAACCTGTATGATTTTCTTTCTTCTGAGAAACAGAAAAGGATATTTGAATGCTTTCTCAGACAATACAAGCAAACCAGAGCATTCAGACTTATAAAAGAATGAAAGATTCAATACAAGTACTGCATACTATTGTGTGCTGTATTTTATATACAGTGCTCAGCGTAAATGAGTACACCCCCTTTGAAAAGTAACATCTTAAACAATATCTCAATGAACAAAAAAACAATTTCCAAAATGTTGACAAGACTAAGTTTAATATAACATCTGTTTAACTTATAACCTGAAAGTAAGGTTAATGATATAACTTAGAGAACACAATTTTCAGTTTTACTCAAATTAGGGTGATGCAAAAATGAGCACACCCCACTGAAAGTCTCTGGAGCAAAGCTAAATTTTAGACTACAAATGTCTAATTTAACAAGAAATCAACCACAGGTGAGTCTGATTATTCATTACACAGGTGTCCAGCAGACAGTTGACTATAAAAGGGTGTTAAAACCCCTTCCCATTTCATGCTGTCAGCAATGGCACCACATGGAAGAGAAATGTCACAAGACACGAGAAAGAAAATAACTTCTTTACACCAGAAAAGTGAAGGCTACAAGAAGATCAGCAAAGCTTTACTTACCAGTCAGAATACTGTAGCAAATGTGGTACAAAAATTTAAAAAAGATCGAACTGCAACCATCTCACAGAGATGTACAGGTCATCCACAGAAGTTAACACCTCAACAGGAGCGTCTTCTGATGAGAAGGGTTAAAGAAAATCGTCATGCAAGTTCACTGCAGTTGTCTAAAAGTAGAAAGCCAAACTGGGGTGACTATTTCCCGTGACACAATACGGCGTACACTGCAGAGGAATGGCATGCTTGGGTGCCGTCCATGAAAGAAGCCTCTCCTAAAGCCCAGGCACAAGATAAAGAGTTTGCCAGGGCCCAAGCTGACAAAGATGAAGACTTCTGGGACTCTACTCTGGAGTGATGAGACCAAGATAAATGTTTTTGGAACTGATGGCTTCAAAACTGTATGGCGTCGCAAAGGTGAGGAATACAAAGAAAAATGCATGGTGCCTACAGTGAAACGTGGTGGCAGTGTCCTTATGTGGGGCTGCAGGAGTGCTGCTGGTGTTGGAGAGCTGCATTTCATTGATGGCATCATGAATTCACAGATGTACTGCTCTATACTGAAAGAGAAGATGCTACCATCACTCCGTGCCCTTGGTCATCGTGCACTTTTCCAACATGACAATGATCCTAAACACACATCTAAGGCCACTGTTGGATTTCTGAAGAAGAACAGGGTGAAAGTGATTCAGTGGCTCCTGATCTGAACCCAATCGAACACCTATGGGGAATTCTGAAGAGACAAGTTGAGCATCACTCTCCATCCAGCATCCAGTCTCTAAAAGAGGTCATTCTTGAAGAATGGAAAAAGATAGATGTTGCAAAATGTCGCCAACTTGTTCATTCCATGCCTAGAAGACTTGGTGCTGTCATTAAAAAATCATTTTAATAATAAATATTATTAACCTTACTTTCATGTTATAAAATAAACAGATGTTATATAAAACTTAGTCTTGTCAACATTTTTTTGAAATTTAAGAATGGCTTGTATGAGAAACAGAAATGATAAACTCCATTGCCACATCTTATAAGTTTAATTTTGTGTTCAAACTATCAAAAAGCAAATAATGAATTAATGGTTTCCACACACCAAGCTATCCTATTGCTTCAGAAGAATTGAAATATAGTGTGAGTTGTATTTCTATTGTTTTTTTGTTTTTTTTTGCTTTTTTCAGATAATCTATTCTTTGTAGCTTAAAGTGTTAGTTCACCCCCAAATTAAAATTCTTTCATTAATTACTCACCCTCATGTCATTCCAAACTCGTAAGACCTTCTTTCATCTTCAGAACACAAATGAAGATCTTTTTGATGAAATCTGAGAGACGTCTGTTCCTCCATTGACTGCCTTTGCAACAACAACTTTGTTGCTTCAAAAAGTTCATAAAGAGATCTTAAAACTAATCCATATGAATCAAGCGGTTTAGTCCAAATTTCCTGAAGAGACATTAAGTAAAAGCCTAAATTAAATCTATTCATCATAAAAAGCAAATGATTCTCATGAGAAAATTTGGACTAAACCACTCTATTCATATGGATTAGTTTTCCGACCTCTTTATGAATTTTTTGAGCAGTCAATGGAGGGACAGACATCTCTCAGATTTCATCAAAAAAATCTTCATTTGTGTTCTGAAGATAAACGAAAGTCTTACGAGTTTGGAACGACATGAGGGGGAGTAATTAATGACAGAATTTTAATTTTGCGGTGAACTAATACAGATTTGGATCAGTGTGAATTTGAGTACATTTTTACCAACTTTTTCCATTGAACTATCCCTTTAACAATGCCACCAAAAGCACTAATCTTTAGTCATCGAGTTGAGTCCAATATTGACAAAGCAAGGCCATCTTCTGTTTACAATACAAAAAGAGTTTAAAAATAGTGGTTTTGCTTGGTGTTTTCCCCTTCAAGCCTCAAACATTTTCAAAATACATTTTAAAAACCCCGGTGCTGTGAATGAGCAATAAAAATAAGTGTGCACCAGAGGGCATCATCACACAAATATACAAAATGATGGGCAATAAACATGCTTCCTCTCAATTCTGTTAATGGAAATTATTTTTGAGGAACCCTGTGAGTCTGATGTGCTGCTGAACCCATCAAATTTATCAGGCTCACGGCACGCATTAGCATGCGACGCTGATTGTGTTAATAATTTCACCCACCTTTGGCCTTTTCAGATTATCACTGTCTGATGGGTGAGAGCCTTAAGAGATGGTTGCCTGGAAACAACCTGCGCATTAATTGCCTACATTTCCGATAATTCTGTGTAATCTGTTCAAAAAGATTGACTCGCTGGTGCTCGTCTAGGTGGTGTCAGTTTAAATGAATGGAAACCCAGGGAAACAGCCCAAAACGGCCCATTTTCGCATTAGTATCGGCTTTTCTGTCCGTGTCCATGGGTCAGTGCACAGCCGTCAGGTCATTACTGCTGGTACTGATGCACTTTGAGTCACCCATGATTCATCTGATACTCACCAGAACTTGTTGTATTACTTATGCGGGGCAGGGATGTTAACATCCAGGGAATTTTACTAGGTATTCAATGTGTATTTATTATTATTTCTGAGAAAAAACCTAGTGGGATATGCACCAATGGTGTTAAAATGTACAAGTTGGGAGTAAGTCCATATCTTAAGGTCACATCAAAATGAACAATTCTTGGAATATTGCAGTATTTATTATAAATGATTATCAGTGCACATAATTTTTTTTTTTATATTCATGTGCCCAAAATAACTTCCCCTCCCTCTTGCAATGAAATCTCTTCTCTCGGGGGCGGGACAAACTGTCACTCACATGAGATCGACCAATAGTAAATCACTCCCATCCAAATAAATCCCCATGGACAAAATCAAGTACCACCCTCAATTTTTATTTTTATTTTTCTTGTTTGCGAAGCCGTTTCACTCGGATATACATCACAACAGAGAAGAAAAGACTTTCGCAACTTCCGTTTCATGACGACTTAAATTACAATGGGATAGAACCAGCATTTTGCCTGATTTTTGTCATTGTGCTCTATGGAAAATTTTTTTATTTACATAGAGCTTTACACAATAAAAATTGTTTCAAAGCAACTTCACAGTAAAACAGGAAAATAAATTAGAATTCTGCTGTAAAGCAGTTCTACAAAGACAATAGTGTCATTATTCAGCTCAAGTCAGTGGTTCGGAGCGTGTATCAAACTGCCAAAGTGAAACGATCGGTCATTTTCAGCTTATGCCGTATGTCCTACGCCTTCCCTATTCTACTTGCGGGAAAAAAACGAAACTGGCGCCGCATTCGTTCCGTAAGGAGAATAGGGAAGGCGTAGAACATTCAGCGTAAGTGTTTTGAAGAATGCGGAAAGCGGAAGCACGTGCAAGGTGATATTTTGTGTTTATTAAGCATATACAGTTGTATTTTTTTCGAAAATGACCGATCGTTTCGCTAGATAAGACCCTTATTCTTCGTCTGGTATCGTTTAAAGCCCTTTGAAGCTGCACTAAAAAAAAAACACTCTAATTTTGACCTTCAACCGTTTGGAGGCCATTGAAGTCCACTATAAGGAGAATAATCCTGGAATGTTTTCATCAAAAACCTTCATTTCCTTTCAACTGACAAAAGAAAGACATGAACATCTTGGATGACATGGGGGTGAGTAAATTATCAGCATCTGAAAGTGTTAATTATCTTGCTGGCAATGGAGGCCTCACTGAACCATCAGATTTTATCAAAAATATCTTAATTTGTGTTCCAAAGATGAACGAAGGTCTAACGGGTGTGGAACGACATGATGGTGAGTAATTAATGACAGAATTTTCATTTTTGGGTAACTAACCCTTTAATCAATAGTGGGTTTTTTTTGTTTGTTTGTTTGTTTTTTAAGAATAATATTTGATGTTTGAATACCTGGAGTGCAACTAATTGGATTTAATTTATGTAAGATTTGATATATTTAAACCCCTATGGCTTTTTACACCGATTACATTTTTAACCCAAAAATGTCTTTTGCCAGTTCTTTTTATATAAATGTTGTATCGATTTTGAACAACAGCAACAACAAAACCCCCCATTGTACTTTAAGATCATGATATCATATTTTTCTTTAAAACCTGTTGCATCTTACATACAGTGTATTTTAACAGACTATTTATAAAGCTTAGTGTTTACTTTTGGCACTGAATCTCAGTTCAAGGCTAATGCATGACTTTTCCTCCCACTTACAATATTCTGAGCTGTTTCAAGAAAAATACTCAGGTGTCTAGGAAAAAATTCTTATATTTTAGCTTTGATGGAATTAAACATTTGTGCAAAGGTTTCAGATTCCTAATCCTTTGTTCGGCGTGTATGAAGAAATTCTGTAATGCTGAATTTGAAATTAAATTTAGAGTTCATCAACTCTGTTCAAGGTGCGTGAGGAGCCATTTGTTGGAAGTGTAAAGCGTTTTGTGAGAGCGTTCATTCATAATGAAGGGGATCCTTTGTATTTGTTATTTAGAGAAGTAAGAAAATGCTTTTTGCGAGCCGTGTAGGAGTGAGTCATTAATTAACTTTCAGCAGTCTAATGAAAGACCTCTAAGGAAGGAAACACACTAATGAGATTAACAACGGTGTAAATAAATTAACTTCAGTACAGGCCTATCAGTCACCATTGCCGCGGACAACAATTGCTGTTGTTTAGCTAAGTCACGTCAGTCTGGCACTTCTATGGTCTGTTATCATTGCCCTTTTTTTGGCCTTTTCTGAATTTTAATAAAGATTTCAAATATGAGCAAAAGCACTCGCTTGTAAGGTTTATGATTGCAGAGCTATGTTCACTTAAAATAAATAGATGTTAAAATGTGCCATCTCTGTCATATTACTATGCCTGTTTGTACTTACAAAGCTATAGTAAATGGACAAATGTAAGAGTGAGACTTAAATTAAGCTAAATGAACACAGGCTTTGTGTGGATTGTTGAAATGTAGGAAAGGCTATAAAGCAGAAAACTGGATTGAAATGACATCTTTAAATTGTTAAACAGCTCCAGCAATTTCAGCTTCATTACCACACCTTTCACCCCTTAAATTATATTATGGAAATAGGACAGAAAAAGTCAAATAAACAATACAGTTTGTAAAATTTGCACATCAAACCTCAAGAAAACTGCTGATATTCAGTTGAGCTCATAGATTTTAGACCGTTTACGGTTCACCAATGCTTTTGTTTTTGTCAAAGGGTCAAAGGTGCTTGGATAGCATAACATACAGTATTCAGGTGGATTACTCCGTACTTCCTTTTTGGGTAACAAGTGGCTTTCTTCATTCAAACGTACAAAGTCAGCACACCATGTACTCTTCATACTTTGTAGAAGTATGCAAATTGGTCTTATCTAACATTAGCACTCCTTCATGTTTGAGAAGGGATGCTTAAACTCCAATACATAGTCATTGATTCATGAGTTCAGAGTTGAATGAGTTAAGTGTGAAGTGAAGTGACATGTGGCCAAGTATGGTGACCCATACTCGGAATTTGTGCTCTGCATTTAACCCATCCAAGTGCACACACACACAGCAGTGAACACACACACCGTGAACACACACCCGGAGCAGTGGGCAGCCATTGCTGCGGCGCCCGGGGAGCAGTTGGGGGTACGGTGCCTTGCTCAAGGGTCTCACCTCAGTCGTGGTATTGAGGGTGGGGAGAGCGCTGGACATTCACTCCCCTCACCGACAATCCCTGCCGGACCTGAGACTCGAACCCATGACCTTTGGGTTACAAGTCCGACTCTCTATCCATTAGGCCACGACTGCCCCAACCATAAGTAAATATAGACAGAATATAACCATCATCACTTCGCTAAGTCATTATTGGTGTAGTTCATGTGGACTCTTGGCTCTTCCTAATAAAAATGCCATGCGTGTTTGCTTGTCTTTTTAAACATTTTCATTCAGAGTAACGTTCTGATCGTGACCCCGGATCGCACCTTGACAATCTGTTCTTGATGAATGAATTTATTGTTGTTGATGTAGCTCTCGCCCATCAGTATTTTATTCTCAAACCGCTGAACTCCAGACAGAGAAATGGACATGCATTTGTTATTGTAGTACGCATCAGAGAATATCTTTCAAACGTTTCTTTGAAAAAAAAAAAAAATAGCATGAATATATCTTGAAGATAATGGTGTTTTTAACAGTATATTATTTTAGAGCAAACCAGGCAAATTATAAAGCCATCGCAGAGAAAATGTCAGTTTGATGGTTTTTGAGTGAACATTATAGTTTTAAATTATAGTCTTAAAATGAACCAGCTTAAAATTGTAGGCAAATGACAGATATATAATGGAGATTTATCAAAATTCTTTTGAGTCAGAAATGAAGCTTTCAATGATGAATGTTCATCTTATACAGTGCATCTGGAAAGTATTCACAGCGCTTCACTTTTTCCACATTTTGTTGTTACAGCCTTATTCCAAAAGGGATTAAATTCATTATTTTCCTCAAAATGCTATAAACTATACCCCATAATGACAATGTGAAAGAAGTTTGTTTTAAATCTTTGCCAATTTTTTGAGCTCAGGTGCATCCTGTTTCCACTGATCATCCTTGAGATGTTTCTACGGCTGCGTCCGAAACCGCCTACTTCTCTACTATTTAGTAGGGGAAAAGCAGTAGGCGAGCGAATAAGTATGTCCGAGGCAAAAAGAGTAGGCGAAAATGACCTGGGTGACACTAATTCTCGTGAGATTCGGACGTGCGTCTACTTAAAGTGCGTCCGAAACCGCCTACTTACCTACTATATAATAGGAGAAAAGCAGTAGGCGAGCGAATAAGTATGTCAGAAACCGCAGTAATCATAAATGAGTAGTCGAGAAGTTCCCGGATGACCTACTGCTTCCGCCCAGATTCTGAAGTGTTCCTCGCTGGATACTTTTCTATCCCAGGAGGCCACGGGAGAGGATACGTCATAATCGAACACGGAGGAGAAAAGCGCCGCGGATGCTGTCAAATGTGAGTATTGAAAACCAAAAACACGGTTCCTTGTGTTAAAATCACGTTTTTTGAACTACTGTAGAGTAAACTGCTGAATGTGTAAAGATGCTAGACAGTATAGTTGTGATTGTACTGTAAACACACGATTTATTATGATAACAGGAGAGCTAGTAAACACACATAACTTAATTCTCCGAAGTAGATTTACATATTCTAAACCATTTACATCTTAAAGATGCTTACTTAATGTTTATTTAACATCTTAAAGGAACATCTTTAAGTAGGCCTATTATGACTTGAGTGATGGATTATGTTCTATGAGTGATGTGTTTGTGCTATTATGTAGAAGTCACTGTTGTCAACACTGTTTACATTACATGAATGAAAATAATGTAAATGAATAAATCTACATAAAAAAAAAACATAAGTTTAATCTATTTGTCTAATCTATAGAGTTCGAACCAGCAACCTTCTGCTGACCAGCTCAGTGGTTTAGACCACCACACCACAAAAGTAATGAAGCTACGGCAAAAATTAGCAAGTAATTGTAAAAAATATTAAATGAAATATGGCAAGAAACTGAATGCTGAAATGAATGAATTGTAAAATGTTTTAATCTGTTAATTTAGTCATGCTGATGGAGAGCACATGAATGTTTGCAGCAGACACAGCAGCGGTCAGATTGTCCCGCACATCTTCTCCCACTCTTGCTTCAAGGTTGTGGGGTTCAGGCCAGGGGTCCATCATCATCATCATCTTATTACTTTTATTAATTCTTTTACTTTTTTATTAATTATGCTATTATTATCAGTAAACGTATATATTTTATTAAGCAATGAATTAATGCATGAATTGACTGTAAATTGAGATGTATCCACATCAGCTGTATTTGTCTAGTGTGTGTTCATGCACAGCTCATGACAAAACATTACATTTAGCTTGTTTTACTAAAGAAGTAAAATGAAAAGTAATATAATTAAGTTTTGGTCAGCATTTATCAATATTATTGTAAGTGTTGGGGTAGGCTAGCAAAGCAATTCATTCTGGGGTCTTCTTAATTTTAAGTATTAAGAAGTATCAGTCTTCTCCAAAGGCGAGATCTTCGAGCAGCTGTCCGACGTCTTCTTTGGCTTCAGACATTGGTAACACTGAGGAAAACGGCACTATAGGGTTGTGGACGTGCTGTGAGGTGTTATGCACCTGTCACTCATACCTTTATTTTTATCTATAATTACATACAAGATCAGGGAAAATACCATACTTGTATCTTTAACAATGAGCAATAATAATGACAAAAAATAAACATCATAGTTTGAGATTATATACACAGACAAAGCATAATGACAAGGTTAAATATTTTTAATCATAATGCATAAAAGTTATTTGTTTATTATTTATAAGCCTGAGGGATGAAACTAGAGCTAATTAAACAAGAAAAAGGAAAACAAATGAGATTTATGCCACTTTTGCTTGTGGATGGAAATTTTTGCATATAAAATAAAGAAATTAACAACATATTCATGCGAATTTGGGTTTTCATAAAAAAAATAAACTCACATTAGTAGTTAAAAATATAAGAACTTTAAATTAACCCAAATATATATTAGTTGTACTACAATTACAAAATTACTGGCAGCTGTTTCTTCAACAAGACCACAAAATAAGCAAGTTTGATCAATATCAAGATATTTACAGATAGATGAATTAACCTGTCACTCATATCTTTTAAGTCGTTGCGCTTGTGATAACGTAGGTCACATGATAACGTCAACATGGCGGATTATTTTCGGATTTCATTCATACTCAATGAGATTTGGCTATTAAGTACCTACTCTTTTAGCGCTCGTTAAGTAAGTACTTATTGAAATTAAGTACCTACTCATTGAGTAGGCGGTTTCGGACGCAGCCTACAACTTGATTGGAGTCCACCTGTGGTAAATTCAGTTGATTGGACATGATTTGGAAAGGCACACACCTGTCCCACAGTTAACAGTGCATGTCAGAGCACAAACCAAGCCATGAAGTCCAAGGAATTGTCTGTAGACCTCTGAGACAGGATTGTATCGAGGCACAGATCTGGGGAAGGGTACAGAAAAATTTCTGCAGCATTGAAGGTCCCAGTGAGCACAGTGGCCTCCATCATGCTTAAATGGACTCTTTCTAGAGCGGGCTGCCCGGCCAAACTGAGCAATTGGGGGAGAAGGGAACCCGATGGTCACTCTGACAGAGCTCCAGCATTTCTCTGTGGAGAGAGGAGAGCCTTCCAGAAGAACAACCATCTCTGCAGCACTCCAACAATCAGGCCTGTATGATAGAGTGGCCAGATGGAAGTCACTCCTCAGTAAAAGGCACATGACAGCCTGCCTGGAGGACTCTCAAACCATGAGAAGCAAAATGATCTGGTCTGATGAAACAAAGATTGAACTCTTTTGCCTTAATGGCAAGCGTCATGTCTGGAGAGAACCTGACACTGCTCATTACCTGGTCAATACCATCCCTACAGTGAAGCATGGTGGTGACAGCATAATGCTGTGGGGATGTTTTTCAGCGGCAGGAACTGGGAGACTAGTCAGGATCGAGGGAAAGATGAATGACATCTTTGATGACAACCTCCTCCTGAGTGCTCTAGACCTCAGACTGGGGCAAAGGTTCATCTTCCAACAGGACATCGACCCTAAGCACACAGCCAAGATAACAAAGGAGTGGCTACGGGATAACTCGGCAACACCGATGCTCCCCATCCAACCGGATGGAGCTTGAGAGGTCCTGCAAAGAAGAATGGGAGAAACTGCCCAAAAATAGGTGTGCCAAGCTTGTAGCATCATACTCAAAAAGACTTGCGGCTGTAATTTGGTGCAAAAGGTGCTTCAACAAAGTATTGAGCAAAGGCTGTGAATACTTATGTACATGTGTTTTTAATAAATTTGCAAAGATTTCAAACACTTCTTTCATGTTGTCATTATGGGGTATTGTTTGCAGAATTGAGAAAAATAATGAATTTAATCCCTTTTGTATTAAGGCTGTAACATAACAAAATGTGGAGCTGTGAATACTTTCCGGATGCACTGTAAGTGTTTTAATAGCATCTTGCTTCACTCTTTTCACTAGGTTCTTGTGAAGACTTATTGTCAGCAGGATTTCAACCAGTAACGCTTGCTTAAAAGTAAGTAAAATGCACCAGAAAAGATTGAATGATCATGATCACTTGTTGTACCTGTTAAATCATCTAATACAGTGGTTCTCAACCCAACGCCAAAGTCCCCATTGTCTAAAACAAATTTTCAAAGGCCCCATGATTTTTGCAGTTGTTCATGAATTGCTGGATTAAGGATTTCTAAAAAAAAGTTTTGCTAACAATTCCTACAAATGTTTTTTTTGAATTTGTCATAACTAAAATGTAGTAAATTCATATGTTAATCTACTTGACACTTTTAAAATTAGGCAAATTTTTGTGGGAGTGAATATAAGATGATTTTTATTTTTAATGCTTGTTTTGTCTTATTTTCAAATCAAGTCATCTTGAGACCTCCTGGGCTGTGTTTCCTGAAAGCTTCGTTAGCCAACTACGGTCACAAGTTCCGTTGTAACAAAGTTTCCAACATCATTTAATGATTTGGCGTTTCCTGAAACAACGAACATTCGCAAACACCGTCACAAACTTACATGGTTAGAACTGAAGCTCTCAAGCTGTGGTCAGAAGCATAGTTTCTTATTAAATGACGTGGACTTAAATAGATCATGCTTTTGGGCGCAATAGGCAAGCTAACCTTCAGTACATTATCTATCATTCAATTTTAAATATTTGTGCATTTTAATCTATATATTTTACTGTCAACAATTAGTGCCATTTTTTTTTTTTACGCATGTGTGTAAATGCGCAAGGGAAGTCCAGAGTATGAGGGAACCTGCGATGAATAAAATAAAGCAAAATGACATGGAACAAAAGCAGTGAAGTTGTCATTAGGTGCATTACAGCAGCATCTCTGAGATCTGGAATAGATTAATTAGCAGATGTTACTACTCCTCCACACTGTGGGTGACGCCAATAAGGACAGTCTTATATTTTTTTTAACCAATGTGGTTCAAACGACAAAGGTGCGACCATGTTACTACAGTTTTGGGAAACAGTCGTGATTAGTTGGTTAATTTCTTCAAGAATGCATCGTATATGGTAATTAATCAGCGAGTTACATCGTTGAACAGGAAACGCACCCCTGGTTGAGAACCACTGGTCTTATCCATACACAATGCTTAAAATGTTTGGTGTAGCTGGAGTACAAGCTTTTGTAAGCCTTCGGTGATGGTTGTCTTGTGTTTTTCTGTCTGATGACTGTTTACCAAGAAACAACAAACCTTTGAGGTTTATCTCAGCTCAAAAAAAAAGTACCATGGTTACTACATTTTCTGCCAAAATTCCATAGTAACTGCATTTATTTTTATTACTAGAACACCAGGGCTACATTTTTACTAAGGTTCATTTATGAATTCTGGGTATTACTAATATATTACTACTGATATCCAAAGCCCTCCCTAAAGTCTGTAGATATGGATCAAGTTCATCTTTCAATATAAGGCCAGAAACATGTTAACTTGATCAAGATTCTCTTCAAACTATTGCTCTTACAGTAAGATTTCATTATCAGGTCAACTAAATATGTGTCAAAGACACAAAAACCACCTGCTATAACACTGAAACCACATCATGCACTTGCATTTTGTTATGAAACACATTTTACCTGCACACATTGAGTCCGTGCATTCATTTGCTTGAGTTTGTTTTTAGGCCAAAGTGTTTTAGTGTCACCAGGTGAGAATTTAAATCCCTAACTTTAACTATGAGCAATGGAAGTGATGTTTGCCTTAGTAAATGCCAACACCGTAATATGGGATCTCAGTCAAAGAAAACGTTTTTGTCTTAAAAGAATAATTTAATTTCCTTTTTAGATGACCGTGGTGCCTAACATAAAGTTAATAATAACAACTAGTCACTTGGTTTTTTGGTGNNAAAAAAAAAAAAAAAAAAAAAATGTAATAGTAAAGAATGTTTACAGTATTAAAAATGTTATGGCAACCCGAGAAAGAGATAATTTAGAAACAAAATGTGGAATACAAGATTAAATGTATTTTCTCTTTCTCATTCTCTAGAGGCAACACAGGCGGATGGCAGAAAGAGCAGAAGGTGGGTTATCATAGGTTATCAGCCGATTTGTAAGAACATGCTCCGGTAGTTAAAAATCCATTGTTGTTTAAATCAACAAAGCAGCGTCTCAGATATATTTCACTGATATGGGATTCGAATGCGGAACTGTGGATTATAGTGGAAAAACGTCAACAAAAGCACTCATATCTAAGATCTCTCATATACCCTGCGGGATGTTTGTCTTTTGTACGTCGTTCATTAATTTCATTCACATTGACTGCGGAAATTACACCTGTATCGGCGACCATGAGGCCTTTCATTTTAAGCTGGTGTTTCTGCGCCACGGTCGATGGTACGGGGCGATAGCATCGGCTTAACTTGATCTGCTCATTCAATACGAAAGGATTCACAAAGTGAGACTGACAGAAGAACACACATATTTCTTTGTTTTTATTTTCATTTTCATTGTCATTGTCTTCGCTGTACATATGCTAGCGGGGGTGGCTAGCGACGTCCACCGCCAAAGCGTTGCAAAATGGCCATCTGTCTGCAGTGTCTGTCAATACACACAATCCAATAAGAAAGAAAATGCTATTCACAGGAGGCCTTTCACACCTCTAGACTCCAAAGGGAGCGCTGACACGCCGCAGGTTTGGATAGTGTCGCTAAGCCGCCATTCATCCTCTCTGAACGTGTGCGCGGCATGATAGCGGGTATTTAACACTCATAAAACCAATCCTATTATGTGGATGTGTGTGTTGTTCTGATTCATTCTCATTATCTCTCTCTTGCATTACTTTCATGTTCACTGTACTTGGTTTATTGTTTGTGAGAGTGTGTTTTTCTAGGTCTGTTGGGATAGATGGTAATTCCACCATGTTCATGTTCCTCACTCTTTTGGCAGCTGTTTGGATCCCTGGAGGAAGTTCACCTGTAACTCCTTACAACATCTGCTCAGCCACTGCAACACTTCTGATAATAGTGATTTTAAAGTAGGATTTCAAATGCATTAAGAAGAAGCTGCATTAAAATGATTTCATAGTTATGAAGTATTGTTAAAGTGCCCCTATTATGCTATTTGAAAGGTTCCTAATTTTGTTTAGGTCTCCTACAACAGGTTTACATGCATCAAAGGTCAAAAACATTTAAATTTTCTCGTAATATACATTGCACATCACCACATTTTTCAATGATTCTCAAACGACTCGTTGGATCAATCAGTCTCTCTAAACCCCTCTTTTCCGCGAGCCTGCTCGGCTCTGATTGGCCAGACGGCCCAGTCTGTTGTGATTGGTCTACCGCTTACAACGCAAGTCAGAAACAAACGCCTATTACCATAATTGATTCAGCCCCGTAGGCCTCCTAAAGCTCAGCGATTGTACACACTGTAAAGACAGACTGATATAGTAAAAGCGACGCCATCGCGATGATGAAATATTGGAAGAACTAGTTATTAAACCTGAACCTCCATCGCAAGGATGACTTGAGCTGGACGTTTCTCAGTGATATGTTACTCAGTTTGAGATTTTGCAACACTAATTCCTTACCATCAGCAATAACAAGTGTATGTCCATCAATAAACTGATGTGTATATTTCTAATTTATTGCGGTGCACATGTGGGAACTGTATTATTAACAGTATCAATAACAGTGTATATGTTAGCCAAGCACTAACGTCAAGACTGATGTAACATTAAAGTTTGTAAAACAAATCTTGCTCCATCCTTTTTCATTACTCAAAGTAGTAAGAAAGAACAACAATCAATCTGTATTAATGGACACAGTTTTAGGTAATAGTGGCCAAAAGCTGATCAGCAGAAGTATTTCTGTAAGACAGTAATAACCTGAGTTAGCCGGTCAGCCGGAGACTTACACAATATAGGGGAGAACCGAGACGAAAGTAACAAAGCAATTTTTTTTGTCAGAGCTCTGACTACATTTGCATTTCAAGTTATGACAGCATGTTCAGCACGCAACCCTTCACAGAGCTGCCAAATATCATGTGATTTTGTCATCGTTTCCCGTGGTTAGGTCAGGAAAAAAATAAATTGCTGAAGCGGTAATTTTTTTCTAATTACAAGTTGTGTTTCTCATTTCATGTGTCACAGTAATGATCAATCTACAGGTTATTTAGTGCTGTAACACATCCTGAAGTTTGACTTGTCAGTATTTTTCACTATGAAAGTAATTCGGGTTTAAATGTCAGATGTTCCTGTCAGAACGAAAGTAACACTTGTTACTTTCATCCTGCTGCAGTAACAAGTGTTTATTTTGTCCCACTGCTAATGTGTTGGCTTTCTCTGCGTTGCAGCATTTATTAAAACATGTTCATGTCATATTATACTAGCAGAATATGCCAAAAGTGAGGGTCAGAAAAACAGACAGATGTCTGATTTAGCCAGATGTTTATGAGAGGGCGTTTCTGGACATATCTGTTGCTGATTTCTGTATGTCTCCATTTATTCACTCAATCTGTTTACATTTACCATAGTCGCATTTAGTTTTTTAGCCATACTTTAGCTTTTCCACATCCACCTATGAATTTGCAGTGTTTCTATTCAGATGTTTTTATGCATATTTTGAATTTATGCATAAAAAACAGCTGGATTGGAAATTTATATTATGCTAATTTAATTTAATTTTCATATTGTTCAAACTTTTGAAAAAATGTTTTATAAAATACACTGACATTGCCCCCAAAAAATTTTCTAAACAATTCAAGTTTGTACTGTCGGGTTACTTTTGAAAATTTGATGAAACTGAAATTCTCAATTTAAAATGAAAATGTAATTAAATTTTTTTTTTTTCAAAGATAAAGGACAAAATATGTTTGCAGTTACTTATTAACAAGGTCATGGTCAGGTATATTTAATAAAAACAAGACTAGCACAAAATAATCTAGCTTGTATTGTTGTTACTTTCGTCCCACCTGATGGGGTCGAAAGTAACAATGTGCAATTTATGTTCAAAGTGAAATTATACTGAAGCCGTTCTACAAAATACCACCTGGTATTGATAGACCACACTTGTGAGTTATTGACCACAGCAAAAATATATCGCTGTCTAAAACATTATCTTTTAAAATTACATTTTTGTGAAAAATTGTACTTTCGTCCCTACTCTCCCCAGCACAAAACTATGTATTTTGAACACTCTGTATAAAATATATACATCAATAATTAATCGTACTTACAGGTTGTGATTCTGAAGAAGCTGGTCCAAATAAAGCAGGTACTGTCTCATCTTTAATCACTGATTCTTTACAGCTTCATCCTTTGGAAGTGAAAATAAACCGAATTTACTTTCACAGCGCAGAGCACAGTGTCTTGTCGACATGTTATCCACACGAACGAACTATAGTGTTTGAGAGGGTTTCAAGTTTTCACGGGATGTCCATACAGAATGTAGGCGGGCGTTATGCAAATGTGTTAACTTGTGATGTGTGAACTTCTCGGAAATAGGATTTGAATCATAAACGACTCGTTCTTTTGAGAGACAATGACTTTATTTATGATGCACTTTCAGCTTTACAACTTTGTGGTCCGTTTACATTCACATACAGCTACATTACTCTGCATGAAAGGTTATTTAAAAAAAAAAAAAAGCTTAAAGACTCTTAACCGTGATAAAATCACAGTAATGCACAGGCTCAAGAAGCTTATTGCGATTGCTAAATAGTGGTCACAGCAATATAATAACATTATTTCTGTTTACATATTAATTAATTTACATATTTAAATATTTACAAACTTTACAAGAATTAGAGTCAAAGTAATTTTTATGGTAATGTAATTGTTCATTAGATGTATGCAATATTAATGTCCAATAGGAACAAAAATGTAAGAAATAAACACTTGGACAAGTATCATTACATCAACTGAATTTTATTTTTGAAGAATCAAATTTCACTTTCATTGACTAAAATTATACACAGACAAAATATTGACTCAATTTAAAGGATATAAACTATGGCGGAAAACTGTTTTTTAACTCTGGCTGTGCACTGTTTAGCAACTTAGCATATTAATATTAAATTGAACTGTTATGCAGTCACATTTAGGTGTTTAGGTTGGTTCGCTCTTCTTCAGGTAATGCTAACAAACTTGACTACTTTGAGTGCTTTAAAATAACTGGATATTAAGCACGGTATTTCATTTACCAGACTTGCTGTTTCATGTGCATTGAATAGCCAAGTGGTTTACTTCATTTAGAAGTAATTCTGACATTGATGGTAAAGTTCTTTTTTTTTCTTATGCCATGATCTGGGCAATAAGGGCATTTTTCGACACTTAAAGAGGATGATTACACATCTCTTCACCCACAAGGTTTTATGTGTGGGAACCTCTGGCTGTCATGTTGTCCTGTCACAATAACCTTCTGAATTTTTCTCTAATTAAGGGCTAGCCTGCATGCTCATAATTTAGCATAAATTGCAGTTTCCAGTGTTTATTAGTATGGGTTTGTTTATTTTTAAATAGAGTGCCCTATGAAAGGTGCAGACAGTGCTGGTCCTAGACTTCTGGGGGCCCTACGCAAAACTTTTTGGGGGGGGACAGCCCTCAGATGGGGTGGGTCCTGACAACCCAACTCCACCCCCAACCCCTGTGTGATTTCCTCCTATGTTTGTAAGGGGACCCCTGTCAGTGCATTCATAGAAACCCCAAAATGACCCCCAACTCCTTAATCTGTTCTTTCAGAGCAGTTTTACTGTCAACAAACAACAGTGAGTTAAAACAGTCAGTAATTCCATAACATGTTAAAAACAAATGAAATAAACAATTTAGCCTACTACTAATAATAGTTTACTATACAGAAATAGAATAAAGTGATCAAATGTAAAAATAAAAGTCTGTACAGTCTTCACTATATAAATGAAATATACATTGATTCTTATTAAAGTTACTAAAGTTATTCAGTGAAGAACAGTGAATGATTCTCTCATTTTCTTTTGTTGTTTGATTAACATCGAACGACACAGACAGCAGCAGGTTTATCAGGCTCCTGTCACTTTAAGACCAAATGCACAGATCTAATATACAGACTGACAAGCATTTGATTACTTTCCCAACTGTTTATGTTCCCTTAAGACATAACCAACTGCATTTAAGTGAAAACTTGCCAAGACAGGCATTTTGACATATTTTTGTGTGTATTTGTCCGTTTAAGCGCACACCCGAAGTCCAAAGTAATCTATACCACTTGTCCTGTTTCGTTCCGTCTCGGATCAAGTATCTAGCGTGTCCGGCAGACTGTATATTATGACAGTCATGTTACATGATTTGACTGATTTGGATGTTACATAGGAAGGGCGACATTGCACTGCTTTAAAGGAAAGGAACTGAATGTGGATCATGTTTTCATAATCGTTGAAAGCCAAAATCAAATCTGAAACTTTCGCATCCCTAGTCATTAAAGGATTAGTTCACTTTCAAATGAAAATGACCCCAAGCTTTACTCACCCTCAAGCCATCCTAGGTGTATATTACTTTTTTTTTTCTGATGCATCCATGCTTTATAATGGCAGTGAGCGAGACCAACGAGTATGAAACTGAAGAAAGTGTCTCCATCCACATCCATCCATCAAAAACGTACTCCACACGGCTCCGGGGGGTTAATAAAGGCCTTCTGAAGTGAAACGATGTGTTTGTGTAAAAAAAAAAAAAATCCATATTGAACAAGTTATGAAGTAAAATATCTAGCTTCCGCCAGACCGCCTTCCATGTTCAACTTACGGGGGAACAAAACAGAACTGCCATCATGACAGTTAAGCTTTTTCCGTAAGTTGAATAGGGAAAGGCATAGCACGTAGTGTAAGCATTTTGTGGTCTGGCGGAAGCTAGATATTTTACTTCATAACTTGTTANACCAACGAGTATGAAACTGAAGAAAGTGTCTCCCTCCACATCCATCCATCAAAAACGTACTCCACACGGCTCCGGGGGGTTAATAAAGGCCTTCTGAAGTGAAACGATGTTTTGTGTAAAAAAAAAAAAAAATCCATATTGAACAAGTTATGAAGTAAAATATCTAGCTTCCGCCAGACCGCCTTCCATGTTCAACTTACGGGGGAACAAAACAGAACTGCCATCATGACAGTTAAGCTTTTTCCGTAAGTTGAATAGGGAAAGGCATAGCACGTAGTGTAAGCATTTTGTGGTCTGGCGGAAGCTAGATATTTTACTTCATAACTTGTTAAATATGGATTTTTTTTTTTACACAAACGCTTTGCTTCAGAAGGTCTTTATTAACCCCCCGGAGCCGTGTGGAGTACGTTTATGATGGATGGATGTGGATGGAGACACTTTCTTCAGCTCATACTCGTTGGTTCCGTTCACTGCCATTATAAAGCTTGGATGCGTCAGGATATGTATTAATATATCTCCGATTGTGTTCATCAGAAAGTCATATACACCTAGGATGGATTGAGATTGAGTAAAGCTTGGGGTAATTTTCATTTGAAAGTGAACTAATCCTTTAAAGCATCTTTGAGAGCAAGGTGCCCCACGCAACTTGTGTACTTTGCGTATAGGGAGGACCGGCCCTGGGTGCGGACACAAAAGTGTACATGAAGCACACATTTGCCACATTTTTTGAAAGAAATTTAATTAAGTTGATTAATGAAAATTAAAACTGCTTTTACCAACCATTTATTTTGGCTATAAACAGACAAAATCATGTCACTGGTCAGATGTCATGTTATAATAAAGTGTGAACTCAAGTGACGATCAACTATCAATGTTAATTTCTTAAGATTCATGTCTAAGTCATTCATTTGTTTGTTGCAGGTATAGCTCTGACTGTAGTATAAAGATCCGTCTCAGGCAATCCGATCAGAAGTGGACAGCACAACATGCACATATGAAAAGGGTACAAAACTATCACTGAAACCACATTTGGAGGTAGTTGAAAACTGTACACAATTTGCAACAGGAGACGCATTTGAGATTCATGTTACTATCAGGTGTAAACCCGAAATCTGTTTCGCCTGACCACTTGTGATCAAATCAACCGAGACGGATTTTAATCCCAGGTGTAAACAGGGCGCACAAGCTTATCTCCAACACATCCTCTCATCCGTTACCAGTGTCAGGAGTGCAGGACTCTGTTTGTTTCTGTCCAGGCCTGTCAGAGCAAACATGCGGCAGTTCTTCACAAAGCCATTGCAGGATGCAGGAGAAAATGCTGTGACAAAATCACAGCCAGTCAGAAAATAATTGATGTTTAAGCCGCATTCACGTCATGCCAGAATTACAGACATGAATAACAGCAGTTAGTCCCTGCTGGTAGATGCCAAAATTACCCCATTATGCAGGCAAAAGGCATGTTTCATTAATGACCATTCAAAAGTAGGAGTGTATTCACAAAATACATACATTCACAAACATCTCTCATGCTCAACAAGACTGCATTTATTTGATCAAAAATACAGTAATACTGTAGTATGTGAAATATTATTTAAATATTAATATATAGAATTTTTTAATTTTATTCCAATGCTAAATTTTTAGCATCTTTATTCCAGTTTTCAATGTCACATGAAATCAGAAATCAATTTTATATGCTGATTTTGATTTACTGCTCAAGAAACATTTACTATTATGCTGAACACTTAATATTTTTGTGGAAACCGTGGTGCATTTTTTTCAAGATTCTTTGATATATAGAAAGTTCAAAAGAACAGCATTTATTTGAAATAGAAATATTTGGTCCATTTAATGTGTCCTTTTTGAATAAAACTAACAGAAAAATGTATAACTTACTGACCCCAAACTTTAGAACGGTAGAGTAAATCAGGAACAAATTTTTAATAGAATATATTTCATCAGAGCCTTACTTTAACTGTGTAAAATAGACTTGTATTTTTCACTGTCTGTGGCAAGGAGCCACATTTAGAGTGATCAGTCACATGACATTTATGGCTTTGCAAAAAAAAGGCCAAAATAATTGTTTCTGGAACACAGCATCCAGACCGTGCACTTTCAGGGCCAGCCGAACAATTGCAATGAATGTGATGAATGGGAATGCTTAACAGACGATACTTTCCAGGTATATTAGAACTCCTCAGAAGAGAGGCTACCTGTCAGAAGCCATGTCTGGTCCCAGAAAAAGACCACAGAAAAGGTCAAGACCTCAATCTTTGTGTTGCTTCAAGCTACCTGTTCCAGCCTACAGCCATCTCTTCATCTGGTCAAGCTTCAAGGTCAACATACAGGCATGTTTTCATTCAGCGCCATGAGCTGTGCCATATTTGAGATAGGGACCATCACTGCCATACGCAACAAGCACACTTCACCCATTTAGGCACAGATGGATGGAGAGGATTGTGGAGGAAATACAGGAGTGGACAGAAGGAACAACAATGGCCCACAAGTAAGTGTCCTCTCGACATTCCGTTGCCATGGGAACAATAATTAAACTAATGACTAGGAGTGAAGTAAGAGGTTATGATTATGATTAAGGTCACTTCATAGAAATATGACAGCAGCCTTATTCACAGGCCGCAGTGAAATCATTGGCAGAATAGCTTAGAGAGAGTGATAGCATTGAGTGTCATTACACATGTATGGGGTCAGTCAGTAATGTCAATGACGGTCTTGTGTCAGTCACATTATAAATTATACTAATGATAATGCCACTGCTGATGATTACAGTTGCTGTGACACAAGCAGTATGCAGTTATTTGAGCAGATGCTTGCAGTATATGCAGTGGTGGATGAATGTACAAAAATCATGTACTTGATTTAAAGTTTAGAGACCCTGATTTAAAAAAGCACTGTCCGCATGATGTCATTTTCATCATCAGGAGGGTCCGCAGACGTCCGCACACCCCGTCCATGTGCAACCCAATTTTTGAGACTGTGTGGACGGTCCGTGTACAACAGCGCATGTGCAAGTGAAGTAAAAACAGTAATTTTGTGAAATATTATTATCATTTAAAATAACTGCTTTCTATTTGAATATATTTGAAGATGTAATTTATTCCTGTTATGCAAATCTAAATTTTCAGCATCATTACTCCAGTTTTCAGTGTCACGTGATCCTTCAGAAATCATTCTAATAAGCTGATTTGCTGCTCCAGAAGTGTTTCTTATTAGTATCAGTTGAAAACAGTTGTGCTGCTTAAAGGGTTAGTTCACCCAAAAATGAAAATTCTGTCATTAATTACTCACCCTCATGTCGTTCCACACCTGTAAGACCTTCGTTCATTATCGGAACACAAATTGAGATATTTTTTATTAAATCCGTGAGCTTTCTGGCCTCTGATAGGCTGCAACGTTATTGTCACTTTCAAGGCCCAGAAAGTTAGTAAAGACATCGTTAAAATAGTCCATGTGTCTCCTACACTGTTCTAGTCGCTTCATGACATTAAGGTTGAACCACTGCAGACACATTGACTATTTTAACGATGTCTTTACTACCTTTCTGGGCCTTGAAAGTGGTAATAACATTGCAGTCTATAAGAGGCCAGAAAGCTCACGGATTTCATCAAAAATATCGTAATTTGTGTTCTGAAGATGAACGAAGGTCTTACGGGTTTGGAACGACATGACAGAATTTTCATTTTTGGGTGAACTAACCCTTTAATATTTTTGTGGAAACCATTGTACATTTTTTCAGGATTCTTTATTAAATATAAAGTTCAAAAGAACAGCATTTATTTGAAATAGAAATCTTTTGTAACATTATAAATGTCTTTATTGACACTTTAAAAAAAAAATCAATTTAATGCATCCTCGCTAATAAAAGTATTCATTTCTTAAAAAAAAAAAACCCTTCCTTACCCCAAACATTTGAACAATAATGTACTTAAAATATCAAAAGTCACAAGTACCCATTTATAAGGATATTCTTTTTTTCACCACTATAATGTTTCAGAGCAAGCCTTGACAATTTGAATTGTGCTTTTTATCTTTTTTGGAGTATTACAGTCATAAACTCCTTCATGTTCCATGAAAGAAAGAAATTCAAACAGTTTTGGAACAACAAAAAGGTGAGTAAACGATGACAGAATGACCCTTTTTGGTTAAACAGAGTTTTGCTCAGGACCACATTCATAATAGCTCATAGCTTGCAGGGTTTGCAACCTTTTGGTTACCAACAACGTATACAAATGCAGTTTATCACTCGACCAGCATGACTCAAATCTCCTTTGGCCTAGTTACACGGCACCAATAACCTGCAACAGATTTGAGGTCTAATCGAGTTTAAACTTGCTGCTCACCCCACAATGCATCTCCTTCAGCCACCCACACAAACTTCCGCTCATACACACTCAGTTGGCTGCTGCAGAAAAACATTGGCAGGGCTAGCTGAACCAGGCTGGCCATGCAGACAGGACTGCAACAGGCCAGGCAAGCACCCATAAATTAGGGTGTGCAAGCGGAAGTAATAGCGCAAGCAAAACGACTCATTAGCTTTGATAGCAGGGGGTTTCTGATTGCACCAGTGCAATACTGCGGCCTGACGCTGGGTGTGCACGTGTCACTGACACTGTGTCCTCTAGCCTAGCGGACGTGTTTTGAAGGGCAATAAGAGATGAAAAAAAGATGAGTGGTGTAATAGAGCCTGTGTCTATGAAATAATGGCAAGCCGGAGGATCGGTCAGGCTGCTCAATGAGAAATAATCCTAACTGGTTTATAGTCAATTTCCTAAGTCACATTAAATGAGAGAGCCTTAATGAACTTGTGATTAGCTATTAAACAAGTCAGACACATTATTTTCCAAGTCAAAGCCTCTGAATTAGACTGTAAAAGTCCTTTTGCAGTTTTTCCCTAAGATGGCTGTGCCAGAATAATTGCTATGGCACAAACTACATCTTTGTTTTGCTGATGCAAGAGTTTGCAAAAAGATTTGTTTAATTATTTACTTTAGCTTCAAGCATTACATATAGTGCACTGAAAATGACTACTGACACGCTGTGCTCGGTTCAAATTCAAGCAGTGTCCTCTTTGTTGGTATGTTTCTATGCTCGCTTTGCTCTAGTTCAGTCGGACCTTAAGGGATTTACAGAGTTTCTAATGCAATTTTAACACGTCTACTAAAGATGCATTGGTTTGGTGAGTTATGCACCATTGTTCATTCTAGTTCAGTCTGCGATAAATCCTTCCTTTGCTACGAGCATCTACTGCTTCACTCCTTCTTATACGTCAAGGTCAGAAGGAACATGTTAGTCTGAGGGCGAGACTGAAAGAGAGAGAATTAAAAGATAGTTTGGCCTGATGTCTTGGTAATGAGTCATATTCTTTAAAGTGATAGTTCACCCACAAATGAAAAAGGTGATTTTATTTCTTCAGTGGGACCATAAAAGTAAACATTTTCAAGATTAATTTCTTGCTCGTTTTCATGCAATTACAGTGAACAGAAATGATGAGAGAATAATGAATGAAAAATGAAAATAATGTCATTTATTACTCACCCTCGTGTCGTTCTACACCCGTAAGACCATTGTTCATCTTCGGAACACAAATTAAGATATTTTTGTTGAAATCTGATGGCTCAGTGAGGACTCTCAACCTCTCAAGATCCAGAAAGCTACTCAAAACATATTTAAAACAGTTCATGTGAGTACAGTGGTTCAACCTTAATGTTATAAAGCGACGAGAATACTTTTTGTGCGCCAAAAAACCCCCCCAAAAATGACTTTTCAACAATATCTAGTGATGGCCGATTTCAAAACACCGCTTCATGAAGCTTCGAAGCTTTACGAATCTTTTGTTTCGAATCATTGATTCGGATCTCCTATCAAACCTCTGAAATCACATGACTTTGGCGCTCTGAACAACTGATTCGAAACAAAAGATTCGTAAAGCTTTGAAGCTTCATGAAGCAGTGTTTTGAAATCGGCCATCATTGGATATTGTTGAGAAGTCGTTATTTAGTTTTTTTGGAGCACAAAAAGTATTCTCGTCGCTTTATAATATTAAGGTAGAACCACTGTACTCACATGAACTTCACTCCTATTAAATATGTTTTAGTACCTTTATGGACCTTGAGAAGTTCGGTGACATTGCTGGCAATGGAGGCCTCACTGAGCCATCGGATTTCATCAAAAATATCTTAATTTGTGTTCCGAAGATGAACGTAGGTCTTACGGGTGTAGAACGACATGAGAGTGAGTAATAAATGACATAATTTTTGGGGTGAACTAACCCTTTAAAGCTACAATAAGACTGCAAAAGTCCATTATTTTTTTACAAAACATTTAAGGTGCTTTTGTGATTGGAAAGCTTCAGTGACTATTCATTGTAATTGCATGGAAAACAGTCTTCAATACTCTTTTGTGTGCCACAGAAGGTGAATAAATAATGACGATAAATAATTTTCGGTTGAAATATTCCTTTAACTGTGGATTTAAAAAGCTTCACCTGCAGGCTGAGGAGATGATTCACTTCCTGTGAATGTATTTTTGTTTATTTGTTTTTATTTATGTGGGATACAGCACACATGCTGTGGTATAAGTTTATCTGATTTTCTCTTGTGTGTGTGCCGGTGAGCCAAACTGAATTAATTTCATCGCTACTGTTGCATCACGTGTTTATTCCTGAGCCCCTTCTTTCCACCTCCGTGCACATGTTCGTAAAGATTCTCTCTGTCTTCTTCTACCTGTCTTTGTGTATTCATCACATCAACTTTACATTCACACTGAGCTGCTTTTGTACACATTTGCACCTCGGCTGCTTTTGGCAGAATTGTGTTAATAAACCCCGATCTCCTCCTCCTGCTCAAACGATGAACACACAGCAGCAGTGGCAGAGGGAGAGATGAAGAAGAAATGTAGCGGAGCGTAACACATCGAGTCGTCCTGTGGCCCGCAGCAACACTCGTCACACTACCCACTGCCAAAGCACATGATGGCTCTTGAAATCAGCTCCACTGCCTCTCCGGCTCGTCCTGTTAGCTGCTGCTGTACATCATCTCTGTCCTGCTTTGTTATTGTTATTAAGAAACTTTGTGCCGGGTGCAGAGTTGTTGGGTGTCAAGGAAGTTACAGACTATTATGAGAAATACAATCCTGGAAGTTAGTATTTTGTGGTTAGCCACAAGTCATTTGGAAGAAAGGTTTTCATAATAAATCTCCAGATTGATGAGGAGAGTGTGGACCAATGACAAGCTGACAGAGTACACCAAAGTCCATGGACCCTGCATGCTCAACAAGAAAGTAGACTAAACGCCTTCCACTTGCGTTGCCTCCGTCATATCCTGGACATTACCTTGCAGGAAAAGATCCTCAACTGCACCTTCCTTGAGAGAGCAGAGATCTCTTCCATGTTTACCCATGTTGTCCGAATGGATGATGGTCGCATTCTGAAGGATCTCCTGTATGGCGAGCTTTCACAAGAAATGCAACCAACAGGCAGACCCCATGTTTGCAAAAGAGATCTCAAATAGGGCTGGGACAATAAGTTAATGCATCGCGAATCAAGAAATGATTCTGGATTGATTCTGAGATTTTCCGAATGCATTGCCATTCTCTCTCGAATCGATTCTGAGCTTAGTTTTTAACAGAAGATGGCACTACGTGCTTAGACGTACTCTGCATGCTTCCAATTCCTTACACACACCACTTGAACCTTATATAAATTAATCATTCAGAGTTCAAAAATGTTGAAGTGAATTACAAGGGTGTTTGCAGTGGGCTGTTTACATTAATCTCACGTCATAAAAGCATTCTGAGGTGCAATTCTCAGACTCAGGCAAACACACGAGCGCTCTTCTTCATGAGCATTTGAGAATGTGGTTTAAAAACTAGCCTAGAGCACCATCTGCTGTTAAAAATTAAGCTCAGAATCGATTCGAGAGAATCGCGATGCACATGGAATATCGATCCAGAGTCAGGAGATCTTAAATCAGCAGTCTGAGGCAAAGCCAAACTATCCAACCTGCCTCAGAGTTCATCTGCAGGATTTGCGGCAGAGACTGCCACTCCCAAATTGGACTTTCGAGTCACAACCGACGCTGCACCGGTGACCCTCTTCCGACGTGATCCATGGTCTCTCGAGACTGGCGGATGCCTTACAAATGACTTTTTATTCATAGAGTGTTTTTTTAAGGTACTCAAAGGCACTTATATATTGGTTACACTTATGCCCAATCCCAATTCTACCCCTTACCCCTTCCCCTTTCCCCTTCCCCTTTGTTTCGCGCGTTCACGTGAAGGGGTAGGGGTGTCCCAATTCTCATTTGGTTGGAGGGGAAGGGGTAGGGGGAAGGGCCAGGTAGCCCTTCAAACGAAGATTTTTCAGGACCACACTTCAGACGAAGGGGTATGATAAATTTCCAACATGGCCGACCGAGCGAGCAGAGAGACCCATAAATGTAAGTATTTTTTTACGGTAAACAGTATTTTAGTAATAAATAATCACTTGTTTTATGTTGCCTTTAATCTTGTGTTCATGTATACGGTTATGTTCTCCGAAAAAAGATTTGTTAAAATCGCTATGAAAAAAGTTCGCTAATGTTTTTTGCTTTATGATAGTTCCACAACATATTTTTTTATATTTTATTGAAACCCGCGTTGATTTGACAACATAAATTCAAATCCGGTGGCAGCTAACTTGTCTTTTTGCCGCATGCCTGATTAATGTATTGTTTTGTTGTGGTTACGTCCATAAATACCTGTACGTTACATGATATAAACAAAAAGTGCATTCAGTTTGTGTGCTTATTCATCAGTATTGTATGTTCTGTATCAACCAGGGACTCCTGAGGAAACACGCAGGCTCATACGTTTTGATGACGTGTAACGGTCTAGTAGTGGTGTCCCATTTCTTAGGGGAATATTTTCAGCCCTACCCCTTGACACTCTGTTTCAAGGGGAAGGGGTAGGCGTAGGGGTAAGGGGAAGGGGTAAGGGGTAAGGGTAAGGGGAAGGGGTATAAAATAGAATTGGGATTGGGCCTTACTATGGCATTTTGAACAACATTTCATCCTGAAGCAAAGAACATGAATGATGCTTCAAATCATAACTATAATAACTATATTAGCATTCACACCAATGGGTGATAACGTTTTGTTTATTATAAGCTCACTACAATTTTGTCTTCTGCTGCTTTAAATGTTAAAACCTTTTTAAGGTCGTGTGGAATCTGATTGGCTGTCAATGTTTTTATCATTCATCAGCTAGAAAAAAATCGCTATGAGTGTGATTCCAACAATATCGTTCATCTTTGTTACAGTTGTGGTTTGGACTTCCCTATTTTCATAAAATTAGAATGATTATTAAATCTTTATAGTGATTGTTCTTGGTGTGAACGGCCCGTTACAATTATTAAAATATATAATAGTTAAAAAAAAAAAACTTTTTTATGGTTATTTTAGTCTTGGTTCTCTGTTTGTGTCTTCTGATACACTTTAAAACTATCAAATTGGTTTTTAACTCTTTCATTTTAAGAATGTAATGGCCCAGAATATTTTGTTGTATGAATATTTGAACATGCAAGATATCAAAAAAAAAGAAAAAGAAAAAAGAACAAAGCCTCTGCTTTTAAACAACAACAAAAAAGAGAGCATTTTTAACAAAAAGCTGAGAAAATTGCATTTTTGTCAAAGACTACAGTGTGCATAAGCAGTGCTTCTATCGCTTGTGCTTCTTCTTCTTTTTTCTTTTTTTGCCTGTTTTGATCCAGAGATTCTGTACTCTTTCAGAAGATGTGTAANACAACAAAAACATTTTATTCTAGCTTCATGCATTCTTTTTTTATCAACACTTGAATGTTGGTAAGTTAAAAAAAAGAGAGCATTTTTAACAAAAAGCTGAGAAAATTGCATTTTTGTCAAAGACTACAGTGTGCATAAGCAGTGCTTCTATCGCTTGTGCTTCTTCTTCTTTTTTCTTTTTTTGCCTGTTTTGATCCAGAGATTCTGTACTCTTTCAGAAGATGTGTAATAGCGCCCCCTACCATATAACAGTGAAAACATGGAAAGCCAGAAAATTCCATCAATGGCGGGGAAAGAGTCTGTTATCTAATAAAGTCTTTTATCTGAAACAGAATCTTTTATTTAAAAGCCTTTATTTCTGATTTAAAAGTTTTTAGTTCTGTTTTCTGAGTATTCAGTGAAGGTCAGCCAGAAAAGGCAGGGCCATAGCAAGATAAAAACGCAACCGACTTGGCAATGGGATGGAGGGCTGGTGGTGCTCGCTGAATAGTAAGGTCGCATTGTGACCTATGTGGTCATCGCTGTGTGACTCAAACGAAGCTTGACCTTCATTGGCTCTCTCACTCCAGGCTGAAACCTCTATTTTCTGTGTTGCGTATGCCGTGCACATAACGCTTTGCTTTAAAATCTGCCCTTCAGCAGCACCTACTCACCACGACCCATCATCCTCCACAACCATTGGCATGAACGAATGTGCAAAGCCACATCCGTACCACGGCCATTACTGTACAATACTTCCTCACTCAATAGTGTTGAGGACTTAACTAACTATATTTTTTAGTAGTGTGACGATAGCTAAGCTATTTTAACAAGCAGTGGGTAGCTCTACAAAACGCTACATGACTGAAAATGACAAATTAAAATGTAAGTATATTAAAATAGAAAAGTTATTTTAAAGTATAATAATATTTCACATTATTACTGTATTTTTGATCAAATAAATGCAGCCTTGGTGAGCATAAGAAGCTTCTTTCAGAAACATACAAAAATCTTACCGACCCCAAACTTTTGTATGCTAATGTATTTCGTTATATAATTTGCAAAATACTACTGTTTATTACTATATTTAGGTAAATGAATAGTTTTATCTTCATTTATTTGAAATGTATATCAATTTTCTATTAAAATGATCTATTTCAGCACCTAATGCTGTCACTCTAATTGTTTACTCGCTGTAAAACCCAGAAAACTGATTAAATTATAAGTGATATCATCTGATAGTTTTGTATTTAAAACAATATTGCCCTCTTAAATAACTTCAAAGTATGTAGCCATTTCCTTCCTTTTATTAAAAAGCTTTGCAGTAGTTTAACTACTACTTCATATATGACTGTAAATCTGCATTGTAAAGTTTGCTTTCCAACATAAGTTGTTTCTATGCGAATTTCTATTTGCAGTAACTTACTGTATTTTGACAGTGTTGCTTTTGCTTTCATCTTCCATTTCATTCTTCATCTGCTTCAGTGGTTAGTGTGGGAAGCATTTCCAGCAGAACATTCACCTGCGGAAGTGCAAGCCTTCTGGCTTTCTGCATGTAGCATGTGCTGCGGTCACAGGCTGGCAGAACATTCATGCCCACACAATGGAAAATAACCCCTCCAATTGCACCTGTGCCTGCTGGCCTTCCAGTCAATGTCCAACCTAGGCAAACACAACATAACAGGTGTTGTAATGTCCATTATGCTGGAAATGGAAAGTCTAGAGCAGCCGTTCTCAACTGGTGGGTCTTTTGTGAGTACTACTATTATTGGTATTGGCAAAAATGTGCATCTTTAATATTTTTTATATTCTTATTGTTTAGAAAGTTCTTTGATATTTGAACAATGACAAAATTGTGCACACGCTCCTGTTTCTGAACCGTTGCTTAGTGGAACCACTATAGAGACTGATATGTGCGGTGGGATTAGTATTATGGGATGGCCAAGACAATGGATGTGAACAGTTGGCAGCTGCCCGGGAACGCCGGCCAAACTCTAATGGTGTCAGTCTTCCAGCATTGTCCTCTTCCTAATGCCCAGCACACTGACCTCACAGTGTCGTGATACTGGCTCCAGCCTGCCTCCACCACTTAGGCCTGGGTCTGCAATGCAGGGGAAGAAAGGGTGGGAGGGTGAAAGGGGTAGAATAAAAAGCACACAAGTTTCCGTGCACGCAATGATACTATCATGATGCCCAGAGGATCCTTCGACATTTATTGCTGCCTCCACTTTGCAGGCAAATAGTATTATCCTAACATTAAGGACAACCAGCCAAATTACACTTGCAAAATTACACTCTTAAAACTGATCTGAGATCTGTCCTCAGGGGAGAGAGGCAGGCAGTCACCCTTTGCTACTATCAGCATTTATCAAGAGCAACATTATATTAGGTGCTAACTCCTCAGCAGCGCATGTTCTCACGGAAAGCTGATTCTAGCAAATCGCTGACTCGATGTGAGGGTGCGTTTTAATGCCCATTTTCCGATAATTCATCATTCTTTGAGCCTCGTGTGTCTGTTTGCAAATGTCTGAGGTGCCTGGGGCACTGTGATAACCTTTGGTTGGGTGGAGTGGGTGAGGAGCAGGGTCAGAACTGATCTAACATAGGGAACACACATATCACGTTTGGTTAATTTTTGTTTTGTTTTCATTGCTGAAGTAAGAGTGTTACATTTCTCCTATTCTTCTGCAATCCAGAATGTCAGCACTGCTGAAAGGTTTGTTTGAGCTGCGCCCTTTGCTGTACAGTCATGAATTTGAACAGTCATTTCCTTTAGCTCATTAAACTTTTGTTGTGAAAGGGCCTTTTCATTTGCCAAAAATAGAACTTTTTTTCTTTTTTGTTATTAAATAACAAAACAAAAAACAAGCAAGCCCAGCCAAGGTGAGAAAAAGTAACGCAAAAGTAATGTAATGCATTACCATAAAAAGTAACTCAATTAGTTACTTCTTAGGGAGTAACGTAACATTGTAACGCATTGCTTTTTCTTTTGTTAAAAAAAGCAGTCCCACTTTATCTTAGGTGTCTTTAAGTACTATCTACTAACATTCAAATTAATCATTTGATGCAATGCACTTGTGTACATACATGTTTTTACATTGTACTTATTTTTTTTTTAAATACCTGCATGTAATTACAGCTGTAATTACATCTATAATTAAACTATTGACCCTTCCCTTACACTTTAACCTACCCTTAAACTTACCCGCACCGAACCTGTTCTTAACCTTACCCGTATCCCATCTCAATAGCAGCAAAAGTGTTTTGCAAAACAATATAAACACAATAAGTACAATGTAAATAGTAAATAGTAGTTAAAGACACCTAATATAAAGTGTAACCAAACAAGCAAGCCCAGCCAAGGAGAGAAAAAGTAACGCAAAAATAATGTAACGCATTACCAGAAAAAGTAACTCAATAAGTTACTTCTTAGGGAGTAATGTAATATTGTAACTCATTGTTTTTAAAAGTAACTTTCCCCAACACTGGTGGTGACTTATGCAGGACTTCATTTAGTCCGCTTAAACCCTGCCATTGCAAGCTCACATTGATCTGCCTTCATTCAACAACTGAGGCATATAAACAAGTCCCCAGCCTACATTGTTTCACTTAAATGTACTGTACATCACAATACAGAGGAAAATATGTTGTTACTTCCATTTCATCATGACTTTAAAAGCCAAAAAATGAAAATAAAAGCAGAATAACAATATAATGGTCAGTAAAATGGCTATGGAATAGACAAATAATCTTCCAAAGCCATTTTGTATGGGTAACAGACTGAAATTGAAGTCACTGATTACTGAAAGTCTGAAAGTTCTGTTAGATCTCCTTGGCACGTTCCTGAGAAAAGTAGAGACGAATTCATGAACAAATCATTCTTTTTAGTCTTATCTCAATCAATCTTTTGATCTAAATGATTTGTTCACGATTCAAATCTTGAATGACTTGTGTTGTGTTTGAACTCGCCCCTATACCCTCATTCACTATTCCCTACAATACCCCACTAATATAGTCCACTTGAAGGACTGAATAAAAACAAGTGAGTGAATTCGGAAACTGGGTGCGCCAGTAGGGCTGCCGCTTCTACATAGTTTGTGCTAACTGTTTAATTATCATTTGAAACTTAGCAAACTGGCAGTTCCAATAGTAAGATGAAAATAATTATCTTGAATTCTGTCATGGAAACTATGTATAAACCTTAATTAAACAATTTTATAATCATTTAAAAATTAATGTATACATGTATATTATTGCCACATTGGACCAGCGTGGTTTGGAAAATGGATGAATGACCATCTTCTGGCGAGATGCAGGAATTCATTAGGCACGCGACTCTCAGTGCATTATGGGTATTCTCTAGCCGTTGAGCATGCATCAGTTGTACACTTGTTATTGCGGTGCATTGCTCGATTGAATGAGTGCACTCAATATCGTCCACTATGATTTCGGACACCACTACAAATGGCTGTCCCCTTAAATAGGGAGCGATTTTGGACACTCGGTGTGGTTGACAGCTCATGAGAGGGGAACATTATCAGCAAGTAAAAATGGTAATGTTTTTCCAACACAAAGCTGTCATTTGCCTTCAGAATACTTGGAATACAGCTCACAACTCGTACATATTTTCATGATGTTTAAATGGCACATTTAATATATACATTTCTAACTGATTGTAACTGGAAACACACTATACAAAAAAAAAGTCCTTTTGTGTTCCACAGATAAAAAAAAGTCTCATGGGTTTGGAACAACATAAGGTTGAGTAAATGACAGGATTTTAATTTTTGGGTGAACTACTTCTGAAATAAAAAGGTTAATTTGTGACAGTGGTGTGGAGAAGTTGAAGGTTAACAGGAGAGACAGGGCACTTAACCTCCTATAGCCCTGGAGGGCCCAGGTATCGTTTGGTACATGGACTACAGTTCAAGTGTCAGGTTAGATGTAGTGACCTTCTATGTGGACAGCGCGTGGGAGTCTTGAATGACAGGAGAGCAATTATTTCCAAGTAATTTATTTCCTCAGAAATGACTACTTCCTTTGTGCAATACTGCTTCTGGTGGTCACTCTGTCATTTTCAGCTACTTCACCTAAAAGCAAAAATGGGCTATGTACAAAATAAGCCTTCATATGCCATTGAAGGTTAACAGTGGTGGGCTATTCCACCAGTGACAGTGAAAAGTGTTACAGCATTAAAAATGTGATCACCGTTGACAAATACCAAGAAGCAAGAAAGAGAAGTGAGAAATAAACCGATGGCAAAGCTAATCAAGTCTCTGCCTGGGGCACAAGCCTAACAGACAAACTCATAAAGAGTCCTAAAAGCTCTCGAAATGCACTTCTCCTTAATGGCTTCCATCTTAATTTTTGCCCTTCGTGCTGCTAGGCCCTGCATTGAGCATTTGATTGCTTATATCTGATGTATTATTCACATAATGCTGAAAGAAGGAATACTATCTAAGTTATGTTGATGTGCACCCTTATTATTTGTGTTGAAACCTCAATTTCACACCGTGTGAGGCAGGCATACTGTTGAACGGATGGATTTTAAATTGACTGGATATTTTGTGACTGTTATTTGAAGACAAAGAAGATTTCAGTTACAGTTTATAATGGTGAAACATTGCATGCTTTGTACAACCCATGTTTTTACATTTGCCGCAATTCAACAGTGGAAATTGCCTAGTAACCTTGGAGTGTGGCATCTTTCTTGGTTTAGGGTTATGATGTAAAGACAGTTTGAAAAAGTAAAATGTTACTTTCATTATTTGTTATAATAACATGTATTGTTAATAATAATAAGAATGTATAATTATTAATTTATTCCACTAATTACCTAATAAAGTACTGTGACAGTACCACGGAATAGTGATTGTATCAGAGGGTAATACCATGATCATTACCAAAAAAACATGGTAGTACAATATGTTTTGGTTACATGAAATATCACTGTTGGAACTCTGCTTGTCCAGTCAAATTAGGCTACATTCACACTGCGAGCCTTAATGCTCAATTCCGGGTTTTGCTCAGATCAGATTTTTTTTTGTATAGCTGTTCACATTGTTGTTTTAAATGTGGCCAATATCAGATAACAGATCATGGTTCTGAACTAATATGCATGCATAAAAGAATGACACGAACGGGATTGCCAGCTTCTTACCACAAAATCCACTCAATTGCTTCTTAAAACTAATCCAAAACAAGCCCAATCACGTTCCGTGGGGTATCCCTGTAAAAATTACATTCCGGGTGATAAATATCACATTAGTGCGGTTGCTTCCACCCACGGAGTTGCAAAACAACCCGCGGCACTAGTGAAAAAGTAACCCAATTCTGCGGGAAAATCACAGACTTGGCAACACACACAGGGCGCTGTCACACAGAAGTAAACGCAGAGGGCATTAAAGTAAGCAATTATGCATTTATTTATAGTGTGATCTTCTGCGGAAGCCAGCGAAGTTATGCGCAGATGTAACCCCTCCTGTTAAAACCACCCGGTCTAAGTGGGACTCGAACCCCGGTGGTATGGGTGTTGTGTGCTCTAACATGGAGGCTAAAGACCGCAGTCTCAAGCGTCAGTTGCTAGAGCGCCTCTTGAGTTTAGGGGAGTGAGGTATACACACGCAGCTCTTACTGGCCTACAACAGTTACACTCACCCCCCTAAACTTCACTCCCATCTGGGTCACGGCACCAATATAACCCCTCCTGTTCAAACCGCCCACTCTAAGCGGGACTTGAACCTGGGTCCGCCAGCAAAGGAGTTGGGTGCTCTAACAAGGAGGCTAAAGACAGAAGTCTCTAGAGCGCCTCTTGAGAATCAGGGAAGTGAGGTTTACATGCACAGCTCTTACTGGCCTACGTCCGTTACATTCACCCCCCTAAACCTCACTCCCATCTGGGTCATGGCACCAATGTAACCCCTCCTTTTCAAACCGCCCACTCTAAGCGGGACTCGAACACGGGTCCGCCAGCATGGGAGTTGGGCGCTCTAACAAGGAGGATAAAGGCCGCAGTCTATATTGTCAGTCGCTAGAGCGCCTCTTGAGATCAGGGAAGTGAGCTTTACACACACAGCTCTTACCGGCCTACGTCCGTTAAACAGGCAATATGAAAAATAAAGACAATGATGTGACAAAGAAGAGCAGAGGTTTGAAACTTTTATGATACGAGCCCTCGTGTTCTGCTTGTATTATAGAGCTCTCTCTGTAATACTTACGAGTTCTGACACATCACTGCCCTTCTACTGACTACCTTTCACAACTGTCTTGATAACGTTGGGTATGTAAAATCTTTGAATAGACTCCCATGAGCGCAGAATCGTGACGAATGTTGATCTCGAGTGACGTATGACTGTTCACACTGCGGTCGCATTACAAAACATTTGACCTGTATCGGATTTAGTACCACATATGGAAGTGGCACAAGTCGGAATTGAAAAGATCAGATTCGATGTGGTTTGTACTGTTCACACTGTCATGGGGAAAACAGATATGATATCATACCTTGACAAAGGCTACTAGCCGAAACGTTGGTGAATAAACAAGCCTATACGCTTCAGTGAGTGTGCAGTTGTTTCACCTTTAACTAGAAAACAGACATGAGTCACATGTGAGCAAAAAAGCCACATTTACCTGCAGTGTGAACGTAGCCTTAGTGAACTTGAACTAACCATTATCTAATTATATTTTTATAATTTTCATTATGGGTATAATTAAGAATGGAAAAAAGTGTTGGAGAATGAGCTTGAATTTGCTGGGTTAGTCACGTCTCATCGACAGATAATGTGAACATGTGGTAGACCATATTGAAGGATGTAATCTCCACTATGCTTGTTGCACATATTCCATATGTCCAAAGTGGTACGACATTAAATTATGTGCTGGAGACTCACCTTCCCCCACACCGTCCCACAAATCACTGCGTGCTTTTGAAGTGAAAGACATTACATAATTGCAGATGGTTGTCCAGATGGTGATTATGCTCACCTTGAAGATGACCACACGTTTTGGCGAAGCTCACATTGGGCTGCTCGTTTCGGTTCACCCTTTTTTTTTTTTAAGTCATTGAGAAAATTTCGCACACAATGTAGATTTCACCATTACATTGAGTCTGAACCGCACTGAACTTTTTTGTACGGCATCAGTTTTGAACAACATAGATGCACGCTTCATTAATCGCAGTGAGCCTCTGGTGCTGTTGGACTGCAGTGCTGCTTCAGTGCCGTGTGTTTGGAGGAGCTGCTGTGAGTTCAGTCTCCGCTCTCATCATTTTTCCTCTCCCTGATTCGTATCATCACATTGATCACTGCATGTACCACATATACGGCGAATGATGGATCCCCACTGTATACGCCCTCTGTGAAAGATGATTCCCCTTCTCTCATCCCTCTCTTTCTTCCGCTGTCGATTCTTCCTTTTCATCTCATCCCTCTTTCGTCATCTTTTTCTGTCTGTTGTCTCTTCTTCATCTCATCCCTCTTTTTCTTTCATCTCTTCTTTTCTCTCTGTTGTATTTGTCACCTCATTCCTTTCTTTTCTTCATCTCATCCTCCTTTTGCTTTAATTTTTGTTCCATCTCTCTCTTTTGTCTTTCATCTCATCCTTTTAATTATCTTTTTTATTCCTTTTCTCTCTGTGATCTCTTCATCTCATCCCTCTTTATCATTCATCTTTTCTTTTTGTCATCTCGTCATTCTTTTTCTCATTTTTTACTGCATCTTTCTCATTTCACCCCTGTCTCATCTATTATTTTTCATGCCTTCTCTTTTCTCTTTAATCTCTTCCTTTATCTCATCTCTTTCATTCTCCTCTTGTTCATTCTATCTTTTTCTTGTCTTTTTACCATGCTCTCTTTATTTTTTGTTCCTTCTTTCATCTCACCTCTTTTTTTCAGATCTTCTTTTTCATGCCATCTCTTTTACTCTCTGTTATCTTTTTTCCATCTCATTTCTCTTTTTTCTCCTTTTATTTTCCATGTCTTTTTATTTGTCTTTTATCTAAATCTCATCACTATCTCATTTTCTTTTCCATTCTATTTTTCCTCTGTTGGCTGTCATCCAATCCCCATCTTTCACTTTTTCATTCAACTCTTTTTTTCTCCTCTGTGTTGTCTCTTTTTCATCTCATCTCCCTTTTCTCTCTCATTCGTTCATCTGACTCAATTTTCTCTCTCGGTTGCCAATACTCACCCTGACCTTCACCTGTTTCAAAATAAACTTCTTTCTTTCTTTTTTTCTTTTTCTTTCTTTCTTTCTTTCTTTCTTTCTTTCTTTCTTTCTTTCTTTCTTTCTTTCTTTCGCCTTTTCTCTCTGTTGTCTCATTTTATCCCTCTTTTTGTCTCTAACCACCCATAGGAAATAAAAATGAATCTCTTTAACAATCTCTTTTTAACCACACTAGAGAGCAATGGAGAGCAAATTGAAAGATGTTTGCTGCTTCTCAGACTTTTCCTCCTGAGAACAAGACCTCAGTAATCTCTTTATATCATTTTCTTTTCTTTACCTTTCTCCTTTGTGTTCCACCTCTTTCTAGCACACACACACAGTCCTCCATATCCCAATATCTGTATCTCAGTGGCCTTGCTAAGGTGACTCTACCTGCAGTGGCTCTGCCAGGGAGTGTATGAGAGAGGGAGTAACTGCCAGGGTTGCCAGGTCCCAGAAAAATTTCCAGCCTAAAGCTTACTCAAAACCCACCCAAAAGGAATGAAAAGTACCTCAATTTCCCCCTTCCCTATCTAATCATGGCTGACAGCTGCGTCATTTCCATAATTAGCCTTAGACTTAAACTCTTTTTATTTTAATTATTCTGTTTTAAATCTTATTTTGATCATTTTAGCTAGACTTGTTTATATGTAGCATGTGCACATTATTTTATCTGCATTTTATTCCTCTTCATTCACTAAATTTAAATTGTTCTTATACTCTTTCTTTGACTTTAATTTCATCATGATACATTTTAAAATTAGGGCTGGGAAATATGACAAGAAATATTATGACAAAGTTATTTTTCCATATCATACAATATAGATATTTATCACAATATTAATTACCATTAATAGGGAAGGATATGCTCTCCACATGTTTGTTAGACCTTGAGAATGAATGTAAACATAAATTGTTCGTTCACAATTAAACTGCATTAAGCCACATTTTAATTTAGGGTCCTGTTAAATCTATTGTATTTTCCCTGTGTTTTATGATTTAATACAAATTTGCCATCAACAATAGTGTTTAATAAAATTAATTAATAAAACTTTAACAATTAATTATCAATTAATCAATCTTAAATGAAAATATAACAATTAATTTACAACAAAACATTGCATTTTTATTTTTTGTCAAGTAAGATGCTGCACGACAGATCTGTTTGATATTAAAACAAGGATGGAAAAATAACTCGGCTGTTTGATATTCCTTCCAAACAATGGTAATATTATTATTACTTTGAGCTACATTTACTATATCATAGTAATATATTTCTGTTAATTTCTTCCAAGTAAAAGCAAACCTTTATTTTGGCTGTTAGTTGTGAAGTTTTTCCAAATGAAACGGAAAATCTCTCAAGTGCCTCAGAGTAGTTCTAGAGATAAAGTTCTGTTCATGTCCTCATAAACCTGAGAAGACAGATGTTGAAAACACTGTAAGCGCCACGTGTGTTTGAGTTTGTGTAGACAAAACTATGCCGTTCATTCACACAGAGACACGCAAAACATGCAGGCTTATAAGCGACGTGCTTTGACTGGCTGTTGTCGCGTTAATTTCTGCTGTGTGAAAGCCTTGAAATCTACTGTTGGTGAAACTCCAACGCTATTTTATGAGGTGGCTTTTCATTTCCTTTGTCTACAAATTAACATTTTGGCAGCCGCGGTACATTCTAAAAGTAGCCCAAAAAAAAACCGCAACCCTGTGTCATTTTTCCAGCGACTGCATTTTCAAAATAGCCCAACTGTGTGGGAAAACTGCGACCCTGGCAACTGTGGTAACTGAACATTCATCCTGTGTCCACATCTGCACATGCGTGTGAACCTGTCGGTCCGTTCCGTCCTCCCCCTTCTGCCTTCTGTGCGTCCGTATGAGTCAACACAGTGAATGTGCATGAATTTACATGTGTGAAGCCTCACAGGCGTCCTGCAGTGTGTGGCATTATCTGTGATGGAGTGTGTGCGTGCATGTGCGCTCACCATACATCTTCATCAGTCATGCTTAATGCTTCATCTCCGCATTTGTCAGTACTTTGCATCAACATTCCCGAGCCTCCCCTTCCCCTCTCCTCCTCTTGCTCTTCCCTCCCACTCTCCATCGAACCTGCAGCCCACCCTTTTCCACCTTGTCTCTCGCTCTCTCTCTCTGCATGGCTCACTATCTCTCGCTCTGTCTCACTCACTCATTGATAGTGGAGCTCATGTGACCGGAATGCTGATTGGCTAATCACTATTCCATGGATGAGGTCGTGTTGTGGGATGGAATGGCAATCTGTCTCTCTTTCTATGAACAGAGGGACCACACAGTCAACTCTGGGAGAACAGAATGAGTCTCTCTCTCTGTCGTCTTCTCTTTCAGTCCAGCTGACATATATAGGAGGCAGATAGTGGTGAGCTTGATTACATTTAATTTAACCTGGATTACTTTTCTTTTTTGGCATGGAGGAGAGTGCGGTAAGCCGTGCCACTTTTCAAGTTCTCCGCTAGTCATGCAGAAATGGGACATTAGCTAAAACTAACTTCTAATATATATTTAAAAAGTTGTTTAAAAGTGGTCCAAGTGAGACAACTTTCCCCACATTAGGAATATAGCTGAACACTTGGGAAATATGTGAATGATTTGCATTCCAAATAATTATTTGAACAAAAGAAGATTTGTTAATGCACAATCACATGCCAAAGTCTTCCACATTAATCACATTTTTTATAAACCATCCAATTAAAAGTGTAATAATCAGAGTAGGACTGTTGCATTGTCAGATCACTACATTATTATTATGGCCAAAAGAATTCATGATAACAACATTGCGATAGCTATTGAAATGTAAAACATAATAAATAGCCTAATGCTATCAGCTATGTTACACAAATTCATTTTTAACTTGCTTAACTTTGTGTTTTGTACTTTTTGGCCAATAATTCACACTGAAAACATAAGTGTAAGGAGGTGGATTGAGAGTTTTTAACCATTAAAAAAAACATACTATTGATCTGCACTTCCTGCAGACTGGAGTGTCTTACACCCCTCTTTTTATGAAAACCAAAATATTTTTCTGTTCAAGGATGGGTTGCAACAAATGTTAAGGTATTGGAGTATCCATAGTTACTGGTGCTGGATTATTTAGGATATTATCATATATGTCATATTTCTTTTTTTGGGTTATCATCAATATTGTGACACTAATCAGAATATTTAAATGTATAGACAGCATTTCTGCATTTTCCTATTACTGAAGCAAAAGTGCTTTGGCATAAAATAATTTTTTTATATGGCATGTAGAAAAATGATTATCATAAAAGACAAACATAAAACATGATTAAAATATGTTGTGCTGCTTAATATTTTTTGTGAAAAACAGTATTTTTTGATTAATAGAAAGTTCAAAAGAACAGCATTTATTTGAAATAGAAATCTTTGGTTACACTTTGTAACATACACAGTGTAATTATATATTTAAGTACAGAGTAATAACAATTAACTAGTTATGCATAATTTATAGTTATTACTACAGTAACTACATGTAATTTGTGTAAAATAAAGTGTTACCAAATCTTTTTGTAACATTGGGAATTTTTACACCTGGTCACTTCACGTGTTTACTCTGACTGGATAGATACCCAATCGTAAAAAGACCAGGTGTAAATGCCCTCCGAAACACTTTTGAGGTGGATTTAAATTTGATCACTCAAACCACTTCAGGAGGTGGTTTGAGACCGATTCCAGATGAAACTGGACTAGTGTAAATGCATCTGGTTTTTGAAACTTTTAAATTTTACTCCTCCCAAAATGGTAAAAAATAAATGTGGGGACACAATCATCTTCGTTAAAAGTAGTGCGACTAAATGATCTAGTGCTGATGCCGCTCTCTCTCCAATTGCGGTCTTTGATTTTGAAATTAGCTGATGATGACTAAAATGCAGTTCATATCTGTTCCTTTCGTTGATGCGAAATCTGTTAAATTTACATATAGCGTGGGATTGAACATTGGATTTATATTTTTAAATTTTTTTTTTTACCGTTTTAACAAATCAGATAGCTATCCGATCAGTAAGAATGCAAGAAATGGCTAGGTGTAAATCCATTATTACTAGTCTTTTACTGTCACTTTTGATAAATTTTATGCATCCTTGCTAAAGTATAATTTCTTAAAAAATATTTCTTGATGACCTAACGACAATACAGATTTATTATATAAAAACAGGAGTGAGATGTATGAGAGACACAGAATCTGAGAAGTTAGGCCGTGTGTCCACCAAAGCGTTTTTTCCAGCGACTAGCGTACTTTTCCAATTGTTTTCAATGGGAACGCCGCGTTTTTTAAACGCCAGGAGCGTAACGAGGCGCTGAGCGTCTTTTTCACGCTCAAGCGCTGAGAGCTCGGGGTTTTTTACTGGTCGCCTCGAGTTGAAGAATGTTCAACTTTGAGTAAAACGCTGCGCTCATCACTGTCTCTTTTTATTCACCCATCCAATCAGAGTGGAGGAGGGGCGGGACAAATACAACCGACCAACTCTCACAACATTCTTGCTGTACAGCGACATCAACAAGCAGAGAACGAAACAAAATGGATGAGAAATTAATATCGCTGGTCTCCGAACATACATTGCAAATAAGTCCACATTGTGTCAACATTTTTTGTCTGAAACAAATTACCTGCAAAATCAGTTATAAGTAACAGTGCCGCGGATATTCCGTATCATAGCAACAAAGTGTCTCAACTGAAAAAAACCGCTCTCAAACGCTCACAGATTGCCGTTTTAAGCAGAGCGCCTAGGGTGGACACGCGGCCTTAAAGGGTTAGTTCACCCAAAAATGAAATATCTGTTAATTACTCACCCTCATGTCATTCCACACCCGTAAGATCTTCGGAACACAAATTAAGTTATTTTGATGAAATCCGAGAGGTTGTTTTTTTCTCGTTGCTTCATAATATTACGGTTGAACCACTGTAGTCACGTTGACTATTTTAACAATGTTTTTTACTACTTTTCTGGACCTCGAATGACGATAATTTAGTTGCTTTTTATAGAGGATAAAAAAAAACTCTCAGATTTCATCAAAATATCTTAATTTATGTTCAAAAGATCATACAGGTGTGAAACGACATGAGGATGAGTAATAAATGACAGAAATTTCATTTTTGGGTGAACTAACCCTTTAAACTGCGATTCTTAAAAGACTGAAATAGGTGGACATAAATTGTCAGTAGTTTTGTTTTCTGTCTTAAAGTTGAGTATTTTGTTGCATGTTTTATTAAACAAACTGACAAGATGTGCTATTTTGCACGTCTTAAAAACAAATCATCATCATCATCACTAGATCATTTTGGACATTTAAGTGTCACTAAGTTTGTGTTATTATAAACACAAACCTAAATCAAGGCTCTTTGTGTAAGTGTTTGCTAAATGAAGTTTTATTTACTAATACTTCTTGATGATAATTTGCAGCTGATCTTGCTTTTATGTGTTAACAAGCGCAGCTAATGATGGGTGACCAAACTGTCCACGTTTATTTACTGTATTGTTGTTTTTGTTGTGATGTTAAAATATATGAAAATGACAGCACCAATCAAGCGGTCTATCAGAGGCTAGTTTAAGGGGATCACATTCATATCTTTGTGTTCTTGTTCCAAGGGGCTTTTAGGAGTTTGATTGCTCTCCTTGTTTCTTCTTTCCTTTTCTTTGTATAACTATCAGACCCCCAGATATACATAAGCCTGTATGTTATTTATGCAAAGCCTACTGTCAGCACATGACTCTATAAATGACTTTATGCTTCAATCTGATTCCTGCATTTCCCAGATCTGCACTAAAGAGAGTGAGGTGTTCATACAACAGCCAGTTGTGCGTGTCTATGAATTTTAAAATCCTCACTAAGTTTTGAATTATGGTCTTGTTTTTTAGTCACGTGAATGATTTTGCATTTAATTGAGGAATCATAAATCCTACTTCAATTAACTTAAAACGTGTTATGCGCATCTAAAAGCAGAGCTAACACAAATGTAAAGAAGGGTCAGGAAACTTTTTGTCGTTTACTGGGGTCTGGGGATGTTCACTGTTACCGTAGTTTCTAATTGATTTTCCGACAAGGCATTTACAGAAGATTTGGCTATTTTCAGAAAGAAAAAACACTGCATTACATAATCACGTTGGAAAGGTCACATGTGACGTAAGCAGAAGTACCGACCCAGTGTTTACAAAGTGAACGTGCAAAGACTAAGTCAAACGCTCTTTACAAAAAAAAGGTAAATAAACAATGTCGGACGATTTTGAAGTTTGAGGATAAAATGAGTTTTTTGCCCTACTGCGGTACTTCCCCCTACACGTGACCTTTCCAACGTGATTACGTAATGCCTGGTGCATCGCAGAGCTAGCGTAAGACGAGCATTTGTAGTTAAAAGATTAGTTCACTTTTTAAATAAAATTTTCATGATAATTTACTCACCCCCATGTCATCCAAGATGTCCACGTCCTTCTTTCTTCAGTCGAAAAGAAATTAAGGTTTTAAGAAGTACAGCATAAGCTTTTTGAAGAATCAAAAAATCCGGGTTTTGGAGGAAGCACTTGGAAGGCGATCATTTGTTTATATAAAGCATATACATTTACATTTTTTTTAGAAAATGACAGATCGTTTTGCTAGATAAGACCCTTATTCCTCGTCTGGTATCATTTGAAGCTGCACTGAAACTGTAATTTTGACCTTCAACCGTTTGGAGACCATTGAAGTCCATTATAAGGAGAATAATCCTGGAATGTTTTCATCCAAAACCTTAATTTCTTTTCAACTGAAGAAAGAAGGACATGAACATCTTAGATGACATGGGGGTGAGTAATTTATCAGGAAAATTTTATTTGAAAGTGAACTAATCCTTTAAAAAGTACTTTTTTTTTTTTAGAAAATGACCGATCGCTTTGCTAGATAAGACCCTTATTCCTTGGCTGGGATCGTGTAGAGCCCTTTGAAGCTGCATTGAAACTGCAATTTGGACCTTCAACCCATTGAACCCCAGTGAAGTCCATATGTAGAAAATCCTGGAATGTTTTCCTCAAAAACCTTAATTTCTTTTCAACTAAAGAAAGACATAAACATTTTGGATGACATAGGGGTGAGTAAATTATCAGGAAATTTGAATTCTGAAGTGAACTAATCCTTTAACTACTGCTTGTTTTATGGTATTTTGTTCCATGTTCTTTTCCTGTCATTCTCCCTGATTAACGGTAAGTCTATTGTTGGTTTATATGAGAGATTATTCAATAGACAACACTTGCTCACTTTATACAGGTAGTAAAAATCACCAGAAGGGCACTCGCACCTTTCTAATGTTATATTCTAGGGTCAATAATAGTTTGTGAAGGCAGTTAACCTTTCATCTCAATGGCCCTTTTGGCATTTTCGTTTTTCTGCACTTCCACGCTCCATGTTCCCTCCCTCCTTTCTGCTGCTTTAATCTCAGGTGAAAACACGTCTATGCATTACATACATCAATAAGTTCCTGCTGCGAGATCTCATTTCCTGCTGTCACCCGTGCGGACCAATGTCCCAGCATTCCCACAGCGAGAGCTGACTCTACCAGAAAAGAATGGATTGCTCATGCTAATGATAATAAATCAGGTACGTCGTCCAATCAAAACAATGTCTTGCATCTGTTTGTAGTGTGTTCGGTGTCTTTTCTGAATGCCATCGAGAGTATGTTTGATTGTGTGTGCCATAGGAACTTGTGTAGGTGTGTATGTTACAGAAAGTGAGGGAAAATGAGACAGACAAGGGACTCACAATAACCAATTACCTACAGGGCATCACTCTGAAGCTGAAGGAAGAGCGAGAGAGAAAACCGTGTGAGTAAATGCATGTGATTGAATAAGACAGTACATAAGAGACTCCTGCAGTGAAGAGCTTCTACCTTATGTTCAAATATGATCAAACGCTTTTCATATACAGTAAATTGTTTTAAAATGAGCCAAAAAATATTAATGGGGCAGCTCACCCAATGTCGACATATATTATGATGTTCTTATTAATACTAATTTTTATTATTATTTTCTCTCCCTGATGTCATTCTAAACCTCTGTGCAGCACAAAACAAGATATTTTGAAATACAATCTGACAGTGCACACTAAATATTGAATTAATTAATTGAATGAACTGCTTAAATTTTTTTTTTTAAATAAACAATGTTTTTATTAATATGTATTTATATGTATATATATATAAACACATTTTATGAGCCAAACTCAGAGCTTTGTTTAATAGCGATATACATGCAAACTGAATGGTAATAGAATTCTATATGAATGTTGCTTCAAACCACAAAAACGTACACATCGTGACTGACATACTCCTCAGCCATGGTAAATTCACTGTAACAAAAATTGTCTCATGCTTATTGCCTTAGTATTTATGTATGTGCATGTGTTTGTGCATACATCCATGAAAAGCTGGTATGCACATTCTTGATGTCTTCCAGTCACTGTGTGACTGATGTGATTTTCAGGGTAAAGCCATGATCACACTAAACTTTGAGCTCCATTGACTTCCATTCATACCGCATGCAGTTGTGTGGGTAAATGAAGTAGATGTTGGATTGTATTATTATTATTATTTGTGAAGCCAGAGCATGACATCATGTCTGGTTTGTTGTGGTGTGTGAAGTCATTTTGAAAAGGTCCTCAGATTAAGGCTAAAAATACACAATGTAATTAAGGGATAATAGTCATTATTACATAATAAACCCCAACAGAGTGATTGAGAATATGTACCTAATAATATAATATCTTGTATCATCCTGAAGAGGTTTATTCAGCAGTAATAGCTGCAGAAAATTCAGCTTTGCATCACAGAATACATTATATTAAAATAGAAAACCATTATTTTAAATTGCAATAATATTTCAGAATATTTGTTTTTACTGTATTTTTGTTCAAATAATCAGCCTTGATGAGAATGAGATTTGAACAGTAAAGTTGACATTATATGGAAGCTTGTTTCTGCCACTAAATAAAAAAATAAAAAAAGGTAATTGCGACTTTATCTCATAATTCTGACTTTTTTTCTCAGAATTGCGAGATATAAACTTTTCTCAGAATCATGAGTTTATATCTCACAATTCAGACTTTATAACATGGAATTGCAAGGTATAAAGTCAGATTTGTGAGAAACTCGCAATTCTGAGAAGAAACGTCAGTTTCTTTTCCCTCAAAATTGGACATTATAAAACGCAATTGCGAGTTTATCTCACAATTCTGACTTTATAACTCTCAATTCTAACTTTAACTCGCAATTCTGACTTTATAACTCGCAATTCTGACTTTACAGTTCTCAATTCTGACTCTATAACTCGCAATTCTGACTTTATATCACGCAATTCTGACTTTATATCTCGCAATTCTGACTTTATAACTCGTAATTCTGACTCTATAACTCACAATTCTGACTTTATATCACGCAATTTTGACTTTATATCTCGCAATTCTGACTTTACAACTCTCAATTCTGACTCTATAACTCGCAATTCTGACTTTATATCACGCAATTCTGACTTTATATCTCGCAATTCTGACTTTATAACTCGTAATTCTGACTTTACAACTCTCAATTCTAACTTTAACTCGCAATTCTAACTTTATAACTAGCAATTCTGACTTTATAACTAGCAATTCTGACTTTATATCTCGCAATTCTGACTCTATAACTCGCAATTCTGACTTTATATCTCGCAATTCTGACTTTATAACTCTCAATTCTAACTCTATAACTCGCAATTCTGACTTTATAACTCGTAATTCTGACTTTACAACTCTCAATTCTGACTCTATAACTCGCAATTCTGACTTTATATCACGCAATTCTGACTTTACAACTATCAATTCTGACTCTATATAACTCGCAATTCTGACTTTATAACTCGTAATTATGACTTTACAACTCTCAATTCTGACTCTATAACTCGCAATTCTGACTTTATATCTCGCAATTCTGACTTTATAACTCCTAATTCTGACTTTACAACTCTCAATTCTGACTTTATAACTCGTAATTCTGACTTTACAACTCTCAATTCTGACTTTATAACTCGTAATTCTGACTTTACAACTCTCAATTCTGACTCTATAACTCGCAATTCTGACTTTATATCACGCAATTCTGACTTTATAACTCGCAATTTTGAGTTTCTCGCAATTCTGTAAGTCAGAATTGTGAGATATAAACTCGCAATTGCAAGAAAAAAAGTTGGAACTGATATAAAAAGTCGCAATTACCTTTTTTATTTCATGGCAGAAACAAGCTTCCACAACATTATTATGTGAGTAAAAAGTGATAGACATGAATCCTGAGAGACATTGTTTGCCTGGTGTCACTTTATTTTTATTGCAATATGTGCTGTAAATATTCAAAGGGAGTTTAACAAATTTACCAGCTTCCTGTAATGTTATTATATAGTCTATACACAAGTGTGCTTTAGCAAGAATTGTATGGTACTACATGTGGGAATTATCCTTGTCATTAGGTGTGTGTGTGTTTTGATGGAGGATAAAGCTCAGGAGACTAGTGTGACTGTGATAAATGTACATTCTGATGTTTATTTTACAGTATTTGTGGGAGTGAGAGTAGAAAGATATGAGTTAGAGGGACGAGGAGAGAGAGAGAAAGATGTGGTTCTGATTGGATTGGAGGCAGTGCTGAAGAGGCAGTGAGACACGAGAGAGAGAGAGAGAGAGAACGAGAGAACGAGAGGGCACGAATGCAGTTTACACATTAGCCCAGCTGCCAGAAATTACAGCAAGCTCAATTCTGCCGGACTGGAACAGGGGGGCGTGAAACGGGAGGATGGCAAGGACGCAGAAAATGAAGAGAACCCACCATTGCATTCTCTTGGGAAATGATCTGTGGTGAATAAACAGAAACCGCAGAAGAGGCTGAGGAAGAGAGAGACCGAACAGGGGAACAGAGGAGGAGGGGGGAGCCTACAGCGTCCTCTGAGGTAGCGCCTGTGGAGCCTGCTCATGCCGCTGCGTGCATGTGTGTGTGTGTGTGAGTGCATTCATGCTGACATGTTGATTTATAGCTGCATGTGTAATTCTCTAAGACTCCGATTAGTGAGTCATTTTTGCATGTATGCATATGACCAGGACTGATGCGGGGAGCCACTCGGACACTTAAGCTCATTTGATATTTTGGTCTGATCTTCTTCGTTTTTGCACACATTCATATCAGTCCTTTTGGCATTCTTTTGAGGTTTGTCTGTCTTTCTCTCTCTGCCAGCGCAGTAGACTTACACCGTCTCAACTAAAGGAAAAGAGCCATGGGTGAGTGTGTCTTGCTTTTCTCGTTTGTTCTTCATCCCTCCTTTTTTTTTTTTTGCATGATGCACTCTGAGTTGCCTGCAATCATTTTCCTCACCCCCTTTTTTTTTTCAAATACCCTTTTTCTGTTGTCCATCAGCCATTTTATCCCCTTTCATCGTCTCCTCCTACTCTTTCTTTCATTCTTTCTCTCATCTGTCACGGTCCCCCTTCCACTCTCCCCATCGGTCCCCATCTGCCCATCCCTCAACAGCCATTAACAACTGTCTGTGTCACAGGAGCGCTCAACCTAAACCAATGCGCTCAGGTCAAACACATCCTTCACACATGCTTCTCACAAACACACACGCAGTACTCGTATATCGTCACGGCCGTATATGCGTCTGCCGGTGAACTCTACTTGTATTTCATGGGTGAGGCAGGGAGCGTGCAGATTGATGGTGATTGTGACAGCTTACCCACGATGCTGTGCTTTTGCTGGCTATGCTACCACTGCCTCTGAGTGTGTGTGTGTGTGAAGGTTATTTAACTTAAGCACCTGAGAGGAAGGGGAAGCATACAACCACATATATAAAATGCTAATTTTGAATAAAGCAGCTATTATTTTATGGTTTACACACTTGTAGAAAATAAAAATCTCTTTAATATTCTTAGAAGTTTCTCCTAGACAGTGAAGAGACTAAATGCAGACCAAATAGATTTTTCTCCTGAGGAAGAGACCCGAGTAACCTCAGGTCGTCTCTAGAGTTTTACAAGAGATGTCATATTCTGAGTCAGAGATCTCCGTATGAAATATTTCTCATCAAATTCTAGTTATGCTATCCACATTAATTGAATAGTTGTATATTCTTACTGTATGTCAATTATTCTCATTTGTATCCATTTTTAATGTCTCCAAGTTATCCATGACCTCCCATTAAACTCCTGAGTGATGAATGAGCAACCACTGAGCAATCAAATTTCCTGTCAGCTGCTAGTCTACAATAATGTGAGGATCTCCCACCTCTTGATAATGCAGATATAAGCTCAACCTTTCCTAAACAATTGTGAAAGTGCAAAAGATAGCAAAAATATAAAGCAGCGATGATGAGAAAGGCGATATAACAGAAGCCGCCTTATCGCCTGCGTGACGCGATTCATAAATTACCGTGAAATAGAGTTGTGTGATAGAGTGAAATACCGTTGTTGTCTCTACCTCTGTGTAACTGAGATGATGCAAAGCGTTGGTTTATCAGGGAAATCTTCATAGTTGTAAATCCTTTTCAGAGCCGCTATCTCAGACAGAGAGGGGCAGGAATAGAGGATGACAAAGCAGACCGAATTATGTTTCACTGTACCAAATGCAAGAAGTGCAAGAGAAAAACGAATCTCGTTTTCAACCTCTCACCTTTGCTTGGTTTCTTGGCACGATGCTCTGACTCGCTCGCGGAAGCATTAGATCACACAGAGAAAAGTACAGAATGTGATCTCGGCACCCTTTGCTGAAGTCTTTGTTAATATGTGTGCAGAGTTTGATGTCTGCTAGGGCTCAGACCTATTGATTTAACATGACGGCTTTTAAAATGGAGTAATAGGCTTTTGAGTAGGCAAAAACGGATCGGTTTGGCTCCATGCACGATTAGATAATAATAAAAAGTGCCTTTATTTACTTGTGACATGGCATGTTTTTCAAGGACAAATGCTGACATGCATTTGATAAGGGAATGTTTTCCCTAGAGAGTCAAATTTCCTTATGTAAAACACATTAGCACAACTGTCACACAGAAACCAGGAAAACAGATCCTAAAATCAAGACTAAAAATACATTACAATATTTGTAAAAGTAATACTTTATATTAGCCAAACAAACCAAAAATCATGGCCTTTACATACCTAACCCAATACCAATTATATTGGTTTAAATGAGCCAAAACAAATCAAATTTGACTAAAGCATAATGTATTTTAATGGCTTAATGTGTTTACAGCGTTAAGCACTCAATTCTCATGCCATGATGTAAAAAGCATCAGCTTGTGAGTGTTCATGTTTAAAAGCACAGTAGATTGGTAGATTGACAGATTTAGAAACATGGCAGCCACTTGACCAGCTTCCCCTCTCTCTTTATTCCAGCTACGGCTAACAGGCTTACGTAACGTTCAAGCACACAAGGAGCCAGTGTTTCACTAATATTTATCACAGAACATTTTATATACGGTCCCTCGTAACACCACTTCACTCTGAAAATATAATCACAGCGATTGTTCTCTGCTCAAAGCGGTTGCATTGGCTTCTCACTTTATCTGGAGGACAATTGGCTGTAATTACTTTTTATATAGTAAAAACTGTGCTTGAAGCTTGTATATGTTGGATAAGAGGTAAGATTGTGTTAAAATATTAGTTCAGCGACAGAAGAACTAAAAAAAAAGAGTGAGAATGCTGGAAGGAAAGGACCTGGGAAAGGTATTGGAAGGGAAAATGTCAATGCAAGGACACCATAGAGTAAGAGGTATGAGATTGCACTCATAAAATGAGCAAGTAATGGAAAAAGACCATTCCGCCCCACTCTACATCCCTGGCATTACATCATTATGTCTTTTCCTACTTTAATTATATGTTCCTAATTGTCTGTTCCTCCGGCTCCAGGCTGTTTCCTGCTCCGTAAAGGCCAATTTCTCCACCCTTGACGCGTCTTACTGTTCCTGCCTGCTGACAGCAAGTTCTTCTTCCATACATCCCCAGACGCTCTCAGAATGCACCTACTTTCCTGCCAGCAAAAGCGCAGTGACAGGAGCGCAGAGACTTGAGGATATCTGCCGTTAAAAAGTCGGCTGAGGAAGTAGGACCGAAAAGAAAGAACAAATCCTTGATTAGGATTTTTTTTTTTAAATCACTTGACGTTTACTACTCCAAAACTATCTAGCGCTTTAAGTCGGAACGGAACCCTGAGGGGCCAAAGGAATAAGTGTCATCCAATCACACCAAGATCCTTTGATTTCATATCGCACAGAGAGGATCCTAAGCGATACCATTCAACGGGAGATAATTGAACTTCCTGCCTGGCAGGCAGCTGAAAATGGAGAACTAGAGAGGTTCAAGTGGTCTTTCTGGGGGATACGTTCAAGAACCCCACCACTTAGGATAAGATTGGAAGCCGGCTCTGACAGCGATCTTCTACCGATCTATGGTGTTTGGTGTTTGCTTTTCCCCCCCCCTGTTTGTCCAGTTCTGAGAAGGGAAAACAGATTTGGGGATTGTGTTGTGCTAGACCTCAGTCAGACTTCCACTTTTAGACTCCCATTCAACAGTTTTTTACTGTGTAGGTCTAGAAAAGACAGAAAAATCACAAGAAAGAGTGATCAAATGGTGTGCCTTGGATTGACAAGGCTGTTCACCTGCAATCTGGGGCAAACAAAGAACATTTTATCACATGGCTTTTATTTTACTTTATTTCACAATTGAAAGAGAGAAGGAGAACAAGACCAAAGAAAGTGAAAAGGGGAGGGAGGGGGCCAGATGCCACAGATCGTCGCTAACTCCTACCTTTTGATAAGTTAAGATTCTTTTTCCATTTTCGCCGCCTTTTCATCTTGAAAATTAGATTTTTTTTTTGTTCTTTTTTTTTTTTTCAGATGACCCTTAAGACTGTAAGGGAGATCGNTAAGGGAGATCGTAACACATTGCAGTGACTGAGATAGGGTGGGGGAAAAAAGGAGGGAGAAGCTTTTTTTTCCCTAGCTGAAACAGAATGTTCTGTTGCCTTCTCATTTTTGCAGTTTTAGGTATTTATCTTGTCACTCCATCTCCGTTTTCATCCCCCTCTTCATGCCTCTGGGAGAGCAAAGGAGGGAATTGAGTTATTTCATCTCTGCTGGATTTTTTTTTATTTGCCTTCCCGACTGATTTTTCTTCTATACTCCTGTTTACCCCAGACAAAATGCTGTTGTATCTCAAGTCAAAATCAGGAACCTGATAGTGTTTGGCAAAAGATTCCACAAGGAGAGCCAGGCAACGAGAACAAGAGACGGAAATCTTCTGAAGCCTAACCTCCGATCTTAAAAAAGCGTGAGATCTTCTTTCACCCTCCCCTCTCCACCACCCCCTTTCCCATCCAGTTTCAGAGGTGTCCTCGGATATTCCTTCCTCTTTTCCCCGGAATCTGTCAGCATTCCCGACGGGACGCAGCCAGCTTGTATCCGTGCCAATCCTTTGATATTAGCTCCCGGTGTCGTCTGCTTCATTCTGTGAGTAGATCGCGCTCTCTCCTCCTGTCTGTGCGAGTGTGTGCAGTCATGTGTGCGTGTGTGTATTTGACTTTGGCTCCATATGGTGTTCATTCCCCTGTGTAGCTGTGCTTATCTATCATCTGTTTATGTGTGTATGTCTGGGTGGGTGTTTGACTTGAATGTGTACGATACGCAAACGTAAAAATGAGTCAAGGTTAATGGCACAGGCTTCTAGTGCATAGCTTGTTTTCCGTAATGGACAAATATATGTTCTGCTGCAGATACAGCGTGTTTGTAGAGGCACGTATGTAGCAGGTGTCACAAGCGTAATGTTCTCGTGTGCATGTACCTTGTAGGCTATAGGGTGACATAAGTCCATGATTAGTTTTCGGAGGTTGTGCGCTAATGAATGCAAATTGATGTAGATAAGCTCAATGGAAGATAAAAAGCATTTTGTGGCATGTCTTTTTAAAACAAGCACAATAGAGTGGCATATTTATTCTCTGCCAGTCAAAACTGCACTAATGCATGTGTCTTCGGCGTGAAGTTTTTGTACAATGGAGAGGTTCATGAAGTAAGCTGTGACAATAGGTATTCGTAATAAATGTGACTGACAATGCTGTTGCGGTGAGAGATGATTGTGTTTTTTTTTTTTTTCCTGCTTTGCCCCCCAGATTGAACAGCTGTGGTCTCCGTCTCTTCTCTCAGCCTTTTTTCCATCACTTGCTCAATCAGTGTCTGGACCTCACTTGGGGCCGGCCAATAATTGAAAAGCTATATTGATATTCTGCTCTGGGGAGATGGAAGGGAAAAAATAGACTTTTATTTACAGTTAATTGCATGGAATGGGATACAAAAAAGCACTTTTGTAACACTGGGTTGGAGCATCCTGTCCGGTTAATTGTTTCAAAGCTGTTAGCTGGGCTTGAGAATGACTAGAAGGTTTTGTGGTTTACCGTGGGCTGACCATGACTTGTTGCCTGGTTGGTAATAAGCTTTGGGGAGATGAAAAATGATGCTGACAGGACATCTATCTGGACAAAAATGGGGGTTTTGTGTGGTGGCCCATCGTTCAAAGAGGATGTTCATCTCAAATGACAATTGAACTGACAAATGTTGAAAAGGAAACAATAGTGGAGGTGTTTCTTTTGAAGAATTCGTTTTAGGCCAGGGCTTGAGTGATTAAATTACCGCAAACATTGTTCTTAATCATTTAAAAGGGCAGTTTTGTTCCTACAGCCATGTAGTTTGTAAATGTCCAGCTTTCTAAATGTCTTTATACTCATGTGCTTTCTGTGGAATGACACCTGTTGGCTGCCTCCTGTTGAAAGTCTGTGGTTGCTAAAGGTATTGCTAGTCTCAGTCAGATTGGGCCCTTTCCCAAAATGCCATGTGTTCCTATCTGTAGTCCTGGCACTGCACAGGTCAGTAGCTGCCATACTGGTCAACATCTGTTGCACTCTTGATCATAGCACATCCAGGTTATATTGCTTGCGAATTGCAGGTTCATATTTTGCTTATTCATTCCAGAGAACTCTCGCAGGGAACTCTTCATACAAAAGAAGACATTGCAACACATACAGATTGCAATACGGATCATAACATCTGCTTAGACAGGTCTGTAATTTCTGCTGTTCTTCCTACAAAAAAGGTGAAAGCCTTAGAATAGGAAAGAATAAGAATGATCTATTATTTGTACTTCACTAGGTTTAGTCATTTAGTAGCATGGCGAACAAGTATATTAAATCTATTTTGTTGTCCACCTATGCTAACTATGTTGATAACTAGCTGGTGTATATATCAGGGTTTCCATGTTAGAAAAATGAATTTCCATGACATTACCAGTCATCTGTGATTTATAGATTTTTTGCATTTTATGCTATTTTTTTCATTTTATACAAATTATACTCTTAAACAACAATTTATAGCCACTAATGTATCATAAGAAAAAAAAATGTAAATGTTTTTAAACTTTTTAAAGCTATATCCAGCAAAGTAAACTGTCAGATTGAAGGGTGATTCTAATAAAATGCTTTCTGCATGCTTTTTTCAAAGTAAATTTAGGTGTCTTTCGAAAAAAGGACACTTGAAGACTCCAAAAGGACACCTAATAACCAAATGATGAGTCCATATAATTCATAAATGTATGTACACCAAAGCACCCATGAAAAAAGTTTACAGAAAAAAAACTTTCCTAGAATTATTAGTGTATAGTATGTGTACAGTGCAACAGCAAAGAGCATTTTTACCTTTTAGACAAGTCAAATTGCAATATCGAACAGGACCACATGGAGATGCCAAAAAAACTAAAAAAAAACACTACTAACCAGGGGTGCCCAATCCTGTTGCCGGAGATCTGCCTACCTGCAGAGTTCAGATTCAACCCTGATCCAACCCACCTGTCTGGGATTATCAAGTGCTCCTGAAGATCCTAATTAACTGGTTCAGTTGTGTTTGATCAGGGTTGGAGCTGAACTTTGCAGGAAGGTAGATCTCAAGGAACAGGATTAGGTACCCTTGCCCTAAACCAACTGCTTTGACCTGACTGCATATAATTACTACAGTACACGGATCCATTCAGAATTACCAAACACAGCAACATACACATGACAAATCAAAACATTATCCTGAATGTATGTAGAAACAACATAAATGTACTGAAATGTGTCTGTGCATAAATACAATGTGTGATCAGTGCATCGAGAGTGCACATACATGGACTCACTTACTGTATGATTCCTATAAGTCACAGAAATTGTCTTTACCTTTATTGCAATCCTCTGGTATGCTGGTTTGCTTTATCCAGCTGAGAAACATAGTTTGCATAGCTGTGTTCTGTTCAGTCTGCATTTCACACAGCATGATGTGTAAGGGCTGCGCTCTTCAAAGCGAAACACACACTGGAATTAATAATTCACTGAAAACGTAACACGAGTCTCTGTTCTATCTGCCATCTCTGATGTAATGGTCCAAAAAGGTACTAAAGATATTGTTAAAATAGTCCACGTGACTGCAGTGGTTCAACCTTCATTTTATGAAGGGACAAGAATACCTTTTTGCGCAAAAACAAAACGAAAAGAACAATTTCTTCTCTTCTGTGTCATTCTCCTTTGCTGTGTTTGTTCAACGCTTCCAGGTTCTACGTCAGAACGCTGACTCATTATTGACCAGGTTCTGTGTCAGTATTACACGTATGTGCCGTGAGGCTCACGTGAACAAAAATGAGCTAGCGTTCTGACGTAGAACCTGGAAGCGATGAACATAAACAATACAAATGTAAAAATGCATCTGAATCCGTGACAAGTCTGCTAAAATTTGTACTCTAGTCTGGACTTGAGTTCGAGTACCCCAACTCTACTTACACTCTAAAAACTGCTGGGTTAAATATGGACAAAACCAGGGATTGGGTTGTTTTCACCCAGCCATTTTTTTCAACCAATTTTGGATTTATTTTTTTAGCCAGCAATATAGTAATATAGTAAAAGGCGTGTTTTTGCTCACCCCCAAATAGGGGCAAATTTGTGGGGTATTTTAAGCTGAAACTTGACCAGACCAGAGACTTATATTACATCATGTGAAAGAGGGCATAATAGGTGCCTTTTAACCCAACCTGCTGGGTTTGTCCATATTTTACCCAGCTTGGGTTTTTTTAACCCAGCATTTTTTAGAGTGTATTTTCTGTGGCAAATGCAAGTTTGTTTTTTTCTTTTTCTTTTTTGCAGTAGAACAAATAAATTGTTTCTTTCAAGTACACAACCTCTAAATCCAGCCGCTTATAGCCGTTGGCTTACAGTTCAAGATGAAACTGGAGGTTGGAGGTCTAATCCAGGTCTTTAGAGGCTGTTTTGCGGTGGTCCCACATTCAGGTGATTTTCATCCTCCTGTCAAAATGGTCACATAGTACTCCTTGACAAGCCACAGCACTTTACATTCTGCATGGTAGTGGTCTCATGGTGCTTTGAAATAATTCTGTGGACATTGTGACCATTCACATCCTGCACGTGAGAAATATCCAAAACTGATTGACCAGATTTAGCCATTTCAACAATACCTTAATTGCAGAGGATAGCCATTTAGCCATTTTTACTAAAAACCACAAAATAACATCTAATAATATAGCTAATACTTCCCACATAGTGATTTATTGAATTATAGGCTGGAAATAATAAGTGCAAGCATGTTATGACCACTTGGCCAAAAATTATGTCCACACAATTAGGTATGTTTCATTGCATCATGTCGCAAGCATACGATTGGAACTTGGAATGGATACATTAGTTTTACACTACAGGCACAACTTCACAACATGCATACAAAATTAATAAAAATTTTGAATAAAGTGCAATGAAGCCAACTTTCCTTGGTGTGACATCACTTTTGGCCATATATACAGTATATATTATAGCCGTGCGATATTTCAGCATGACTGTTATTTGGCTGCAGACACCCAGGCCGCAGGTTCAATTATTTTCGAACTAGCAATGAAGGAATGCTGAGTTGCTTTATTGAAGCTTATTGTATTATGTAGAGTATTATGAGAGAGATCGACTAAGCGAGTGCATTTCATGCATCTAGTTGAAATTCTTCAGGTCAATCTTATATTCATAATCACAAAATCAATTTGAATGTCAGCTGAGGAAAGCAATATCTTTGTCTTTATCCTTTTAATAGCTAAGGGGATTTCTCATGACAGCGCTAGTCAGTGGATTTGTAAGTGTAACAACCTTGTATCAGTCCCTTTCAATATAAAAGTCTTTGCTACTGACTCACTGATAAAGACAGTCTGTGCTGCCATCTAATGGAAAAAGTAATAGATTAAAAAGACCAAAGATTGCCCGTTTGATATTCCAAAAAGTGAATTATACTCCATGTTTAAACTAGTGCTGTCAAAATTAGCACGTTAACGCATGTTTAATATGTTAAAAATATTTAATGGAATTAACGCAGCATCCATTTTTTTCTGTCATAATTTGGCTAGCGTTACATTATATGATCACGCTCTTATGCAGATGCTTTTAACCCATTCAAGTGCCACAAGACAAACGAGAACGTACTGTCTGTGAATGTCATGAACTTATTAAACAACACAGAATTATGCCAAAATGCCCATTTTGTTGAGTATCCTCATAAGACCAGTCTTAAATGAGTTAATTTTAAAAACTCCAATGTTTTAATCGTAATTAATTACAGAAAAAATATGCGATCAATTAGTTAATTATTTTGAATCGACTGACTGCACTAGTTTAAACACTATCTATATAAGAGCCAGCGGCAAATTTCTGAAGTACTGGCCGAGATAAAGCTGTTCTCGGCAGGTACATGAGCGCTGAATGGCCGCTGACGGCCTGGAGCTTACATCTCCAAAAACGTCTAAAACCAGTGGTCGAAACAGTCCTGGAAACAGCAATAATATCTGGCCTAATAGCGGCTGGTTCTGTCTCTTGTTGCCGTATAATATTATCACCGTGTCTAAACCAGACGCGACTTTTTTCGCGTCACGTCGCGCCACAACAGCTAAAAGCTGTACTGAACGTGACAAACTGACCGCTGCAAAGCACTTGGACTACGTCAGAAATGGAACGGGGAATCCGTTTACTGTCGGGAATTTGTTATGGCGCGTCGCATCCAGTGTAGACAATATCACTGATTATAATTGGTTCTATTATATTTTGACGCGTTGCATCACGCCGCTCGCGTCTGGTGTAGACACGGTGTTATATTCTTTGCAAACAGCGACAACTTCATTGCAGATAAGACACACTGGCTTTACATTCACAAAACTAGGTAGGATGAATGCATAGTTGTCTTTCCATTCTTCTTTGTATGCCCTATTTTCGCTGTCAACTTTCCTCTTTAGACTCTTTGATAGTGCCATTTTCTCTCAACAGCTAGCTTAAATGTTAACATCTCTCTTCACACAACGTAATAGCGTATTTCCAGCACACAAGCGATTAAAAAAAAATGTGTAAAAGAAGGCTACGTCAAATAATTATTAAAATAATTTAGGCTCCATTGTGAAACAAGCAAATTAAAATGATACACATTTATTATTCACAATATGGAAAGAGGAAATAAAACATAGTTGTTAAGAGCATGACTCAAACATGCCATTAATGGGCTTATTCAAGTCCTCTTTTATTTTTTGAGTTATTTTTATCCATTCCGCATCTCCCACATATGTGTGTTTCAGCAAGGCGGTCTGTGTTGCAAGTTGGTGAATGAAGATACTTGCCAGGTTACGTGTCATTACTCTGCTTTATTAATTTATCCAGTGTAAAACCCAGACACCGCCACACAAATGTGGCTTTTTGTTAATGACTGTCCTACTACAGGATTTAACACAGAGTAACAGCTCAATATCAGTTACAAAAGACACTGTAACAGTCTGTCACAGGCAATTCTAGTTGTATTTTTCATCAATTCATTTCTTAAATTATCCTTTGACTATCTGGCCCACCATCTAGTGGCAAATTTTTTTTTTTGCCCAATGCCAAACTTACTTGCCGACCCCTGGTCTAAACAAATTGTCAAATAGGCGCTATGTATATAAAAGTTGCATATTTGAGGTCTAAATAACTACATGCTCACCTAAAAAAAACTATTAAAACTACATTCCATGACACAACAACAATAGTATTTGTAAAATTATGGTGTTTGCTTGTCCACCATGACACTCGCTGTGAGAGAAATGCTGCAAGCGGAGTGATACAAATGGTGTTCCCGTGGTGATACTGGTAGAATATTGCATCGTTGGAAAGACGTCTCAACCAATCAGATGTATGCATATATAAATAAATTATTAATTTTTCTGGAAATCTGATTTTTTTATTTTTTATTTCTCTGATACTAATATGGTCTTTCATGTCAATGGAAACCCTGACATACAAACAGCTATCAACAGTGACACTGGACAAATACATCTGTCATCTGTAGCTTTGTGGGGCTCTTTGGTCAGGTATTCTGGTATTGTTGGAACAGCATAGCTTAGTCAACAGTGTTCAATTGAACGAGACATTTTTTCTGTCCTCTCCCATCTCCATTTGCCTTTGCAGCCACCATTCCTTCTATTCTTCAAGTCTCTTTTTCCGTCTGGCTTTTTCTTCCAGTCCATGTAGAATTCAGGGGTCAGAAATACATATATTCTTGCTGTGGTCACAGACTGTGCCACAGAGAGATGAGAGGGAGAGAAAGAGGGAGGACCATTGCTTGAGAGCTAATCCATCACTGTAGTCAGTGCTGGGTCCCCTTGCGTTTATATGAATGAGAGGGAGAGCACACAGACACCGTATGAAACAATGCTGTCCAAATACTAAAGCCCTGCTTTAATAAGCTTTGCCTGCACCTCCTGGATTTGTTACAATAGCGATTATAATATAACATAGAAAAAATGTATATTATAATCAGCAGGCACAGCAGATTCCACCATAGTCATTGCCTGTGTTGCATAGCGTTACATGAATGTAGAGGCATCAAGATAGGGGTGTGATCCTTTTGAGTAAAAGTGTGTTTGTTTTGGTGATTTCAAATATTAACAACGTTTACCAGAAATCGCTTACTTCACCTTTCAAAAGCAGCTTATTATCTAGCGACAGTAGAAATAGTTCTATCAATCAGTTATCAAAACTTGTCCGTGGAAAAAAAATCAGTGTCCAAACACGGAAAATGTGTTTCAGACATTACACTCTCAAACAGCTGCATTTATCGCTACCGAAATATTTTAAAACTATAGAAATGTCATAACATTTCCATAATTTTTTTTAAATAGTTTTGTTATATATATATATATATGTGTGTAAATATTATTTTAAGTTTTCAGTCCATGTAGAATTCAGTTTCAGAAAAAAAAAACATCAACAGCTATAAATTGCACTTTCAGTGTAATAAAAAATGCTTTACAGTAGTTGCTTTTCACTTGCATTACCTAGTTTACTTGTATGTAGATATTGAGATTCATAGCCCATTTCAACTGTTTCACTTGATAAAAGGACAAGGTGCTTTTTTCAAAATAATTACTTTCCATACCCAATAATGTAATCATATCAATGAGTTACATTTTGTATGTATAAAATAGAAATCTAATTTTAAAACCACATCTTGACTGTAGGAATACAGAAGTGTTTTGCTAGATATCAAAGTACATTATTAATAATGAATCCTGCTCTGCTGGAACTAAAAACCTGTGTAACAAAAATATATGCTTCAATCCTAATCACCAGACTGTCACCATTGAGTAATTATTCAATCCTATTGATGGCAATGAATTTCTTGTCATGATATATTCCAATCTTCTTTTTACTTGCCTTGTTCGAGATGTTGCCTTGTTGGTGCTGTGTTTATAGCATAAAGCAGTAGTTTTCAAACACTGCCAAAGCCTTATGTAGCATTTGAAGTAAGCATGAATAACTTTTATTAAGTGAGATTTTCATTCTTGTTTAGATGATTCAGGAGACCCTCAGATATCGCCGGGCTTTTAATACATCTTAGTCTGAGCTGACCTTAACTCTTTCTCTGTACATCCTCTTATTGGCGCAGATCTTTTATACCTTCTGCCTAGTTCCCCTGCAGGTTGAGTTACCAGTTGTCCAAAGTCAACAGGTCTAGTCTCAGTTGCTTACAATTTATAGATTAAAAACTGTTATTGATTAAAAAGGCACTTCTATAGATTTTCTCCTGACCTTGTCAGGTCTTGGTCTTCATATCTATATTTAGACCCATACATGAATCTCTACCGCTATCCGACCCTTCACTTTTCCTCAAATAGCTCAGAGCTAGCATGAATCTTGTTCTTGGCAGTTTTTGGTCCGGTGAATGTACGTGTATTTTTCTACAGGACAGGCACTAGGGGCCATCTCATTCACTGTGAGGCGGGATGACTCCTGGCTTTAATTACACCCACAGATCCCAAGGCTAAGGACAGCCAATCACAGGTTCATCAAAACCGGCCTTGGAGCGCAATTCATCTCCATGTGTGGAAAGCAGATGGGGGAAGGAAAATAGAGGCCTTTTGGGATGAGCAGCACAAAAAAATCAATATGTGCTGTCTAATGTATACACGAGCAGGGAGACCAACCCCACCTACCCAGAGGCTTAAGTTTTAGATCAAAGAACCTAAAGAGACAAATCTTTGCTTCTGCTGGTTGAGAGTAAGGCTGAGAAAAACAATAATGTCAAAGAAAGTTTAGCATATGGATTAACTTATTAAACTACCATTATGGGAGTATGCCACAATTCCAAGATAATTCGATATTTTTATGATGCAAAGATCACAAATTGGTGGAGACCTGTGTTAGTGACCTATGTGATCTATGTTAGGGATGTGCAAAACTTCATATTTTTAACTATCTAATAGTTGAAGGTTGCCTAAATGACTAATGTGGCTATTTGGTATTATGGAAGCGTGTGTAATTAGGCTGGTTTTAGGCTGAACACCAGGACTGCAACCAAATGGAAAAATATGCTGGGGTCTCTAGAGGGAGTTTGAAAAGTTTGACTATTCTTAACTTGCTACACCATATTAAAGATGCAATGCTTATGGCAATTATGTCTGTCTGAATGTGCATGGCGTTTTCGAGAAAGTGTGCGCAGCTAAAAACCACACAGTCATGCTAATTAAAGCACCGCTGCTGTCAAAACTAAGAACTATATAAGATTTAAATATCAGAGCAAAAGTTGTATGCTTTGCCTGCTTAAATCATGCTTTCATCATTTTTTTATACACTATATTAGATATTAACAGCATCCTTCAGGTAAATGAGCTTCTGCATTGATGTTTGGCATTTGCTTGCGCATACATTCTTAATGCTTGTGAAATGAAGTTTAAGATACAATCTAAACAATTGGCCTATAAACTACATAATGGAAATAATTTGCTGTTAAATCCTTCAGGGAATCTAATCCTATTATAAGACTGTTAGGGTATTAGTCTGCTATACATATACAATTCCACCCACCTAAGCATGTTCGGTGGACAATGTCATCATCGCTCCACCACAGAAGAAAGAACCTCATTATAAAACATCATGATGGGTCATTTCACATCTATCAGCAATTTTCTAGTGTAAATGAATGCCTTCGGTGGGAGACTCACACGATATTTCTGGTCTTTGATCATTATAAAGTAAACCATGTGCGCTTTAATATTAGCGCTTTTTCCATATTATGTCTTTGTGAAATAAGGCTTACATTATTTTAATTAACCTTCTGCTTACATTACATAATTTAAGCTTCTCCTCATTATAAACCCATTTTCTATACGTGGCATCCATTAGAGGGCCTTTTGCGCACATATATATTGAAAGTGCCTGCTGTTTTCCAGCACAGACATACAGATATAAAGGGATTGGCTTCTCCCTAGTGACACCAGAGTAATTTGGGACGCAGACCTGAAGGATGAGGGATTCAGACCCGAGTCCTCCTAGATGGTAGTCCCTGGGGCCCCCATCTCATCCTCTGTCTCAGCCAACTCAGGTTTCCCTTGTGTATTTGTACAATTTGAAAAATATAACAGGGATTGCTAGTTAATCTTTTGTTTCATATTTTCTCATCTCCAGCTTTAGACTCATAAAGTAGAGCGTGCTCTGACAGCCCGCGGCACGCAGCTCTAATCTGGGGAGGTTATTCCAAGGATGCTCAGTACCAAGCAAATTTCCCAGTGGCCGCAGACCTCTTTAAGCCGGGGCCTGGCGGAGCCATGATGGCACCCAATCAAAACGTATCGATCCGCTGTCAGCTTGAGGTATGAGTTGGAAAATAAGTAGAAGCACAGGCCTGGGCGCAGATTTAGCTTTGCTTCGGACTTAAGGAAGGGATGATTGAAAACCAGAGAGACTGTTCTCAGGTCAGGGAAAAAGGGCAGCCTTCAGCAGGGGACTTTAAGTGCCTCCTCTCTTAACTTTATAGACTATCTACTGTACAACAACAATGGTACTTTAGAAAGATAGTAAGGTAAGTATGTTTACATACAGACAAAAAGAAACTCCTTCTCCTATGTGAAATCAAAATGTCAGTACACTGACAGTGCTTTTATGTAATCGTGCTCTTTAAGAGCTTTGACTAAAAAGGTCTGTCTGCAGTGTAGAAATGTTACACCATAACATCTCTTTGAATATGATCTCTCTGTTCAAGAATGTTTTTATAGCTTAAATCAATGATGTAATCGTACAACAGTCTTTTTCTATAATTTTGCTGACAATAAATGCATTCACTACTGTTCAAGTTTGGTGTTGGTAAGATTTTTACATATTTTTGAAAGAAGTCTCTTATGCTCACCATATTTTTAATTCAAAATACAGAACCAATAATATTTAAAAATATTATACCAGTTGAGGTAAAGCTGAATTTTCAACATCATTAGTCCAGTCTTCAGTGTCACATGATCATTCAGTAATCATTCTAATACGCTGATTTGGTGCTCAAGAAACATTAATATTATCATTGTTGAAAACAGTTGTTCTGCTTAATATTTCTGTAGAAACATTCAATAGAACATTCAAAAGAACAGCGTTTATCTGAAAAAATACTGTCACTTTTGGTCAATTTAATGCTTCCTCACTGAATAAAAGTCTTACTGACCCCAAACATTTCATGCATACTGTATAGGTAGGATTGGATTCTTTTTTAAATTAAAAAAATACTCACTAAAATTTTCACTAAAAACAACAGGCTAATTTGGATAATTTATTCAGGAATTGTTCAGAAATACAATAGTACATAGTATTTTGGTCCACTGTTCTGTCTGCTTCGGTGGAAAAGTGCAGTCAAGTAACGGACCTGAATCAGATGATTTGGTTTTTAGCGATTCTTGAACATATTTTTCCACTGAAGCAGACAGAACACTGCTCAAAAATACCCTGACAGTTTAGTACAGTGCATTGACCAGTGTAGTCTGATTACTGAACCAAATCAGTTTTAACCTGAGCTGATTAATTTTAAAGAATCAAAAACATTGTGTATAGTAACTCATATGGGCTGATTTTTATCTGATCAATCTTATTTTATCCAATTCTATTCAAATCTGCGACAGATTGCTCAGGGCAGAAAATGCAATAAGAATTCCAACCCCCCCAACCCCCCAACAGTTATATTAATGAATCTTTAAAGGAATCAATATGGTTACAATTCCAATCCCTAATTGTTAGTGCACTAGAGAGCTAGTATTTTTATGCTTTTAAGCTGCAGTGTATCAGTACCATTTGTAAAGGAACTAAATGTAGTGACTTATTAATTTTCAGATCACATTAAATTACCAGGTCACTGACTGGCTTTGGTAAACAAGCATAAAACTTTGGTTGCTCAAGACAGCAATCTGGTTAATATGCATAAACAATTTAATACATTTACATTGCTGTGTAAAAACGTTTAAAAATGTTAATGAAGACGAAGTAATGCAACAGTTTAGTATGTGTAAACAAGCCCCTTACATTAATGTGCTACACAGTTCGCTTATTTGCCAAGGTAATTGATTTGGTTAATGATGATGTCTACCTCTAATGAGCCACTGACATTTCATACTTGTTCAGTGTTAGTTTTATATTCCCTTCACTCTGTTCACTTACCTTACCTCTTACCTTTGGTCTTAGCTAAAAGTGTAACCGGTCTCAATATCAATCATATTTCTCAGCATATCTGTTTTAGTCTAGCCTTGATGATGTGATTCCTTAAGCTGCTTAAAATGACATTACATTATGAGCCTGACAAATAGATCTGGAAGAAAATACAGTGTTGCTTTGCATGGTGCTAAAATGCTTATTTTTCTCTTGGTTATATCATTAATTTAGGCTAAAAGTAAGTTTGAAGCAATTTTACAAACTGTTACATGACCACGTATCTGGCCAGAGCATCTGTGATAATTTGGCAGGCATGGTGTGCTAAATATAATGCAATATTGGTTGTAAAAGTTGTGCACATTTTTTAAGGTTATGTTCAGTGTGCTGATTTTTGGCATGATTTTAAGTTTGTACAAGTTCTTTCTATAGTACATAAGTATGAAATAACCCACTGAAATTATTTTGAAGAGGCTGTGTAAACACACAAGGGTGAAATAGTAATGTAGAATAGATGTAAACATTGCCTAGATCAGTTGGTACAAAGGTAAGTCTCAACGGGCAGTTCAGGCTAGAGTTCTTCACGGGTCCACTGGGATCCGAAAACCTGAGACCCGACCCGAGACCCGAGCAGGTTAGGGTCCAAAACTTTGACGAGTGCCTCGGACACGGGTCAGGTTCGGTATTAGTAGTCTCGGGTAATGGACCCGAATTCTTTTAAACATTACTTTTAAAAAAATTGTATCATTTAAAACAATTCTATGACAACGTTATCTCACTTTTTCTAAGTACTCTCTGTATCCGCGCTTCTATGTGCAATGGACTCTACGCACGGTTGCTTCCGCATAGACTCAGCTGCTCCATTTTTTCCCAACGTTTCAACGAGCGCCGTCAGCATGGATTAAAATAAACTTTAATCATCTATTGGTTGTGTAAATAACATTCTGCCAAAGGTATTGGACGTATTGAGGTTAAAGTGATGAGTGATTGACATTTCAGCACTTCAGCGCGTACTTACGCATTCATGTCAAGTACAATTCTATGACAACGTTATCTCACTTTTTTTTCTGCACATTTTTTTCTGACTGACTGACTGCGGGGCTGCAGGCTGTGCACAAGTCAATGCCATTTACGTTCGGGTCCAGTCAGGTTCGAAAATAAATGCCATCGGGTCGGACTCGGGTCTAATTTCATCAGGTCTGCCTCGGGTCGGGTTTTTCTTTAAAAATAAATAATTTATGCACGTCGGGTTCGGGTCAATTCGGGTCGGGTACAGATTTTTAGACCCGAGAAGACCTTTAGTTCAGGCTACAACACAAATTTTACAGCTTCAGTTGTTTTACTCTATTTTGGTGCGTATTTTGCTTATGTGCTGTCGTCTGCAACATTTTTGCCATAGCTTAAAAGCATATTTACTGGTGTGGGTGGCAGAGACCGTGTAAAGAGACATGGCTAGTTGGCTCGGTGGGTTTCAGATTTGTTTGTACATAACAGGCACAGGGAGGACATCTTAAGAAATGTTTTTGTGTGGCTGGACTGTTCTTTGAAGTGCTCAATGTTGGGGTCTCATACATAAACATGAGTCATGTTTGCTTTTGGCGTAGAAGCAGCTCAAACCAGGGACACAAACGGGGTTGAAGTGCTTGTGGAGGTTGTATACATCAGGATTTGGCAGTAAAATTGCTGTATTTCTTGTTTTCAGTATGAAAAAAAAAATCAATGAGAAGACTCTCCCAATTACTATTCGGTTAAGCCTTGTCCAAGTCAGTCAGTTAAGGCCATTTTACACTGTTTCCAGTTCATTTTCAGTGAGAGCTGATAGAGGCTCTGCTTTCCAAGCTTGTCTACAAAAAATCTTAGCACTTTGTCGTGCATGACTATTAGCAGCACACAATACCCTATTTTATTGTTTTGCATATGCCACACGTCATTGATCAGAGGTCATTTTATGACAGTGTCTTGTTAGCAAAGGCTATTGCCACAAACTCTGTCCACCATTTCTCTGATTTTTTTATTTTAGTACAAACTGCATACTGTGTTGTAAGTAAATGTTGTGTGAATAGCATCTATTTGCACTTAGTGTAAACAAGATGCTATTTGTTTCTATTTATATTTTGTGCAAACAATATCTGCCAGTAAGCTATTATTTAAAAAAAGAAACGAATACTTTTATTCAACAATGATGCATTAAATTGATCAAGTGACACTAAAGATATTTATAATGTTATACAAATTTCGATTTCAAATAAATGCTGTTCTTTTGAACTTTTTATTCATTAAAGAATCCTGAAAACAAAAATGTATCGGTTTCCACAAAAATATTAAGCAGCACAATTTTTTTTAACATTAATAATAATAATAATAACAACAATAATAATAAATGGTTTTTTTTAGAACTAATTTAGCATATTAGAATGATTTCTGAAAGATCATGTGACAATGAAGACTGGAGTAATGATGCTGAAAATTCAGCTTTGCCATCATGGGAATTTAAGTCTTTCTCACTGAATATTCTGCTCATAATCAGTCGAAAATATGTAATGATACACTGTGTTGCACATTAAAGGGCATATTGCAGGTTAGAGCTTCAGTGATTCAATGTATAGAAAAATAATGTATGAAATAGATTTTCTTGAAAAAAAACGTATAAATACGCTAATTAGGTCTCTGGAGTCGTTTTTTGTGAGAGAATTTTACTTCCGCATCTGAAAAATGCCAAATCGGAAGTGACGTAACTGAAGGGAGCGCGATCAATATAAACAATAGGAAAACAATGGATCTCAATGACAGTTCGGACGCTGAGGAAATTGTAAATGTTTATTCATACTCGTATAACAAACCACAGCCATACAATTAGCCTGCTATGTGGTCAAGAGAGCAGGACAGGCCAGAATTAGACAGAATAACGGTCAAAAGAGACAAATTGAACTGTTGTGTGAGGAGAACCAGTGGAGAACAGCGCAGAGACCGGTGTTAGCTTATAGATAGCCTATACACGTTAGCAAACGATATGTAACAGTTACATATCAGATCACAATATTGTACAGATTATTATGAATCAGGCAAAAGCAAAGCTATTGGTCATCTAGGAGTAACGTTATTGATTACTAATAACAGAAACTAATAAAAAATTTTTAAACTAAAAAAAAAATGATAAAAAAACAAGACTTACGGTGCACCATTCACGTTTCATCTCTCTGACTGATCCGTGATCATGTCTCCCGCCGGAGGCCGAACATGCAGTGTTACTGTATGTGTTTCTTGTAATGTTATCCTTTATTCATTCATTATGTGTTATGAGTTTATTCCGTGCCGATCACTGTGTGGGGATGCATATGACGTCATGATTATGTAGTTGTGTAACTTTAATGTATAGCTATACGTTTACAGTCAAGTTTATATACATGGCATGAATGAAATTGGAGTACATTACCAGCACATAATTCAAAACTGTTTTGTGTGAGTGTGAGACTATATATTTGTGAACATAATTTGTATTCATCAGTGTTGAAATTGATTCAAGTAAAAACGGTGAAGAAGCATCGCGTGTGTACGTTTATTCATTTAATATAATCATTTTACAGTAATATTACAATGTTGAACTCCATCATATCGCCAGGATGATAATCCTCCGGTCTATAATGAACGTGTTTTCGAAGCAGATGCAGAAGTGAAGTCCGTCTCTTCACCTGCACAAACACACCGGCACGGAAGATAGCAGCGTCCTTTTTCTGGTTAGTAAACCTCTGGACTCGATGTCCTGACAGGCTGGAGTTTGTGCAACCTCCACAAACACAATAATTTACCATTTCGATGATAAATAGAATACAAAAACTACCGAAAA
>RJVU01042532.1:686709-754884 GCA_003731715.1 Anabarilius grahami
GGGGAGAGCGCTGGACATTCACTCCCCTCACCGACAATCCCTGCCGGACCTGAGATTCGAACCCATGACCTTTGGGTTACAAGTCCGACTCTCTATCCATTAGGCCACGACTGCCCCATTGTTTTATTCAACAATGATGCATTCAATTGATCAAGTGACACTAAAGATATTTATAATGTTATAAAAGTTTCGATTTCAAATAAATGCTGTTCTTTTGAACTTTTTATTCATTAAAGAATCCTGAAAACAAAAATGTATCGGTTTCCACAAAAATATTAAGCAGCACAATTTTTTTCAACATTAATAATAATAATAATAACAGCAATAATAATAAATGTTTTTTTTGAGAACTAATTCAGCATATTAGAATGATTTCTGAAAGATCATGTGACAAGGAAGACTGGAGTAATGATGCTGAAAGTTCAGCTTTGCCATCATGGGAATTTAAGTCTCACTGAATATTCTGCTCATAATCAGTCGAAAATATGTAATGATACACTGTGTTGCACATTAAGTTTCATCATGTTTTTAACTCTTTCTCCACCATTGACTGAATTTTATTATGCATTCTATTACACATCTTCTGAAATAGTACAAAATCTCTGGATCAAAACACAGACGAAAAAGAAGCAGAAACAAGTGACAGATGTAAAATAACACGAAATAATAAAACTGCCTAATGTTACCCAATGACATGTCAACCCAGGAAGAGGTATAGGACTGTGAAGCTCTGGGGGTTGTTAATGGACTTGATCTACTCCATCTGTGTTTAGATCATCATTTTAAATCCAGTCCGTATGTCGATTTTCTCAGCTTTTTGTTCAAAATGTTGTTTTTTATTTATGAAACTTACCCACATTCAAGTGTTGATTAAAAAAAAAGAATACATGCAGCTAGAATTAAATGGGTTTATTTGTAAGCAGAGGCTCTGTTCTTTCTTTTGATATATTACATGTTCAGATATTCATACAACAAAATATTCTGGGGTCCATGAAACTTATCAAAAATGCTAGCAGTGGCTGGGAATTAAAAAAAAAAATGTTGGTGGGGAAAGAGTTAAGAAATCAAGCATAAGAATGTAAAATGCCTTTTAATCAATGAATCATTTTCTGCAAGCTAGGCTGATGAGAGCTAACAGCTAATCATCAGACTTTAGTCGATGGAGATCAGATCTTTACAAGATCATCTCATCTGCCTCACATGAGCTCAACTCATCCATGTGATGTTCAGATCAATGAGCATATGTAGTGGCCATTCTACATTGATTCTGTTCATTGGAGGAGCTTTTAGTGGTCTTTACAAACTCTGATGAGTTGAGTGGTTCATTGCACAGCCAAGAGCAGAGTCAAGTCGCATCCCCACCGTCACTAATATCTTCTATAATGAAACGCTGACCTCGCCTTGAATCCTGGGGATCAAGTGTCTCGGGTTTAGTTTCTCTAAAGTGAAGAATCTCTGTTAAAATATTTTTTTAAGATCTGAAAGAATAGTGATTTACAATGTTCTGCTGCTGTTATGGTTGATTGGATCAATATGAGGGGCAAAGCTGAGATCTAGCCATTGGATATCCTTTATTTATTGCCATTAAAAGGGGAACTAGAAAAGCCCCAGTGATGTGATCCTATATGAGTCTTAATCCAGACTTTGATCACATTAAATGAGTGCCAAAGCTTACTAACCTCTCCTAACACCAGCAGAAATGGGCTGTAAGAATATGAGCAGGAATACCGCAGACCTGATCCATCTCATGTTGCTTGACACATCTGTTACACGTGTACCATACATACATTAATTTGACTACAAAAGAGGTAGAGCTGAAATAATGTCACATTTGAGACATTTTTTTTCAGCCAGGGCATAAAAAAATGCTTTTTAATCATAATTAAGCTTGACTTGAGGTTTTGTGCAAGGCGATCAGCTCATAATAAGTCTGGTGTTCACACTGTGGGGGCGTCAGATGTCAGTCATTGTTCTCCTCTCACTTGCATTTAAACTTTGCAGATTTTTTAAAGAGAAAATAAAAATGTCATTTGCAATGCATTTAACTACCCACTGTGACATTTTAAGGTGAATGTGAACAGAATATTTAGCATGAAATAATGTAGGCCGACACATAATTTTATTATCAGAACTGATTGGATTTGGTTAATTGGTCTATTATTGGTTAATATAATTATCCTTCCCCGCCCACACGAATGTGGTTACATTGTCAAATAAGAAATTAGCTTCAGAAGTGGAGAAAATTATTATATTATAAAGAAAGATTATGTAAACATTTTCTTTATGATAACATACAAGTTATCATAAATAATATAATATGTTTAATTTATGATAAAGCATGGCTATGATCACCAAACAATCTATCACTGCGCAACACCCTCAGCATCATAAACATGTTATAGGAATATTGTTATTCTTGTTGCATATGTATATCTATGGAACAAAACTGAACTGTAGTTGCAGGAACCAACAGTGGAGAGAATTGTTTGAGACGATATGGCATCCACTATGGCAAGAATTCATTAGCCGCACAATACTGTCTGTCACACACTGTTTTTGAATTATTTCTTTACATGCTGTGTACAATATCCAATTTCCAATATAATCTGCTGTGGCCTACAGACCAAAAAAAAACAGCTGTTGTTTCAAAGCAAGGTTCAGATCTCCCAATGTTCAAATGTTTCAAAATGCTGTCAAGATAAAAACCATGGGAATGAAGACGCAGGATGTGACCGGTTGTCCTAGATAGTTTTTCTCCTTTTGTCTCTTTATTTTGTGAGCTAGATTCCTCGTGGCAGTTTCACCAGATTAATTGGTTGTGACATGACAAGCCACACTGAGACTCAATTTCAAGACAAGGCGAACATTATGAATACTCTAAAGCCTAAGATCTGATCTGAAGATTTGCACATGGCAAAGCAGTTTTGAGAGGTTGTGATTCCTCAGAACGATGCGTCTGTCATCACCTTTGTGTTCTGTATTAAAATGACAATATTAAAAAAATAGAAACTGCATTTTCACATTTTCTGAAGAAAACATGAGTGGTGCTTGCCTTAGAAAAATTAGCTGCCATGAGAATGGTAACCAGGGAGTGGCTATGCGTGTTACTAGGGTATTTTTTATTAGGTTCTTAGGATATTCTTGGTGGTTGCTAGGGTGTTGTAGGAGATTGTTAGGGTGTTCTTGGTGGTTGCTTGGAGGATGTTCTGGGTGGTTGCTAGGCTGTTTTTTTTTTTAGCTGGTGGTTAGGTTGTGTGGATGGGTGGTTACTGGGGTGTTTTTAATAGGGTACTAAGGTGTTTTGGGTGGTTGCTGGGGTGTTGTTAACTGATTGTTAGGATGTTCTAGGTGGATGCTAGGGTGTTTTGTGTGGTTGCTTGGTGGCTGTTTACTGGCACAGGCTAAAGCCCGGGATACACTGCACGACTTTTGGTTGTCCCTGATGAAAGATTGCCATCGTGAAACAATCGTGGCGATTTCTGTGATCGTGGCTCTTAACTGGTGGTCCTATTTTGTACAGTGAGAGGTTCAAAGACAACCGCTTTCCCGGTCTTGCGACCAAAGATAGCATACGATAATTTTCTGACAGTGTCAGAAATTCAGCATGATCAACGCAGTGTGTTTGCTGCTACGACCTACGTCTACTGACCAGTGACATGAAATAAACGCGACACGGCGCTAAAACTTAAAACTGCTTACCTCAAGCTCTTTTCCCTTCTTCTTTCGCTGCTTCCTTTTTTTCAGCACACATAAAAACTACATCTGCCAAAGTGTGATTCAACATGGTCTTTTTGTTATCCATTAGCGCATGTTGATGTTTTATTTTTCTATAGAAACTTGCATCGTAGCCTACGAGTCAATAGGTGTCATCATCGTACAGTCTACATGCTTGTCATACCCAAGTTGAATAGATCCATGTCGGACAGTGTGATTTGTAATGATCTTATAGGATTGCTAAAATTGTGCAGTGTATCCTGGGCTTAAAAGAGTCCACCCTCAAGTCTCTATGATATTCTGGTCACCAGATGTGGCTCAGTACAAGATTGTGTCGCCTGTTTTATCATTCACTAAGTGAAGACTGTAATTCTCATTGCTTAGAAAAGTAATAGCTCACCTTTTCTCAGAATCTTCACCGCAAGCATGATTCAAGGTGTTATTCATGTCTAGCACAAACGATATGAACAGTGAAATTTAATACTTTTTTTTTTTACGATCCCTAAAACTAAGCTTCAGATATAGTATTAGTGATGCTTGCGCTACTGTTAAAAAGTCATGTGTGTAAAGTTTAAAGTCCCGATCTGGTCAATAAGTGAAAGTGTGATGAATATGATTTTTTTTTTTTTGTAACATCAAATAACATTTTTGTGGATGTCGTCCCAGTCTTTACCAGCAGGAACAGCTTGGGGTTTGTTCCACACAAATGACTGACCGACTCAATGGCTGTGAGCAGATCTTTTTTTTTTCCAGAGATTTGTTGGCAGACTGGCATCAAGTGTTTGTGTGTGTGTATGTATGTGCGCGCACAGGTCTAAAACGTGTTCATTTTTGACAGAGCTGGCATGCAGCTTGTTGTCCTGGAGATATCTATTATAAGTGAGAGACAAGCTAAATCTGTTATCTTAATGATCAACACTATGAGAGAGAGAGAGAGAGAGAGAGAGAGAAAGAAAGAAAGAAAGAAAGAAAGAAATGAAATTGGGGGAGGGCAAGAGAACAGAAGAGAAGGATTAACGCTGTCTGAACCCTTTGGGGACAGAAATAAAAATAAAAGAGAAGCCACATAAATGGATATGAAAGAAGGAAATCAATGAGAGTAAACTATGATAAAGTAACCGAATGGAGCAATTCTGGGAGAGCAGATGGGGTAAACTTGTAAATAAGAACAAATATGTACTTGAACAAGTTTTTGAAAGTGTGTCAGCACAGCAGGTCACATGGATGACGCACTTTTGTGCTACCTATGTCGTAATTTTTACTAAAAAAAAACTATATTTGAACAATATTGTTGTGTTGCATTCCCACTGGCTTTTTCTTCTGACAGTGGATGCACAGGGCAACCATCAGGTCTAATTTACAGTAAAGAATAAGCGTATTTGGATTCCCAAGAATTGTTTGCTTAGCTTGTTTGTTGTGCTTGTATAATGTAGATGTTGCTCATAACAGCCAAATTGGACAGGAAATGAAACATGCACACAGGGAGAAGGCCAGGAACTTCAGCTTGAAAGGACATAGCAGGAAAGTGCAAACATCAGTTGCGCTAAACAACTCAGTTTCTTTTGATTAATGTGTGTAGGAACAGGCTGCTTCTCTTTTGCTGCAGTCAAAGGAAAACATTGCAAATATTTGACCCCCAGTGGCAAGGAGAAGAAAAATAAAAGAACGTCATGTACAATCGATCGTCCTTACAAAAATGTCATGCTTTGAAACACTGACTACTGATTGATGCGTTTATGAATAAGAGATGCTCCACCAGACTGAGGGTATTTTTAACAACATACACTCACATATAAACACATTTGTGGAGGCTACTCAAAATCACACTGCTGTTAGCTGCCATTCACTCATTCAGTGATTCATTTGTTTCATTCATTTCTCTTTCATATTCATTTACTTTCATTTTTGTATTTATTTTTAACCATATATATATATGGCTGTCGATTTAGCTTGTTAATTAGATTAATTGGTAACAATTTACTATAAGGTTCATTGGTTAACTACAGTAGCATGAACTAATAATGAACTGCACTTATACAGCATTTATTATTCTTTTTTAATGTGAATTTCAACATTTACTAATACATTATTAAAATTTTATTAACATTAGTTAATGCACTGTGAACTAACATGAACAAACAATGAACAACTGTATTTTCATTAACTAACGTTAACGAAGATTAGTAAATACAGTAACAAATGTATTGCTCATGGTTAGTTCATGTTAGTTAATACATTAATGTTTAACTTATTGTAAAATGTTACCGATTAATTAATTACGGTCAAAAATAATACATTAAAATTATTAACGCATTTAACGCACTTGCTCCGCCCCAGACCTACGTAGGTCATCTGACATTTCACACAGTTAATTGATGACGATATGATGCAGGGCAACAACTCACAGCGTAATGGAGCCTATATAGAATAGTTATAATGTCCCTAAAATTCCCTTTTTGAGTTTTTGTCTCATATTTACATCATATGATATAGTTAAGCTATATCACACGAGCAACGAGTGCAATGTCACACGAGTGATGTTTTTCTGTCCAGAATTGTATACAACAGTCCAATAAATAAGAAGTTAATATTGTATTATTTTAGACAAAATATTGTCTGTTTTGCTCAATCTTGCCATCAAAAATATAAGGACAAAGCAGTTTTGTTCGTCTCAGTGCAAAACACAGTGGCATTTCATTTCTGAATCCGCATTTTGAACGAATTGAGTGAACCATGTGGCGCTGCACAGACCAATCGGTGTCTAACATCAAAGTAACGTGAGAGTGATTCAAAAGCATATGGAGCCATCTGCTCTTTAATCGCTCTCGCTGTACTTTGATGTCATACCGCATCAAATGGTCACACATGGGTCTGTGCAGCGCCGGTTTGATCCAACAAGCCCAATGATTCAATGGACCATTCATAAAGAGAACCATTTACTTCACTCCTGAATGAATCAGCTGTTTGAATGAATCGAATGAATGAATGACTCAATTACTTGTTCATTGAGACATTTACCACAACCTACTGGCAGTTGTAGTTTCTTATTTAGAGTATAATTTCATTTAAAAAATCATATTTTCATAGTAATAATTTAAAAAAAACATTAAAGGTATAGTTTCTCAGCCAAATTTGATGTGCGATTAATTAATCGCCACATCATGTAATTAATTAGATTAGAAATGTTGATCGCTTAACTGCTCTTATATATATATATATATATATATATATATACAGTACTGTGCAAAAGTCTTAGGTAACCACCAGCTTTGTTGATTTAGCAATGTTTTAATGACCATCCATATTTATTATATTTATGTACACAAAATCAGTATTTAGTGTGACCTACTGGACTTTTCTCAAAAAAGAAACTCTGAAAAACTTCTCATCAGATTTAAAAAGTTTTCTTGGCCTTCCAGTCCTTTTCTGTTCCATTTAGGTTTAAGAGAGCCAAGTTCTATCAAGTTCAAGTGCTATTGCTCAAGTATATGGGGAGGTCACTAAATACTTGCCACTTTAGCCTATAAAAAATGCTTTGGTATCACTTTACAATTTGGTTCATTAGTTAAACAAGTTGTTAATGTATTAACTAGCATGAGTAATACATTTGTTTTAGTAAAACTGTATTTACTAATCTTTGTTAACGTTAGTTAATGAAAATACAGTTGTTCATTGTTTGATCATGTTAGTTCACAGTGCATTAACTAATGTTAACAAGATTTTAATAATGCATTAAAATTAACATTAACAAAGATTAATAAATGCTGTAGAAGTGCAGTTCATTATTTGTTCATGTTAACTAATGTGGTTAACTAATGTTAACTAATGAACCTTATTGTAAAGTGTTACCGCTGTTTTTACAGATTATTTTCAGTTTTTTAAATACTGCTTACAAATTTACTGTATTTCTGGTTATATTCTAAAAAGATACTGATAAATCATATAGTCATTATATCATTACATTCTAATGGTGGCCTAAAGCTTTTGCACAGTACTGTATATTACTTAGTGATTCAACCACTGTTTTATTTATTCACTTTTCAGTTGTTCAGTAACTCTTCAATAATCCACATTCATGCAATCAATCATTTGCCTTCATACTGTACTTATTCATTCTTTTTGTTTTTATTGCTGTTTTTTCATTCATTTACTCTATTTTTGTTATTTGCTTGCTCATGTTCATATTTATTTACTTTTCATTCTTCTATTATTCACTGTTTTTCATTTTTTTAAATAAAGGTATTAATTCACTTATTCTGTCTTTCATGTCTATTCACTTTTTCAGTTATGACTAAAAAAAAGTTGATATTCATTCACACTTTAATTACTGCAACATTCACTCATTCTTTTTCACTTGTTCACTAATTTACTTGCATCTTCATGTTCTTTTGTCCCTTTCGCTGCATTCTGTTCCCTCTTTTACTTCTCTCTCTCTCTCTCTCTCTCTCTCTGTGACTGCTGCCGTGGCAACAGCAGACCAGAAGCTAGAGAGATGAGATTGGTGTCAGGGCTTGGCAGCTGTGTGCGTGTGTGTATGTGTGCGAGAGTGTGTGTGAGAGAGAGAGATAGGGAAGGGTGCAGCTGGGTTGTGGCAAATGTGTTTTTTGGTGTGTGTGTGTATGTTTATGTGTGAATGTACCCAGCATACTTTGATACATTTTGACCTCTCTGCTCTGTGTGTGATTGTGTGTTTTTAAGTGAGCCTGTTGAATAATGTCCCTAACCCTACAGACCAAAGCTATAAATGGCCATCATCTACATCACTACAGACTGAACTCAAAGATGTGGCTGGTGGAAAACACACACACAATGGAAAAAAGCATAGCTGTTATAAGTAGTGATGCAACAGAAATAGTACAAAAAAAAATTAATTTACTCTCATGTTTTTTGGAAGATGTTCAGTACAATTCATATACTGCTTTTCAGTCCATATGCATTTTGCACTATATTCCTTACAAAACCATAAGATGCCTTTGTCTGTGGAACAGACCAAAATTGTAGTCTCTATTTACAGAAAAAGTGCTGTAGCTCTCAAATCATTTGTGTGCATTTAAATGTAGTCAATCAGCATGCATTGTGCCAGGTTTAATGTCACCAGTCACAACATGGCAGTATGAATATGTAAACCTGCAAACGAGATTGTCTACAGAATACATTTTTTAGAAACTTTTTAGTCAGTCACAAAGTCTTCATGAAGAAGACTTGGAATATGTTGTACTTTTAAGGTGTTTTTTGTTATTTTGTTTTTAGTTTGATCGCACCCATGCCAAACATCTCTGGTTGTGTTTGACAGAAGGAAGAGAGTCATACTCTACCGTTCAAAAGTTTGGGGTAAGATTTTTTAAAAATCTATAATGCTCACTTTTGATCAATTAAATGCATCTTTGCTGAATAAAAGTATAAATTTATTTAAAAAAAAAAAAAAAAAAAACCTTAGTGTCCCCAAACTTTTGAAAGATACTGTACAGGTTTGGAATGACCAGGGCCGTCCTTAGGCCGGTGCAACTGGTGCGCCTCACTGGGCCCCCCCCCAATCCTGGAAGGTGATCTTGGGGGCCCCGTTTCCTCTAACTCGCACTGGGCCCCTCGCACTGCTTGGGATGGCCCTGGGAATGACATGAGGGTAAATGAGAATTGCACTCAAGCTTTCTTCTATAAGTATGAGCTGCTCGTTTAACAAGTCTGAATAAGTCTAAATTCATATGGAAGAAAAGTCTTTTTAGTGTGTAATTATACTACAGTAATCGGGCAGTGTGTCCAACTGCATAAATAAAGAGTTAACTCAAAGCTATTATGCATTTATTCTACTCATCATCAAAATATAACATCCACCGACAACACAATGGGACCAAATATGTGCATCCTTTCTGTCTTTGGTGATCTAGGCATTTTTGTCACATATAGACTGTATTTGAAGGGAACTAGAAACCTAGACGGCATGTTTGAACATTCAAACGTGCCTAAGATGCCCAAAAATACTGTCTGGGGAGGCAGCTCACTAGGTTTTGAAACACAGCCATATATTCTTGGAGAACAAGGCTTTGCTGCAACACTCGGATTAGCAGAGGTGTTGCGGTGTGGATCCATGTGTTGGAGTAAGATCCATGTTTGGGTGTCCTTATTTATTGATCCATTTGCTTTTTAAATGCACTGTTCTCTGGCTGCTCGGCCTGGGTAAGTGTATTAAAGAGAGTTAGAGAAAGAGAGAGACAGAGGTTGGTCATCAGCCAATGCAGGTCTGTACTACAGAAGTGTCCTACTTTATGCCTGATTTGACAAAAGGTGTCACAAGGGAGTATATTTTTGCAGCTATGTATTTGTGTTTGTGTGTGTATGTGTACGTGTGTGAGTGCGATTAACACAGAATCTCAGTGAGCCGTCTGCCGCCTCTACTGCTGTGTGTCTGTGATTCAGCACTTCTCGCAAACCTCCGTCCACACACGTACACACATACGCATCCCGGCAAAGACCGTCCCTGGGGACGTCTCCCAAGGACCCCCTCCCTGTTTGTTCAGAAGTGCGTAATATGGATCCTGCCAGAAGAGTAGACGCAGCACGGAGGCCAGATCCTCACATGAAAGTAAGATAATAAGCAGGGGCACGGGAAGTAGGGGCGCTGGGGGTGCTGCAGCACCCCCTGTTTTCACAGGATTGTAAATGCAATGCAAATTTGTGTTCATTTACATTTATTCATTCCTAGCATTTAGTCATTTATTTGCAATAAACGCATTAAATGTAAATTGTAAGTGGGCTATAAAATAGGATTCATTTTACATGTGATGTTTTCTTTCTCGAAACTGGACTAGCCTATCATAATCTTTCCTCATGAATCTTAATTAATGCACACATGACTAGCGCGTGCTATCACACATAAACTACACGATGTGAACAAAATGAACTTTAACTCAAAGAGATAATCCTACTCACAAGTCCACCTTTGGTGTTCTGTAAGGTAGGCACAAGTTTTTTGTGTTCATTTTATTTCCTGTCGCAGTGCAGGTTATTTTATAGTATATGACCCTTATATTTAAAGGGTCTATTGCATTACGACTGCAAGCAGTATCTATAATGTCAAAAATGTGATGTGCAGTCAAACGTCCCGGTGTGTATGCTGTTTAAATGAGTGTTTTTCTCACTGATCCGCTTGTTGTGCTTTGTGGAGTTTTGACATGTTTTATAGACTCAATATAGTTTCTTAAATGTGGTGAACAACCCCCCCATTCACATAATAGACTGAGAATGTAGGACAGTGTTTCATAAACACAGTAATATTGTAAAACAGAAAAACAATTTAAATATTTAAAGAGTCATGACAACCAAAGATTGGATATAATGCTACACAGACAGTCAGTGAGGTTCCTAAATAATTCTGTCATGTTAGAACATATCATGTTTAAGTCACTTATGATGTTTAAGTCTTGTGGGTATATTGTTAAAAGTGTTAGAACTGTAATCACTGAAATGCTATTAATAGGGTTTGTACTGAAACCAGAATAATGGCTTTGTTGTGTTTTCAACATTGCTTTGTTTGTGCAACCCAACAGCAAAATTGTGTTGCATGAGTTTGTAAAGTGACAGAGGATTGGGAAACACCCTTTTAATTCTGTCCTGAAATTTGATTTAGAATTGATAAAAAAAGGACTAGAGTGGCCTTTTATTTAACCAATGTCATTGTTTAAACTGTTTGAAGTGTCCTGACAGTTTGTGCATCATACGTCTGACTGACGGACAGCAAAACTAATTACATCATGGCATTAAGTCTAATAATGGATGCTCAATCACTAGCCCTTCGAGACACCAGTCCACAAGATATTTCACTGCGAGAGCTCTGAATGCAGAGATTAAAGTTCGTCGTCGCAACGAAAGAATTCTGTCAATTAGATTGCAGAGCCCATGTTTGAGATCAGTGAAGATCAGGTCAGAAATGAATGGGCTTGGGGCAAAAATGCCATGAAAATGCTCCCCAAATTCAAGATACAAGATAGTTGATTATGTGTGTAACGAGTATTTAAAGGGTTAGTTCACCCAAAAATGAAATTTCTGTCATTAAGTACTCACCCTCATGTCATCCCAAACCCTTAAGACCAAACGCTGGCTCAGTATTGGCTGTACACATGAGCAGCACGACGCATTTTTGGGTGAAACAACCCTTTAAATAAAGGAATATGCCGTAGTCTAAAAAAAGTTTTCAGTCAGAAGGGTTTTTTTTCCCTTTAAGCCCTGTGAATGCACCCCTTATAATCTTGCAGCAAAAGTCTGACCTATGATCAGTCATGATTAACCCCTGAAGATAAAAAACAGTGCATTGAGGATGATGAAGACCACTGTCTGTATTCACTCACTATGTTCTACAATCTCATATAATGGCTCTTTGTTATACCTTTATTGTGCATCATTGCTGAAATCTCCACAACAGCTACAGTAACAGCATCAAATTCAAGACACTATTTCCGTCTTTGCACTTGGCAACCCGACACCACAAGCCATGATCAAACTACACTGTCCATCTCTACATTAACATTCACCAGGATTCAATCTTTCTTCTATTTTCAAGGTACATAACCTACCTAAATTGTAAAGCAGTAGCTTGAGCTTACCATCCTCCTTTTTTTTTCTTTTTTTTCAGGGGTATCTGGTGATTTTGGAAACGAAAAAATGGTTGTGGCTCACTTACAAATAGCAAAAAGACAATATGCTCTCACTCAAGAGTAATAAAACAGCATACTGTAGTTCTGATGTACCCATTCCGAGTAATGGTCTTCTTCATTATAACTTTACAGTCAACAAAGGGCTTTATGTGAGATAACAGAAAGACAGAAGCGTACCTTCTATTAATATTATTCAATACACAAAGGCTCAAAAAATGAAGACATTTAAGCAACACTTTTATCAAAATAATATAAAAATAAATGGCATTTATTTACGTGAACAGGGCATAATAGAAAACAGAACGTGGGTTGATACATTGTGTTATTATGCTAACACAATATATTGTGCTATTATGTGCAGCAGAGTGAATGACACTTCCGTCTATGTGCGTTGCATGAAGTCAGTATTATTCAAGCAGCAGAAAAAAACGCCATCATGCAAAGCACATACCGTAGACGCAAGTGTCATTCACTCTGCTGCACATAAGTTTTCTGCTGCTTGCAAAAGGACCTTTTTGAGGAGGGTCCGAATTAACAAGTTTTCATGCAAGCTGTGCCGTTTCAAACTCAACTACCAGTGTAAAAGCCCCCTAAGACCAAAGGTGTTTCAAAAATGTTTTTTTTTAAACTTTGTTTGACTTTAATTGTCCTGAATACTTTTAGCTGCGTTATACAACTATATTGTTTGCATAAACATACATATTCATATGTAAATTTTCTCATAAATCTATTTTGCAACCTAAAATTCAAAGCAAAAAACTGATTTCAGGTCATTTAAAATAGCAACATTGTCTTTAATTTTTAGAAAAGATTCCCTGTCACATTGAAGACTTACTTACTGTAGGCAGTAAGTCTGATGTATGTCTATTGTAAAGGCTAAACCAGGTTGGCCATACGTCTGTATCACTTGTTCTGACTAAGCAGTGCACTGTATGAGTCATTTGCCTCCTTGGCTTAAGGCATTAGCTAATTAGTCAGATCAAATGTTGTGCTGCATGGGTGGAATGAATAATATGCAGAACCCTTTGCCCTTACATGACTGAGTTTAGTAGCCCTATTTTAAGACATAAAACATCTTGGGGTCATTTGTGTCAGCTAGGGGGGTCAAATTAGTATAAATTATTTCAGTGAAAAATGTCTCTGGTAAGTGATCCATCAACATGCAGCTGTATTCACAACCCATTTTATTTGCAACCCAGTAACACGTAATAAGAAAGTCAATAAGGTCAGTTTTGATTTCACGTTGACTGTAATGATTCAGAGTAGACGGTAATCCTGAAAGTGCCTATCAAAACCCCATCTGGTACTACAGAAGTCTGAAAACTGACCTCATCTTTCTGTGCAGACTGAGCATAGCACAAAAAAACTAAAAATGCTTTACTGAAATGTATTGCCAGCATCACAGGTTAAAATTAATTTGAGGCTTTTGAAACTTCTAGTATTTTTTACTGCTACACAATTTAATGGAGGTTTTGCTTTGGATGTTGAAATATCATTTTCATAATCTTCATGCTATAAGTGTAGTTGAGATAAAATAATAACAAATAATCTTTCTCCCTGGTGTCTGTTAGTGCATGTTAGAAGAGATGTTTTATGGCACATCTTTAGTGCTAGCATCTGACATTTAGAGTAAAAACCTCAGGGACACATGCATTGATCAGTATATTAACCCTATTTAACCTCTTTGCTGAAGGCACGTGCAAGTGGGTGCTCAAAGCTGTCGACTGTCTCTTTCTTATTCCTTCTAATGGTCAAACGTAACAGGCAATTAGGAACGCTGGTGTACATCAGGTGCGGCACCGCTCACATTGCTACTGGAAACAGGATGACTGGAATTAAGCATGAAAAAGTCAGTTATTTACTCTGTTTAAAAATCTAATGAGCTACTGTTTTGTTTGGTAAGCAGCATTTTAGACATAATACTGTGTGAAGGTTGTTCCAAAAGGAGTATCAATAGTTTGGCTATTTTAAATATTGACATTTTTTTAATCACTAGTTTTTGGAATTGAATGAATTAATTTTTAAATGAATAAAAATATTTAGAATTATATTTATGGATGTTTTAGCTCTATCTATCCATCCATCCACCTGGTCAACTACACCATAATGCAAATATCTAATCGGCCAATCACATGGCAGCAACAATGCATACATGGTCAAGATGATATGCTGTTCAAAGTTCAAACTGACCATCAAAATGGGGAAGAAATGTGATTTAAGTGACTTTGAACGTGGCATGGTTGTTGTACCAGACAGGCTGGTCTGAGTATTTCAGAAACTACTGATCAACTGGGATTTTCATGCACAACCATATCTAGGGTTTACAGCGAATGGTCCGAAAAAGAGAAAATATCCAGGTAGCAGCAATTCTGTGGGCGAAAATGCCTTGTTTATGCCGGAGATCCGAGGAGAATGGCCAGACTGGTTCAAGCTGATAGAAAGGCAAGAGTAATTCAAATAAGTACTCATTACAATCGAGGTCTGCAGAAGAGCATCTCTGAAAGCACAACATGTCAAATCTTGAAGCAGATGGGCTACAGCAGCAGAAGACCAAACCGGGTGCGACTCCTGTCAGCTAAAAACAGGAAACTAAGGCTATAATTCGCATTGTCTCACCAAAATTTGACAATAGAAGCTTGGAAAAACATTGTCTGGTCTGACAAGTCTCAATTTCCGCTATGACATTCAGATGGGACTGTCAGAATTTGGTGTAAAAATCATGAAAGCATGGATCCATTCTGCCTTGTATCAGCGGTTCAGGCTGCTGGTGGTGGTGTAATGGTGTGGAGGATATTTTCTTGGCACACTTTTGGCCCCTTAGTTCTAACTGAGCATCATTTAAAGGCTGCAGCCTACCTGAGGATTGTTGCTGACCATGTCCCTTTAAGACCACAGTGTATCTTCTGATGGTTACTTCCAGCAGGATAACGCACCATGTCGCAAAGCTCAAATCATCTCAAACTGTCTTGAACATGAGAATGAGTTCACTATACTCAAATGGCCTCCACAGTCACCAGATCTCAATCCAATAGAGCAGCTTTGGGATGTGGTGGAATGGGAAATTCACATCTAACAACTCTGCAGCAACTTTGAGATGCTAACATGTCAAATGTACCAAAATCTCTTGAGCAATGTTTCCAGCACCTTGTTGAATCTATGCCATGATGAATTAAGGCAGTTCTAAAGGCAAAACCAGGTAGTATTCCTGTCCATCCCGTCCCGTATTCCACCATGAGAAATCTGGTTACCCTAACATTACCCCTAACACTGGCCAATGGCCATGATGTATTTGTTCATGTACCACGTTGTTTGCAGCATACTAACTCTATTGAATTGAGTTTCCCATGTGTTATGCACAAAGCTGCATGAATGAGATATCATTTGACTAAGTATGCTACATTAGCGGTCAGCTCCCTATGTTTTGGAACAGAGTCATTAAAGCAAAACACCACAATATGCTTTACAGAGATTACACCATGGATAAGAGTTAGGTATGATGCGACCTTAACTGCTGTTAGGCATGATGGAGGCAACTGCAATATGTGGAAAGATGTTTAGTGAATAATTTAATGTATTACTAATGATAATCATAACAATCAACAATTCTTCCGTTAATAAAGTTCATTATACTATCTGCAGAAAGCTGCCAATCATTCAATGAAACTGATGTGTTTAGTTGAACACTGAACATATGACAGCTTCAAATGGGGCTCATCCAATCAGATTTTAGAACCGAAACTGTCCGCTTTATAATTTGCAATTAGCTATAAAGCTTTCATCACAGCAGAGAGTAATAAAGGCATAGTCAATTATGCTTCGCCTCTGGAGTACACACAAAGCGATTTTCTGAAGAGCAAAAAACATTTAGATAAGTATGGTATGATAGGGAGAGGGTTTGACTCCAGGCGTATATGAAGCTCGTCAGCGCCACTGTCAAAGTGACAAGTGAAAATAGCTGTGCAGGACAGAGCTAGATACAGTGCAGACAATTTTCAAAAGAACTGCACTGATTGCCTGGCAGTTTAGTGCTTATTGGTGCAGTGCTAGGAAAATCAGAGTAGACGCACAAAATGCTCCAATCTTCAATGCATTATTTATTTAGAACACCTACCACTGATATGCACTTGAAAATGTTTCGGTTTTTAAAAAGGCACACCGAAGACTCAATCCAAAAGCCCAACAAGCAAATCTACATACTAACCAGAGGGTTTGTTTAGCATTGAGTGCGATTTTAAACTGTAGCTGGTTCAGGGAGGTGAGAGATGTATACTACAAAGACACAAGCGGCTCACTAAGGCAGAAGTTATCAGCAGGCAGCATCGGACCTCAACACCACCTGCTCCCAAGAAGCGGAGGGAAACACTATCGACAATGTCTCGGCTGGCCTTTGTGACCTCTTCCTGTCACTGCCTCCCCCTCAGAGCACCCTTTTCACACCTTTAACACCATACTAAGAGACAGAGAGAGAAAAGGAGACAACTGGGGAATGGCACAGGTTTTTTCGGACAATTTTGGTCCGAAAGAGTCAGTACAGATGTAAATCACAACAGGGATGGATTTAGCAAGGTGGTAGGGCGGGCTTTGCCACCACAAATTTTTCCTCAAATGCTTGCAGCGTTGACATTTTAAAGCATAATTTAAGTGCAATGTTCAAATGAATATTCTGAGTGGCTGACAGAGCTCTGTCTGTCTATCTATCTAATCTATCTATCTATACTTATTAAATGCATTAAAACTGAATGCACTACATTTTGAAATGTATTCAGTACCAATCAAAAGTTTGGGGTTGATAAGATTTTTGTTTTGTTTTTTTAAAGAAGTCTTCGATCAAAAATACAGTAAAACATTAATGTTGTAAAATATGACTACAATTTAAAATAGCTATTTTCTGTTTTAATATATTTTACAATGTAATTTATTCCTGCGAAATTTCACAGACATTTGAAAAACAGTAATAGAATGAGTCTCTGAACAAAGCGGGAGTCAATATCAAAAGTAATGTAACCAGCTGCATCAAGTTCTACAGTGCATCTCATCCTCATGGACGGCACTAGATTTGCCAGTTCTTGCTGTGAGATGTTACATCTTGCAAGTTCTCGCACATGTCTTGGGTGACATATGGTTACACGTGGTTTGGCACTGCATGGACTATCAGCTGTCCTTCCTGTGTCCCTAAAACAGTCTTAGGCGTCTAACATTACGCACATTGCAGTTTATTGTTCTGTCCACATCTGCAGTCCTCATGCCTCCCTGCAGCAGGATTATGGCATGTTCCCACAGGTGATCAGGGGCCTCATTTATAAAACTTTGCGTAGATTTCATCCTAAAAGTGTACGTATGCGCAAAAAAAATCTGATTTATAAAACCATGCGTACGCCAGATCCTGCGCACAAATCCCTTTATAAATACCAGTCAGTGGAAGATTGTGCGTACGTGCATCTCCACCCTGTCTCCTCCCCGAAATCACCATATATGGAGCTTATGACGCTTAGTTTTACTATGCATAACCTCATCTGCATATCATTTCCATGCATATTCCCATCCACGTGACACCATGGTTAACACCGTCAAAGGTACAAGACATTGGAAAATATTAGATATGGACTATAAATGCCATTTGTGCAATACACTACACTGATAAAAATCATCCAATCCTCTTTATGTTTTAGATTAAATATATCAAATTATCCATGAAAACAAAATTGTATAAAATACTTCAGATAAAGGTTTTAGAATTGATTCTTTCATTTCCACTGGCCAAATAGTATTTGAATTGTTTTAAACAATTCGAATCAAATTTATGCAGTTTTGCTGATAAGGTGAATATATCTTTCAGGAAGTTTATAGGCTATATTTTTTAGTGGAAACAGATATGCCTACTTATTTATTGCAGTGTAAATACAATTGTCTTTCTCGGCGCTTCACTGAAGTATTTTAAAAAGGGAAACGTGCAAATCTTACCGTTTTCCTCAAATTATATCCTTCATATACAGTGGTAATTGTTTGAAGATCCTTCACACGACATCAACACCTCCGTGCAACTGCGGTTATACAGTAAGCTATTATCATTGGACATATTCAAACTGGACAACGGACCGTTCGACCACCGAATCCAGCAGTGTCTTCCATAATATCGAAGTTAAGTGTGCATCACTGATCATCGATCTATTTGCTAAAATATTTTGTCATAACATCTGCAGTTTAGTTTAAAGAGGAATTATTGTGCTCCTAGCGCTCCTTGCTGTCATTAAAACAGCGTGTCACAGGAAAAGTGATCGAAAGTAGCACATCTACTATCTAAATTCATATAATTTTTGTTTAACTTCTCTGTAATGACTGCGTAATGTAATTTCAGTGCTTATCGTCAATAGTGAAAGTGTAATATTAATGTAAATCAAAATGAAAACGTGAGTTTCCATTCAAGTTTAAATCATTCTTTTATTTCTTTAAATTGTTATTGTGAACATGCACTGTATTTATGATTACGACTCATAATGAGGATTTAAAGTGGTTTTCCTTCATCTGCCGTCAGTCCCTCAGCTCACCATCGGTGTCGCCAAACTGCTCTGTCTCCAAAATGTTCGTACGCATGGGTCAGAGTTTGCGTGGAGGTGCGCAAATTTTCCCGTCAAGTTTGTTTTTATAAATCTCAACTTATGCGTAGAAACTGATGTACGCACTTTCAGGGCCTGTTTTGTGCGTACGCAAAGTTTTATAAATGAGGCCCCAGGTGGGCATCTTTCTCCTGGTGTTTTTTCAGTAGAAAGGTCTCTTTAATGCCCTAAGTTATTAGAACTGTGACTTTAATTGTCCACGTCTGTAAACTGTTAGTGTCTTCAGGACTGTTGCAGGTGCATGTGCCATAATTGTTTATAGTTCATTCAACAAGCATTGTTTAATCCCTTTCCAACAAAGATCTGTAAAGTTTATTTGGATTTTGCATTATTATCTTTAGAATACAGTATACTGAAAAAAACGTTTATTTTTTTGTTGAGTTTATATACATTCTTTTCAAAATGTAGTGCTTTTAATTTCTCTTTAAGAAAAAAAAAGAAGAAAATGTGTTATGAATGAATTTTAGAAAAATTTTTGGACTTTGTTTAGAGGACAGAGAAGAAATCACAGGTAACGGCAAGGAGAAAACAGCGAGGTTCCTAACAATGACAGAAAACATCCTCTCAACAATCAGAGCTGGCTAGATCTGGCCCTGCATAAAGATATTAAATTCCAGTGATTTTTAATGAGAGCAGACAAGAGCATAGAAACAGAAGATATGAGATGATTAGTTAGTAAAGATGAAAAGTATAATACTGAAATGTTACATTGGTCTATTACAGTTTGAGTACAGAAATGAATAAAGGGGAAATATCATGAAAATCTGACTTTTTCTGTGTTTAAGTGCTACAATCGGGTCCCCTGTACATCTACAACCCAGAAAACGTGAAAAATGACAACCCAGTAACTTTGTTTTGGTAAGCCTTTCTCTGCAAGCATGTTAAAAAAGAGCCGCTCAGATTTCGCTCCCATAGTGACATACGAAGGGGATCTTATTATAATATTACCGCCCCTTAATTTGCACGTTTCCACCCACGGCGCCACCATTTTGTTTTTGCAAGCGACAACGGTGTACCACTAATGCCATGGCAAAAGTTAGAGTAAAGCTTGCTAAATGTTCTATCATTGGCTGCACAGATGAGCACTGAACACTATTTAGAGTCCCAGCCTCAGAGGAGACAAGAGAGTTGTGGATTTATTTTATTTTCAATGGAAATCCCCCAGGGCCCCTTTAGAGAAGAGGAAGAGTTGTTGTAGTTGAGCAGGGGTGTCAAACATACGGCCCCCGGGCCGAATACGGCCCACAAGGTCTCCAATCGGGCCCGGGGGATGATTTGAACTATAATATTAAAAAAATAGAAAAAACAGAGATGCACTAGTCCACTCACTGGTCATAAATCCAAACGTTTTTTTAGTTTTATTTTGGTCAATCTTTATTCCGGGCTTGCAAACAAAGTGCTTTGTAATAATTTCCCAAAATTTAATTTGTGTGGAAATATTTACGATGTCTGTGAAAAGGACGTTAACACAGGCACACGCTGAATACGGACACAAAGAGGAGAACAGACGCGCCAGCAGAGAAAATACTCTACCATACACAAGCTCACTGTTCACGAAAAATATGAAGAATAATATAAATATTAAATTGGGGTTGATATGAATCTATCTCTAGAGGGAACTGTCTTCAGAAAAGTTTTGATGGCTTTTCCTCTTATCTCTGTATAAAGTAGTAGCCTATTTCTAAATGCAGCACTGCTTTGCTTATAGCTGTAACCATGGAAACGCTATATCACTGCTGTTCCATAAGCGCCACCTACTGTCAGAGAGTGAATTTGTATTTTCATTCAGTCCGTCAGCTGATTTTGTTTTGTGCCGGTGTCTTTATGTAGCATAATTTCACAAAACTGTAGTCAGGCCATGCTGTTTTTGCTGTTAATCTTGAAATTATACAATAATTTAAATTAAAAACAACTGCTCATACTCATGTGGGCATACATGAGTAGGGGCATATTTGATAAGCTATAATAAATGATCTGTGTATTTTGAGCTGAAACTTTACAGACACATTCTGGGGATACCAGAGACTTATATTACATCTTGTGAAAAGGGGCATAATAGGTCCCGTTTAAGGCTAGTCTCACAAATCATTGACTATGATAACATGCTGCCTTATTTAAGAAGATTTTACTGCTTAAAACTCTGAACAGTTACCAATATTTAGAAGGGAAAAAAAATCCTTGAAGTAACCTTAAAAAAAAAAAATCACCATCTGTTCAAGACATTTTACAGCCGAGTCACCCAAGCTCAGCAGGTGCCCTTCTGCCCTTTAGAGTTTTTGATAAAAGGTCCAGGGAGGATTATCCAACCATGTGAATAAGAATAATAATATGACTTAGAATATTAGTAAGAATAGAAACCTCTCTTACTGACAATTTATTTTCCTTGAGGTCAGGAAATACCCTGAATACGAATATTAACATATCAACGTTATAGGTCAATCGATGGAGTCTTTCAAGCATGAGTGTGTTCTTCACTTCCATGGGCAGATACAACAGTATTACTCAACCGAAAGTACAGCACCACGATGAAGGTAGTGGAAGTGCTCAAATTATGAAGAGACTAAATCCATTGTTTTCCACCCATAACAAAAATGATAAAAGTTTTAGGTAGATTTCACAGAGCTTGTAATGAAACCACCTCTTGGAAATGTATTTATTTCTTTCCTCTAGCTAGAAACTGGGCTTAATGTCGCCACCTCGGCTTTATGTTTTGTAATCTGGCTTTACATTTGGAATCCGGCTTTGTTACCTGGGACCCGCTGATACATGTGTAATCCACAATCATTTCGCTTATCTACTGTAGGCGTCGTAATCTCGAATCCTACACCTGCAGTCTTGGCAGTGTGACTGCTAAGAGCAAGTGCTTCTGTATCGCACTATCATTATCATCTGCTTCTATCGACATCAGGAAGTTGAGCCACCAGACGAGATCGGCCATGCTCAGGGTGGTATGGCTGTAAGCCATACTCTAAAGAGTTGATATGGAGGGGATGTTCACAACACATCCTGCTGCAACATAAAAACCCATTGATTTCCCACAGACAACAATTTAAGTAAACAAAAATCTCCAGATCTGTTTATTGTTACACATCGTCTATAGAGCAGACAATCTAAAGTGGCAAGTGATGAAAGCTTGTACCTGCAAAATGACAATATTGGTCGTCTGATGTAGGTTTTTCAATGGCTCATGCTGTTAATATCAAGACAACAGGATGGCCAATTTAATACCAAACATATAAGTAACTTAAAAGGATAGTTCACCAAAAAAGGAAATTCTGTCATCATTTACTCACATTGTTGTTTTGGACTCCATTGACTTGCATCGTATGGACAAAAACCTTTTGTGTTCCACAGAAAAAAGAAAATATGACATGACCTTTTAATATAATAGACATTACATGTTCTTATTTTAGACAACATTTAATTGAGTGATTGTTTGCTGTCTATTAACAAGATATATTTCTTGTTTCAGTTTCATTTCTGTTATTTGGCCAACTGTGCATGGTCAATGGCAATAATCTCAAAATGCCCAAATACTCTCTGAATAATTGACTTATTTCTAGACTTATCCACTCTTTCCATTTCTTTTCTAGTACTTTGATCTGTTGCCCTTTTGTCAGCAGGTTTGCCTCTGCAGTATTTGTGCGTTCCTTTCTAAACAAAGCATGCCGCTAGCAACGCCAGTGCCGTGGGTTCAATTCCTGGGGAACTGATAAAATGTATGGTTTAAGTGCTGTGTAAGTCGATTTGGATAAAAGTGTCTGCCAAATGCATGAATGTAATTACATTTTATCTGTTTTCTCTCCTGATTAATGTACTGTATCACTCTGATAATGGTCATATATTTGCCTAACTACAGGTTCAACAACATTAATTGCAAGCAGTGTAGAGTCGATTGCAGTTGTAAAAATTGCCTGTTTCAATAACGGGAAGAGAAAGGGAAACGATCTTTATCTATTTTGTATTTTATGGATGACTCGTGCGCCAAAGCTTGACTTTTAAAGGACATTTGTGTGTCATAATTGCAGCAACAATGATTAAATGCACAGCTGGCATTTTGCAGCAATATTTGACTGTTTTGGCAAATTGAATCCTCACAGGCAGCAAAGGCAGGACATTATTGCTAGGTGGGAGGTTGAATGCTTTTCTTTCTTGCCTCCTCTGCTAAATTTAGTCTCATCAGCCTCCTCCTGACTTTGCTCAAATGAGGGAGGCCGCTCATTTTAAAAACTTGAAACAGGGGCTCCCACTTCGAATTTTTAATCATCCATCCACCTTAGGGATTATTAATTGTTTGGGTGGAGAAGCTAGCCGGAGGAGCACTTTCTAGAAATAAAAGAGCAAAATAACAAGTTGGACATGCTTTAATGCTATCCATAAATGCTTTCAGCACTATCAGAGATGAGCTATATTGTCTAATCATGTCATCATTTATGATAGTGGGGTTGAAACATCCCATTATTTTCCGGAGGGAAAGTTAATTAAAAGAAAAGGATGTCCTTGGCACCCCGGTGGTTGTCATTCCCAGAACCACTAATTGCCTCTGAATGTAAATATTTAATGTTGAACAGCTCATAAAATGGTATGACAACAACAATGTTGAACACTGCATCACGGCCTCAAGTGCTGAATACTCTTGTTCAGAAATGTTGCTCTTGCTCTCCTGCTCACCCTATTCTTCCTCATTTTCTGTGTTTTTTATACAGATGCTTTTTAATGTTTTCCTTTTCCTTTAGTGTTTAATGTATCTGTTTGTACGTGTATGTTGTCTGCAAAGTTACAAAGCTCATAGTCTTCCACAAAGCGATGTATTCCATCTAACAGAGAACCCTGATCCAGAACTACCTAAAATGCTTAGAGTCCAAATATTACTTCCTCAAACATCCACATAAAAATGTGAAATTTTAGCATAATGCCATCCAAAGGCATACGCAAAAAAAGAAGCGAGGTTTCAGTGAATTGAAGTGTTGTCATTATGTCACAGAGACACTGTGTTGTTTGGATGTAAAAGTAAAAATGTTTTGGCTTACAGAGGTTGATAAAAGGTTAAGATTTATATACGAAGCGGTTTCTGAGCAGTACAACCCAAAAGTTTGCTTGTGCACAGCGCATTTTACAGATGACAGCTTCCTGAACCTGGGAGAACAACGCAGGCTATATACAAAGACTACTTACCACTCTGAAACATCATGCAAGTCATGCTTGCAAAGTTGGTTTTGATCGATCGTACGCATTTTCAGAATCCGACCCGGGCTCAAACTGATACGGTAAAACCAATAACATTATTATTAACTATGTTTACAAATGCTTTAGAAGCCTTGGAAGCTGAAGCTTGCGATTATGGTCAGGGGTATTACATTTCTGACACATGCTTGAGGTGTTTTGCCAATCACAACGCACTGGGTCAGCTGGCCAATCAGAGCACTCTGAGCATTTAGGAAGGAGGAACATAAGTTTCCGACAGACTGGGAATAGAAGAGCTGCAATAATGTACAGCATGTGACAAATGTGACAAAAAGGTGCTAAAGAGGATGTTTTGTTTTATACATTTTTGCAATATTTCTTGAAACTGTCTTTACTAACTGATAAAAGACTATTTATTAGGTGCACTGAAAGGAATGATATTAATATACATCATCTGTGCACGAGGTAGGGCCTTAAAAACATCAGCCAATCGTTTACGCGATGAATCACTGCCATGACTTTGCTTGTGAGAGACGTGCGCGGCTGCGCGCTCCAGTAACTTTCCACACTCCACAGGCGCCGCATGCAATGTTTTGTCAGGAGACAGGAGTAACAACTGCAGATTATGAGTTCCCTGCGGTGAGTCCGACATAATGAATCCACACAGTGAATGCCGGTGGTAAACACTCGTGTTCCAATACTCCTGCAAGAGTTTTGGGAGGCGTTCCCTCGAACTGAGCTGTGAAGGAGCGGGGTTGTTCTTACGCATACACTCATTTCAAAAACTCACTAACAGTGTTTGGGTTCTCAGTCGACGAAAAGATCCTCTGTATCACCTTTAAAGCATGTTATTCAAAATAATGAACTTTTAAAATAGTATCATATGAACCCTTTAATGCTACTGTGATTTTGAGATTCACTTATGAGGTGTGGGGATGTGAAAAACATTACTGAAATATGGTGGTACTTATGTAAGGTTTACTTGGTCTTTATGAATTTTTAGAGAGGTTTAAAAGGGATTCATGTGTTTTGAGAGAACATTAGTTCATTTTAGATCACAATGTTTGTGTTTCTTGATTGGAAAAAGTCATTTTGTAGGTGGTTTCAATACTACTTTGGCAGGGATGGTCTAACTGTACATGTATCAATGGAAGAAATAGTAATGCTTAATATGGCGGCTATAGAAAGTCCTGCCGTACAGTTAAAAAAGCATTGACTTATGAAATATGTTACTGTTTTTTACAAACAGCTACATATAGATTTCAATCTAGTAGAAACTGTAGGTGTTGAATGACTGGAAATAGCTATTTTATGAATATGGCCTCCAAGTGAACTGATTTGTTTTAAAGGGACTTTGATTGCACATAATTGGGACTTTGATTCAACTTTGTGTTTTTGACATAGCCTTGTGTGTATTTGACCGTTTAAACACAGTAAGACATGAAATAAATGTTTGTTTAATACTCACAAGACGTGCCATCTGACAGCTAGCATTCTGTGCGTGTGCTTTAGATGTGTGTGCTCAGAAAACAATACATTTGAAGTTAAAACTGATATTACGGAGCCCCGCACATGACATGCAGGAAAAAAATAGTAGGCTTAATCGTGCGCATACTATTCCGTTCCCTCGATATGCTAAATCGTGCGCACAATTTATAAATCGAGGGAATGAATTAGTAAATTGTGTGCATGATTTATAAAATCAAGGGAACGAAATAGTCAATTGTGCGTAAAATTTACTTTTTTTCCCTGCATGTCATGTGAGGGGCTACGTATGATATAACTTTAAAATGTATGCAGATAATAAACTTTCATGATGAAGAAGAACTTCAATCTCCATGAGCGTGATTGCGAGATATAGATGATAATCAAAACCAAGCAGATGTCTTGTTAGTATTTGGTTAGTAAGAGTATCCAATGCTTGCAGGAGCTGTAAATGAAGTGCCATCCTGGAAAGGGGGCAGGGAGCAGCAGCTCATTTGCATTTAAAGACACATGATTTGATTGCACGTTATATTATTTTGAACGTTCTTATCATGCAAAATATTATATTACGCTTAATAAATCTGTGTGTAATATAATGTCCGCTTTAAACAGTGCTCTTTTAGCAGTGGTTTTCACCACTCTGCACATTTTGTTTGTCTCTCTTATCTAACACAGTTGTTCATGAAGCCCTCACTTAATGAGCTGATGATATGAATCAGGAGTGTTAAATAAGGGGGATATACAGGTTTTCATAATGAACTGTTTAGTTATCAGTGCTTTATTGTACATTTAAATGCACTCATTGCTTTATTCTCATCTCTGCTTCCTCCTCTAATCTGTAGGTTAGATATTTATCTTGAATAAATTGTTAAAAATGCCAGTGCTTGCTTGCAACTTATTGTTTTATGGGTATACTGTTGAAGAAGTATTTAGTTTTAAAATGCCATTAATTTTTTTTTTTAAGTTGTCAGAGCTCTGGCGCAGTGAGTAGGGCACAGTTTGGATGCCGATCTGCTCCACGTCTTAGTTAAAAAGCCAGAGCTCATCTGTAAAATTAAGATAATACAAGATAAAAACAGCCAGTTAATATTAGAGCATCTGCAACAGAGGACAGTTAGTTAGCTGCATGAGCCCTGTGTTTATTTTTAGCTTCTCTCATAATAGGCAAAGCATCTGGAGGGGGTTTGTTTGCAGGAAAGTGCATGACACAAGTAGCCTTGGGCCGACAATTTGTGAAGGTGACAAGGAAAAGGTCTGGAGAGAACAGTGGTTGAGAGTGAAGAAGTACGGTGAAGTCACTATCGTTCTGTGTTGGGACAGATGATGCCTCCTTTCACAACTGGAGATGATGGTCACGAGCACAAGCCTGAGGCACCGACTAAAGATGCACATTCTGTCAGCACAGACTGCAGACCTATGCTGAAACATGAGCAGGGTCTAAATCTATCTGTTGAGGTCACTGACAAACATATTCTTTGACTTACTCCTGTTCCTGTTTTCTGATGTCTCTTCTTGATCAGATACTCTATTTATTTTATTTTCACTGAAACCTTTGCATGAAGACTAAATAAGCATATTTAATGATATCATGGTTTCCACAAAAATATTAAGCAGCACAATTGTTTTCAACATTGTTAATAAGAAGAAATGTTTCTTGAGCACCAAATTAGAATTAGAAATGATTAGAAAGATTTCTAAAGGATCATGTGACACTAAAGACCGGAGTAATGGCATTTTAAAATGTAAAAGCTGTTATTTTAAATTTTAGTAATATTTCTTAATATTACTGTTTTACTGTATTTTTGATCTAATATATGCAGCATTGGTNTTAAGCCAGCCATATAGTCATTTTTAATCAGTAGTTGGGTTAAATAAAACTACCCAGCAGGTTGGGCAAACATTTAACCCAACCGCTGGATTAAAACAACCCAATTGCTGGGTTTGTCCATTTTCAACCCAACTTGGGTTGTTTTTAACCAAACATTTTTTAGAGTGTAAGAAGAAATGTTTCTTGAGCACCAAATTAGAATTAGAAATGATTAGAATGATTTCTAAAGGATCATGTGACACTAAAGCCCGGAGTAATGGCATTTTAAAATGTAAAAGCTGTTATTTTAAATTTTAGTAATATTTCTTAATATTACTGTTTTACTGTATTTTTGATCTAATATATGCAGCATTGGTACTGCTATGCTGCTTATGCTTCATTTATTACTTCCCCCAATATCATACAACCCCCAAACTTTTAAATAGATAAAGTAAATACATAGTATATTGTTTTTTATTATCATATATTGCTTTATTGGTTCATATAAATTACAAATATATCGTATTTATTTAGTGTGGAAAAACATGATTTTTTTTTTGGCTATGTTTTTTTAATAATTTTATTTATTTTGTATTTTGGTTCTTACATTAAACAGTTTTTGGTCAAAATATGGTTCATCCAGATCCAGAAATTCTGCCACCATTTATACATTTCAGTCTATTCCTCACACAGAGCTTCATATGGCTTCAGAAGATCAAGCTGTATGGACTGCTTTAATGGTACATCCCTTTTAAAGCTTGAAAGCTTCAGACTTACATTTTTTTATATCATCTCTTTTGTTCTACACGCCATCCACCCTCTGTCCAGATGACGCTGTGAATTTCTCTATTTTTCTGTCACACTTCCAAACATCCCAAGCTGTTCATCCCAGTTAGTCCTTCATCCTGATAGTGTTTTAATGTTTATTCTGCTGCTGTGTAATGCACTGTTATACACACACACACACCTTAGCCATCACAAAAACAGAGTAAAATATATCCCCTGTCTGTGGCTAAATGAGAGGATTATCCCTTCATTATAGTATCCGAGGCAGCAAGGATGCCATGGCACAGCAGCCTCTGAGGCAAACAAACCTTTTTATTTGCCTCAACCTCACAGGATGAGCTGCACTAATGTCCCAGACACAGAGACACATTACAGTCAGAGTGACAGGCATATTAGAAACACTGTTTTACCATCTTTTTTTCTTCTTCTAACAGCCTGTGGAGAAGGATCATAGCCAGTTGGCTTAGAGTGGCTGTTCCAAAGTAAATCCAAATGAAACCGCAGGACAGTGTTTGCGGTGTAATGTGAGAATTACGATATTGGATTTGACAGCATGGGAGCAGTGTCTGGCTGGAATATTTTCTGTGATTTAGTCAAAAACTGTCTTCTTCAATACCTGACAATTTTTGTAGTTTTATTTTGTTTGAATCTCTTGGTACTTAAGAATCCCCAAAGCCTTAAAAGCATGGTCTTAAGTGCTATCTTTGCCTTCGATCAGAAGCTCAGCGAGGTCAGAGCCTTTCATTCTTCTTAATTTTCAAAAGAGCATCTAGAGGCGGCACTAAAAGACTTTCTTTAAGGCCAAGAATAGTATATGTATGGAATAGCTTATGTTTTATCACTGGCCTGATGCGTAGCATTTGTCACACACTCATCTAAGAAATGGATTTGTTTCTAGTCGTATGTACCAGATGGGTTTCTGAAGTAAAAATGTAATTCAAATGACATGGAGATCTAATATAAACTATAATGTTATTAAACAATGACAAATGCTTTAATAGAAACTGTGTTTAATGGCAGAATATATGTTTAAGTATACACTACAATCAATGCTATAGCAAGATCCACCAATCAAAGATGCTACTGCTTCAATGGAAATGTGAACGAGACTGAGTGTTTATAGGTTAGTTAATATGGGATGTTGTAGTGCTAAAGTATGAAGGATAGTAGTGGTCTTTTTTTTTCTTTTCTTTTTTATGACAATACATCAAAAAGGTGCAAAACCTAAACAAATATAATTCAAGCATTCATTGCTTCCTTCATATTTATGCAGTCTTGCAAGTCTTTTTAATCAGATTTTAAAATATGCTTAAAAAGCTTATGAATTAGAATATTATTGAATATTATATATATATATATATATATATATTATACAGTGGTGGTTAGAATTATTGGCACCCTTGGGAAATATGATCAAAGATGACTGTAAAAATAAATCTGCATTGTTTATCCTTTTGATCTTTAATTCATAAAATTAGCAAAAATCTAACCTTTCACTGAAGAAAAAGAATTGAAAGTGGGGGAAAAAAATAAATCACATTATGAAATAAATGTTTTTCTCCAAAACATTTATTGTTGGTTAGGCCAAAACATGTTGGCCACAATTATTGGCACCCCTAGAATTTTTTATGAGTAAAATATCTCTGAAGTATATTCCCATTCATATTCACATTATTTTAGCACACCAGGGTGATCATGAACATGAAATTGTGTTGCAAGAACAGGAAGCCATGGCTTCCTGTTCCACAGGAGTATAAACTTGCGGAATCACAAAGACCAAATTCCCTTAATTATTCATCACAATGAGTCAAACCAAAGAATACAGTTCTGATGTGCAGCAAAAGATTGTTGAGCTTCTCAAAATAGAAAGTGGCTGTAAGAAAATAGCTAAAGCATTGAAAATCCCCATTTCCACCACCAGGGCAATAATTAAGAAGTTCCAATCAACTAAAGATGTTACAAATCTGCCTGGAAGAGAAAGTGTGTCTAAATCGTACTAATGTGCGGTGAGGAGGAGAGTTTGAGTGTCCAAAGATTCTCCAAGGATCACTGCTGGAGAATTGCAGATTAGTTGAGTCTTGAGTCTCAGAAAACCTAAAAAAATTTACCAAACAGCACCTACATCCCCACAAGTTGTTCGGGAGGGTTTCAAAAAAAATCTTCTGCTCTCATCCAAAAACAAAATCCAGCATATCCAGTTGTAAGACAAGACTAGAACTTCAAACGAGACTGGCTTCTATGGTCAGATGAAACTAAAAAAAGATCTTTTTGGCAGCAAACCCACCATATGGTGTTGTGGGCCTATTTTTCTGCTGGAGGTCCTGGACATCTTGTTCAGATACATGGATATCATGGATTCTATCAAATACTAACAGATAAAAAAACCAAAACCTGACCGCTTCTGCTAGAAATCCAATAATGGGCCGTGGTTGGATCTTCCATCAGGACAATGATCCAAAACAAACATCAAAACCAACACAAAAATGTGTCACTGAGCACAAAATGAAGCTTCTGCCATGGCCATTCCAGTCCCCTGACCTGAACCCTATAGAAAATGAGTGAGGTGAACTGAAGAGAAGAAGCACCAACATGGAGCTGGAATCTGAAGGATCTGGAGAGATTCTGCATTAATGGTCTCTGATCTCTTGTCAGGTGCTCTCCAAACTCATCAGGCATTATAGGTGAAGACTCAGAGCTGTTATCTTGGCAAAAGGAGGTTGCAAAAAGTATTGAATAAAAGGGCGCCAATAATTGTGGCCAATGTGTTTTGGAGAAAAACATTTATTTCATAATGTGATTTTAATTCTTTTCCTTCAATGAAAGGTTAGATTTTTGTGATTTTTTTAAAATAAAAGATCAAAAGGATATGCCTACATGTTAAGGTTTATTTTTATAAGCTTCTTTGTTCATATTTACCAAGGGTGCCAATAATTCTGACCACCACTGTGTATATATATATATATATGTTACATTCACGCCTTCCTGGACTCCAGGTCCCAGCATCCTCCTGTTCTCCACACCTGCCTGCACTTCCCTCGTCAGTCTTCCCGCCATCTCCCCGGATTCCCAGCACCTGTTTGTCCTCGTCAACACTCCCTTTAAGTTGGACTCACTCCCTGCACTCCTTGTCTGTTATATTGTTTACCTACCGTGTGTAACGCTGTTGTTCTGCTCCTTGTTCTAAGTAAAGCCTATATTACTGTGGATTTCCGTATTCGCCTCATCTCTTCAGCTGCACACATAACAATATACAATAACCATTATATAATTAATTACCATTATGCAATTAATTACCATTTAAGCTGGGGTTAAGTTCTATGTTCAATAGGGCTGGGACAATACATTGATACATCGCGCATCGAGAAATTATTCTGGATCGATTCTGATATTTTCTATATGTATCGCGATTCTCTCTTGAATCAATTCTGAGCTTAGTTTTCAACAGCAGATGGCACTGCGTGCTTTAGAAACAGACGTACTCTGCTTCCTTCCAATGCCTTACACACACCTCTTGAACCTTTTATAAAATAATAATTCATAAAGTTCGAAAAAGTTAAAGCGAATTACAGGGGTGTTTGCATTGGGCTGTTTACATTAATCTCACGTCATAAAAGCATTATGCGGTTAAAAAATTGCCTAGAGTGCCATCTGCAGTTAAAACTAAGCTCAGAATCGATTTGCGATGCATGTGGAAAATATCAGAAACGATCCATGAACTGCGATATATCGATAGTATTGTCCCAGCCCTAATGTCCAGGCCTGCTTCCACAGCCGTGTTGATATTCTGTACAACAGCTTGTGAGATACTGCATAATTCAAAAAAGGAAAAAGACTTCTGGAACTCAGAAAGAAAAATGTAAAGTGTTAACAGGTTGTGAATGCTCATGCATCAGTCTTAGGATGTGTGGTTATATATTGTTATTAGAGAGCGGAAGCAAAAGTCCATTGATTAAGCAAGCTTGTGGGCAATTACATTGACTGTTAAATTCAATGCAGGAAAGCTAACAGTTAAATAACTGAAACAGCCAAGCTTGAATTTCTGCCCATTCAGCATGCTGTCGACTTATGTGGTGTTTACTTGTGTGTGTTAATACTTTCTTTTTCTTCCTACTCTCTCCCCTCTCACAATCTCTCTCGGTTTACTTTCATCTTTCTCTCCACACTATTTCTGCTTTCTCTCACGCGCTATCTCATCCCAGCTGTCTTTCTTCTGTCCTCTCCTCCCTTTTCGGTCTGCTCACTTCATTTTGGTTCCATTCAGACTTCAATTTGAATGCATTCAAAGGGCCTTATTGGCAGGAAAGATAAACATTTACTTCATGGAGCTAAGGAAGGCCAATACAAATCAAGCTGTTGACAAACTCAAACACAGGCAGCCCAGGATTGACGGCGGCTTTAGGGATGAGGCTCTTGATCTTTAGCTTGACTTGTGTCTCTGTTTTGTGCGGCCCATACACACACACACACACACAACAGACCGGAGTCTTTTCAGCTCTATTATGCTGCATTCGTCAAGCGTTCAATCTTTCTCGCTCTCCTCTTTGTCTCCCAAAGCCATTTCTGAGTCTGTTTCTTCTGGCTGCATTCAATTCTCTCTGCTTCTCTGTATTATGTTGTGGGTTTTCTTGTGGGGAATTGTTTTATATTGCCGCATGTGGAATGTGCCGAGGTTGCGCTACAAATAATCATTATACTGTACGTCACTTTGACAGACTGGGTTGTAAAATTTCTGTCATGGTCTATTTTTGTACATTTTTGATTTCCCTGGTAATTCATTTATTGTTCCATGCACATGCCCATTTTTCCACACATATGCACCTCTTCTGAGATTGCTTTATCTGTAAGTTGCATATGTGAAGTAACGCATCACACATGGCATGTTATTAATGCGCCAGCAGCCATAATTCAGGCTTATCTGTTCAGGCCTATAGTGACCTGAACACATTTGACTTGAAAGGTCAGTTCATTTTCATGCTTGTGTAAGTCTAAACTTTCCTTTTGGAAAAACACCCATTAAGCTCATGTTATTGTTTAGTAAACTATATAGCATCCCAGAATTACTATGTGAATCAATGTTTCTAGTACAGAAACACAATGGATCAGATACCTTAATATTTTATCTATTAAAATTACCATTCTGAATCATCCATCATGTTTTAAAAAAATTGGTTTTCAGTGGCAAGTTAACAACAAAACCTCAGTAAGTCGCTGCAAATATGTTTTCAGCAGCTAATAAACAGCAACATACACTTTTGCAATGGTCCTGAATATTTTATCACATCACATAGCCAAAGCATCTTGTGTATGGCTCACATTATAGCACTGGGACAAGAAACGGGTATCTAATGCATGTGTGTGTGTGTGTGTGTTTGTGTGTGTATCTTCCTTCTCGATGTGTGGATAGGAATATATGCCTGTGTTTGTTTGTGTGTTAGTGAAGGGCATTGAAAAAAACAGGCATATTATGTTTAAAAGTGGCATGTTTGTGCTGCTTGCAAACCAAAATGGTCAACGAGGAACCCTTTAATAGCTTAAGTGGGTGATGCAACACATGGACAGAGTGGTGTGGACAACAGCCAAGTTAAACTAAATCAAGGGCTATGTTTAGAATGGAATAATATCATGCTGCTTACTGCATTATATACTGTATACTAATAAATTGGGGTTTGTTTTTTCTTCTTTTTTTTCTCCAAATAATAGTATGCATTATTTAATGCTAAACCTTTCCACATGACCTCATTATGTTGCATGTTTGCATTGAATAAAGTAAAAATGTTGCATATTTAATTAAACTTCTAGCATCTAGTTATCTTGGCTGTTATTTTGTGTTTTTTAATCCACAAACGTATGCTGCACATTTCGGATAACATTGTAGGTCATCCGAGTATTTAACGCATAAAACAAACAACGCATACAATCCAAACGCTTTAACACTGTGCACAGTATCCTACAAAATCAAAGTAGAATGGTGCCATTCTCAACATGCTATATGTTTCTTTTTGGGACGCACAATGTATATGCACCATATCGATTTTAATCTGGATCAGATTGTTGATTAATATTAATCAACATGTCAGTTGATGATTTCTCATGTGTAATTTTGTACCTGTCCTCTAGGTGGCGGTGCAGGCAGCCAGACGACCTTTCTCCATGAGGAGCAGTGGAAGATGCCGGCTCTGCCAGCGCTGCTGCTGTCGATTCACCTCCTCTTCCTCTTCCTGCTGTTGCTGCTGCTGACCATGGCCCCGTCTTCTCACAGCCAGACACCCGCTCTCTCAGCTGTCAGGATGGGTGAGAGACCATGGGCCACTTCCTGTTAGACAACACAAACTTGCATCTTCACATTATCTCCCAATTACTAGGGTGTTTCTAGGTGACTGCTTATGGTCCAAGTCAAAAGAGCCCACCTGACTAGGGTCTCATCTTTCCTGTTTTATCATGCACCAAGGCAGTAAAAAAAGTACATTGCAGAGAAAATATCCTCAAAAAGCCACATGATTGAAGGTATCATTCATGTCTGTAGAACAAACATGTAAGGAAAGTTTAATACTTGGGGCCCTATTTTAATGATCTAAGAGCATGACCTGAAGAGCATGGCGCAAGTGCACTTAGTGTCCGAATCTACTTTTGCTAGTTTAACGACAGAAAAAATGTTTGCCGCACAAGGCGCATGGTCAAAAAAAGGGTGTGTTTTTGGCGTAACATGCAATAAACCAATCAGAGTGTCATCTCCCATTCCCTTTAAAAGCCAAGTGTGCTTGCACCATGGCGGATTGCTATGTACATGGCGGAATATAGACACCCTCAACCTGATGAGTCAGTTTAAATACATGTGCGGATTTCCACGATTGGTCAAATAATCAGCCAATTTCATTCGTCATTACTGCAAATAGGTAATTCTGATGCATGCAATGACTATCCATTATGACATGTAGACACAATAATAATCTTTAACATTGTAATCCTTTTATTTTTAATATTTGCCATGTTTGTGTGCTGCTGCAAATGAGTGCGATTACAGTTGCTATTTAAACAACGTGAGCTCTGGACGTGTAAATGAAAACTGCGTCGGGCTGAAACTAGCAAAAAACACTTGCATCGCGCCTGCCGTCACATTGCGCCAGGTGTATGATAGGGCCCTTATTGGTAATAGTACTGCTGGCCTTTACCTATGCAATAAGGTTCAACTGCGGTACCAACCTAGTCCACTTCCTACCCATCAAGAGGTCTAATTCTGCCTCAGTTCTTCCAGCTTTATCTACAGAGGCTATGTGAAAAAATAAAACTCTTTTTTAATTGGAATGAGCAAATCGGCTAAATTGGTACAGTCTCCAGATATACCCAAATGCTTTACTTGTAATGGAGGCAAGCATCAACCTGAGGCCCACATTTATAGTGACTACAAAGCTTGTTCTTGATTTAATGTTTAAATACGTCTTCTGAAGTACTGACCTCCTACTAGGCTTAATCTTTTTCAACTAAACACCTGTTACACAAGAGAGAGTGTGAAGCGATAATCTCAGATATGCTGGGATCGTTTCTTTTTTCTTTCTTTTTGGTCAATTTATAAAAACTAAGATTAAGTTATTAGATTAAACCACTGACTTTAGAGCAGAGTTCAGGCGAAATTAAACAATATTATCGGATTCAAGCAGGAACCTTTTTCAAAGTCGCTTATACTTGGCTGTTACTGCACAGCATGTGACTGATTGCTTCAAGCATCAGCATGTTCATCTTGATTATTGCGAACAATAAAACATCAATTAATCTCTGGCAAGCCTCCAAACAAAATGCGCTCAATAGAACAATCTAATCAGTTAACATCACAACATGCGACATTCGTTGCAAACTTGTTTCTGTTCAATCTAGATGAGTAACTCCATCTTCTTGCAATAACAAACGAAACTTCAATCATCAACATCAAGAACTTTTAATTAAATTCAATGCAATTAAATTCCAGATTGTTGCTCTTCAGCTGCTATTTTAGATGATCAGTCAGCATGTGGACGTGGAGAGCGGTTGGCATTGGCTCTGGCCCGAGAGAACATCAACAGTGCGATGGAGGGCCCGGCACGAGCACGCGTGGAGGTCGACATCTTTGAGCTGCAGAGAGACTCTCAATACGAGACTACAGACACAAGTGAGTCTAACAAAATGACTACACAGACACTGGTAGTCACACGAAACCTCATTCACAATTTTAATTCTGTAATGTGAAATATTGACTAAAACTTTAACAACTTGAATGAAAATTCAACAAGAACAAATTATAGGGTCGTACATGTTTTTTATCTGATTAGCTGAAAGTGGGCATTTTGAATGGAAAGTCAAGGCTAAAGGGCAAATTATGATATCATTTTCAAATGTATTGTCATTTGCTATATTACATTATATTATATTATATTATTCCATTATTGTTATCAGATAGAGCTGCATGATTCTAGATAAATTGAGACTCACTTTTTTGGGGGGAGAAAAATGGAGATCACGGTTCTCCCACAACTCAAAATAGACAACTAAACATGCAATTTACAAGAGGTTCTGACAAAATTTTAATTGCTGCAGTCTATTTAAAAAAATATTTAATTCATTTGATATGATTTAATTGTTATAATTTTTTGGTAAATCGGTCTGAATGAATGATTCAATGACTCACTCATAAACAGTTAACTTGTTTAATTACTGGATGAATCTCTTGAATGAATCATTCAATGACAAATTTTTAACAATCACTTGTCGCCAACAAACGGTGTAACTGATACAATCTTATTTTGAGGCATCAAGTTACTTTTAAAAGGTGATTTACTATATTTTTATCGCTACCATAGACATCAGTGTTCATATCCGAACTATAGACTATAGATGGGTACGTGGGTTTCTCCCTCGGCCCAACTCGCGTTCCAGGGGGGACTTTCATTGAAAGTCTTTGGGACGAGATAAATAATATATATTTATAAATAAATGTTGTGATGTTATTTCCATCAAGGGGTGCATCAATTTTTGGTCAAGATCTTGTATTGACGATGCAAGAGCCGAGCACTCTGTTAAGTCTACTCCAGCACATCCCAAAGACTTTTAATGAATTTAAGGTATGGACTCAGAGGTACCAATTCATGTGTGAAAATGATGACTTTTTTTGGCCGCGCAGTGTATAATATAATATAATATAATTAATATATGAGCAATATCACACGAGTAGCCGTGCGATATGGCTGTATATCAGCACGGCTGTGATTCGTCCGTAGGTAATTACAGTGTGCTGATTTACAGCCATATTGCACGGCTACGAGTGTGATATTGCGTTTATACAACAGTTCGATGGCACAAGTGTGTAAATAAATAAGAAATAACAACGGAGTGTCTTTAAAAACCTCTTTTGTGCAGCACTACTTCCTTCCGCCACGGATTCAAATCTCAAGTTGACAGTTTGACCAAGCCTCCGTTACTCATTCTAAAACGTCACTTCAAAACTAGTAACGAAGGAACGTTGAGTCCCTCCACTGAAACTCATTGAATTTTGTACAGTATTAGAGAGAGAGAGAGAGAGAGAGATCGCCTGAGTGAGTATTACCTGTGTATATCCATTATAAAAGTCTGTTTGAACGTCCGTTGAGAAAAGCGATCTTTGTATTTGTCCTTTTTTACAGCTAAGGGAATTTTCCATAACATCGCTAAAACAACTTCCTTTGCAAAAGTTCCTTTCAATTTAAAGTCTCTTGTGACTGACTGACTCATTCACCTGTAAATTTTTGCCGCCATCTAATGCCGTATTAATGTAACTTTCACTCAATCCATATTACGCACTAATGGACCCTTTCTCAATACCAAATACAACATATTTATATGAAATATTTATTGAACAACAAATTAACAACAATAGCCATTAAAAATGACAGTAGGAAATAAACAATTGTACAGTTCATTCAACCGTACAAAAGACATGACAGGTGACAGGTTATCAAGTGTGCCAAGCTTGTGCCAAAACCTCCTAACTCCATTGGATCCTCAAACTGTCAGTCAAACCTCATAAATCCGCCCCACCTCTATGAAGTACCGCACGCAGTTTGGAGATCTCTGCTTCTTTGCAATGCAAAGGTAAATAAAGATCTGATGTTTGAAAAAAAAAAAGTAAAGCGTTTTCTTTGCTCAAGAAACACTATGTCTATAAAGCCAACGTTTTGTGTATTTGAAGAGCGGAGAACAGTCTTCGTCTGATATTTCCCGTCTAGTTGTAGCCAATATGCTATGCTATATAACGTTAGAGGATGTAATCTGAATATAGCCTTATATTATATTATCATATTTAACATAGCACAATTCGACTTGCTCTGAAACAAGGAATAGATTAATAAAAAACTCTTAAAACTACAGTTCGTGGTACAACAAGTGTAGTATTCGCAAAAATGACGGTGGAATTTGCTCGGCCGACAGTCGCTTCTAGCGGAGTGATACAAACAGTGAAAAGGTAGGAGTGCTGTTATCACTATAATATCGCACGGCTATCAGCCAATCAGATTCGAGAACCAGAAAGAACGGTTGTATAAAATATAATATGTTATACCATTATTGTTAACCAGAATTGAATTATTACAATAGTCTACAATTTTTTTTCTTTAATATTTTTCAAGCCACTTGACTGTTGGTAAACAATATTTTTAGTGGATAAAGTTATTACATTTGGATGAAAGACATACTTTTTTTCTCTTTAGAATAATATGCACTGCTGTATTGAGCACAATACAGAAAAAAAAAACTTTCACTTTACCACTGGACTGAAATGGACTGATAACACACACTCACAGCACAGCATGTGAATATAACAGGAGGATAAAAGATTTTCATTTGTTGCTAAATGAATTACATACCCTTGTCACACATGCACAGTGCTCTGAACATTTCAATGCAACAGTTCAAAAGCAAGCAAGAAAGAAATCTTTTTATCTAAATATACACCCTGTGCTCTCTCTCTCTCCTCCTCGTTCTTCTGTAGAATTAGAGCAGCAATCTCCTGTAGGCAGAGCATAAATCTGTGTTGTGCTTATTGATGTAATTAATCAAAAAGAGCTTTGCATGGACTCCTAATTTGATATATCATCTAGGAACAGGACACAGAACTGGACGGCATCCAATATGTTGGCTTTTTCTCTGCCCACTGCAATGTCTGTCTCTCTCTCTACCCTGTCCCTTTCTCATTCAGTCACTGTCTTGCTCTATCACCCTGCTCTCTATCTCTCTCTCATGGTAGCTTTATTTATCTGTCTCTTTCTAATAATATATCTTTACCCCTCCAAGTGTGTCAGATCTTGCCAAAGGGAGTGGTCTCTGTCATTGGTCCTGCCTCTAGTCCTGCTTCTGGATCCACTGTCAGTCATATATGTGGGGAAAAAGAGGTGAGAATGAAAGGAAGTGCATTTGCCTATGTGTCTGTGAGAGCATTTCCTGAGATGATAAATTTACACTGTTCCTCAGCCACAGGCCATTATTTCCTGTGTGCCTTTGCTTTGCTGCTTGAAAAGCATCTCTCCCTCTGACCTAATTTTCCATATTTTCTCTCTCTTCTTCCTTCCTTACGGATAGAGAGAATGATATATCAGCCAGGATGATTAATTGGCTGATATCTGGCTGTTTTGGTGCCCCCTCAGCCAATTAACAATTTAATATTCTGTAAAATGAACGTGCTTTTAATTTTGTTCATTTTGTGTACACCTAATTTACTATAATTAAATTGTATATTTATACACAGTGTGGTCAGCCTTTTTAATCCCAGATTTTCAATATAATTTAAACCTGGAAATTACTAAATAAAAAATAAATAAAACAATGCTGCATTTTTAGGCAGCGCTTTAAAGAAAAAAACAGACAATCATCCAATAATCTATCTGTTGTTCTATCGCTCTGTCTGTAGGGCCACTTCAAGGCTTTAAGGGTTAGTTCACCCAAAAATGAAAATTCTGTCATTAATTACTCACTCTCATGTCGTTCCCACACCTGTAAGACTTTCGTTCCTCTTCGGAACACAAATAAAGATCTTTTTGGTAAAATCTGAGAGCTTTCTGTCCCTCCGCTTCAAAAAGTTCAAAAAGAGAGCGTCAGTGCCGATCCTACACTTCCGGGGGCCCTAAGCAAAACTTTGTGAAGGGGCCCCTGTCAGTGCATTCTTAAAGGTGCTACAGAGGATCTTTTCATCGACTGAGAAACCAAAGATTGTTAGTGAGTTTTTGAAATGAGTGCATGCGTAAGAACAACCCCCCTCCTTCACAGCTCATTTCGAGGGAACGCCTCCCAAAACTCGTGCACGAGTATTGGAACACGAGTGTTTACCACCGGCATTCGCTGTGTGGATTCATTATGTCGGTCTCGCCGCAGGGAACTCATAATCTGCAGTTGTTACTCCTGTCTCCTGACAAAAACATTGCATGCGGCGCCTGTGGAGTGTGGAAAGTTACTGGAGCGCGCAGCCGCGCACGTCTCTCACAAGGAACGTAATGGCAGTGATTGACAAGCCAGAGGGCCAATCGTTTACGCGATGATCGCGTAAACGATTGGCTGATGTTTTTAAGGCCCTACCTCGTGCACAGATGATGTATATTAATATTATTCCTTTCAGTGCACCTAATAAATAGCCTTTATCAGTTAGTAAAGACAGTTTCAAGTAATATTGCAAAAATTTATAAAACAAAACATCCTCTGTAGCACCTTTAAACCCCCCAAAATTTCCATAATCTTTATTATTGCATGAACCAATAATTACAATGGTTTAGGCAAGGTGCACTGCCGGTTTTTATAGTTAATGGAATTAAAACATCAAGGAAACAAACTGCAAGTTATGAAAAACACATATTAATATGTAAAGGGAAACCCATTAAAACACGTTAAATTGGCATTAAAACAATTAAGTAAAATTAAAACCAAATTTTCGTTGACACATAAATAAATGCTTTTTGATAGTAGTAATGCGCTGGCACCATCTAGCTGTCAGAAAAACTATAACACACAGCCGATTCGGCTTTCTAAATGCGCGATTTACTAACAAATTACAGCATGATAAACAATAATAATAATAATAAAGTATGCTAGGTTGTTTAAACCCAAATTTTGGGTTGAATATGGACAAACCCAATCATTGGGTTACATATTTTAACTAAATACCCAACTGTTGGGTTTGTCCATTTTGACCCAAATCAACAACCCAGCATTTTTTAGCGTGAAGAAGGCTTAGGTAAACATACGAAAATACATCAATAATTCTCTGTATGAGCTCATTTTAGATTAATGGGCATTGTTTTTAAAGTACCTGAGTCACACAACAGCGTGTAATACTGAACATGAATGTTTATTTCTTATGAACCACGCATAAGAACGTTTTGATTATTGATGTGTATCCCAACACAAACCGAAAGATACTTTTCATCATGGGGCATTTCTGTGGAGACCTGGACTGGAGTTATTGCTTTACGACTTGCTTATGAATTTATTGCTTTGTCAAGACTAAATAAGTAAAATAATTTTTTTTATCTGTTCCAGAAGTTTAGTTTTGCAGCCATGACCATGTCAAGACGCCTGTTATTAGGCCTATCTCCCGCAATGCATGATGTCCGAGTTATTGAATAAATATAAAATCATCATTAAAATATTTCCACATGACTCTGCCAATGTTTAGTAGACACCACACATATATTTGCATGTTATAAAGACATATTCACGTTATGGTAAATTATCGTCATGTTTATTTTATATACTGATGAGCAAGGGGGCCCCCTGGTGGTTCGGGGGCCCTACGCAACTTGCGTAGCCTGCGTATAGGGAGGATCAGCTCTGGAGAGTTGTTTAGTCCAAATTTTCTGAAGAGACTCGATCACTTTATATGATGAACGGATTTAATTTAAATCTTCATTTGTGTTCCGAAGATGAACGAAAGTCTTACGGGTTTGGAAAAGCATGAGGGTGAGTAATTAAAGGATTAGTTCACTTCAGAATTAAAATTTCCTGATAATTTACACACACCCCATGTCATCCAAGATGTTTGTCTTTCATCAGTCGAAGAGAAATTAAGGTTTTTGAGGAAATCATTCCATCCTTATAGTGGATTTCAAAGGCTACCAACGGTTTGACAAATGCTCATCTTGCACTGCTCTGCGATGCATTACGTAATAACGTTGGAAAGGTCATGCGTGACGTAGGCGGAAGTACCGCGGTAGGGCGAAAAACTCAATCTCATTTTCCCCTCCAACTTCAAAATCGTCCGACATCGTTGTTTTACCTTTTTTTGTAAAGGCCTTTTGACTTAGTCTTTGCATGTTCACTTTGTAAACACTTGCTTGGTACTTCCAGCCATTGGTAGCCATTGAAGTCCACTAAATGGAGAAAAATCTTGGAATGTTTTCCTCCAAAACCATAATTTCTTTTTAACTGAAGAAAGAAAGACATAAACATCTAGGATGACATGGGGGTAAGTGAATTATCAGTGAACTAATCCTTTAATGACAGAATTTTCAATTTTGGGTGAATTGTCCCTTTAAGANCCTGATAATTTACACACACCCCCATGTCATCCAAGATGTTTGTCTTTCATCAGTCGAAGAGAAATTAAGGTTTTTGAGGAAATCATTCCATCCTTATAGTGGATTTCAAAGTCTACCAATGGTTTGACAAATGCTCATCTTGCACTGCTCTGCGATGCATTACGTAATAACGTTGGAAAGGTCATGCCTTTTGACTTAGTCTTTGCATGTTCACTTTGTAAACACTTGCTTGGTACTTCCAGCCATTGGTAGCCATTGAAGTCCACTAAATGGAGAAAAATCTTGGAATGTTTTCCTCCAAAACCATAATTTCTTTTTAACTGAAGAAAGAAAGACATAAACATCTAGGATGACATGGGGGTAAGTGAATTATCAGTGAACTAATCCTTTAATGACAGAATTTTCAATTTTGGGTGAATTGTCCCTTTAAGACTTAAAACTATTTGTTTAACTTTCTAACAAGTCTTTATCAAGACTTGACAAAGTTAATTGTGCAATTCAATATTCTGTCTGCTAACTCAATTTAAATGTTGGAACTGAATTGGAATTTACAAGGCATTCTAATAAACATTTGTTATTATCATTTGTAATCATAAATTCATAGAAAAATGATCATAAAAAATAATCATTTGTAATCATTTTTTTTTTTTAAAGAAGTCTCAAGCTCAACAAGGGCTGCATTAATTTAATCAAAANAAAACACAGTAAAAAAAAAGAAAGAAAAAAAAGATGAGACTATTTAAAATAAATGTTTTCTATTTTAATATATTTTAAAATGTAATTTATTTCTGTGATCAAAGCTGAATTTTCAGCATCATTACTCCAGTCTTCAGTGTCACATGATCCTTCAGAAATCATTCTAATATGCCGATTTGGTGCTCAAGAAACATGTATTATCATTATTATTATTATTATTATTAATCTAGTGAAAAATGTGAAGTTTTTTTAGAAAGTTTTATAGAAAGTTCTGCACATTTTGTAAGTCTCTCTTATCTGACATGCTCAGTTTATGCTGCATTCACGGCATGTCGTAATTACCATAATTAAAAACACGTCACATTCTACTCTGAGCTGAATTATGCATTTCTATAGCAACACTACTACCAGCAGTATAAATCTGCAGTGGTCAGGTGGTACAGCAGTCACATGGTACAAGTAGGAGCATGGTCAAGTTATGAGTTCTACGAGGACGTGAACACTTTTTACAAGTGAGAATAAATAAGAGAGACATACAAAAAGTGCAGTGCTGTGACTCCCCAGGAGCAAGATTGAAAATCGCTGCTTTAGATATTGGCATCAGCCAATTACACAATCACATCTATTCTTCTAAATCTTTCTCTTTATTTTTGCCCGTTCCTCCCAGATCCCTCACATCAAGATTGGTCCAGAGGAGACTCCACGCTTGCCATATCTGCGCTTTGCCTCAGTGACGCTGTATCCTAGCAACGAGGACTTAAGCTTGGCCATCGGTGCCATTCTGCGCTCTTTCAGTTACCCGACGGCCAGCCTGATCTGTGCCAAAGCAGAGTGTAAGTCTGCAGGGAAAGCGTCGGCACTATCAACAATGAACTGCCCATTCTTTCATTCAGCTGTTATAGATCAAGCTGAATTGTTCATTGTTCACAGCACCTTTTCTAATTCATTTCACAGTCGCCGATTCACAATGCATTTCATTTTATTTTTAAGTGCATTATCCTTAGGCTTGGTGCCTTTTATATGATGTTATTAACGCTGATGCCACTGCTTCAGCAAATTACATATTTTTATAAGATTAAACCTTTTATTAGCTTTATTCTTGTGGATTCATTTTTCTGCATGATGATAATGACATTATATTAAGTAAAAATGTTGCCGCTGTGGCCTAGCAGTTAGCACACATGCATTAGTTAATACAGTAGTGTAAGTTCAAATCTGGATTTAAAGGATTAGTTCACCCAAAAATGAAATTTCTGTTATTTATTACTCACCCTCATGTTGTTCCACAACCATATCTTCGGAACACAAATTAGGATATTTATGATAAAATCCGAATGGCTCAGTGAGGAATCCATTGACAGCAAGATAATTAACACTTTCAAATGCCCAGAAAGCTACTAAAGACGTATTTATAACACTTCATGTGACTACAGTGGTTCAATATTAATGTTATGAAGTGACAAGAATACTTTTTGTGCACCAAAAAAAACAAAATAACAACTTTATTCAACAATATCTAGTGATGGGCCATTTCAAAACACTTTATGAATCTTTTGTTTCGAATCAGTGGTTCGGAGCGCGTATCAAACTGCCAAAGTCACGCGAACCACTGAAATTTTGAAACGTTTCGAAACACTTATGACGTAACGAAGCCCCATTTACTGAAATCACGTGACTTTGGCAGTTTGATACACGCTTTGAATCACTGATTCGAAACAAAAGATTTGTAAAGCTTCGAAGCTTCATGAAGAAGTGTTTTGAAATCGGCCATCAGTAGATATTGTTGAATGAAGTCGTTTTTTTTTTTGTTTTTTTTTGGCGCCCCAAAAAAGTATTCTCGTCGCATTAACATTAAGGTTGAACCACTGTAGTCACATGATCTGTTTTAAATATGTCTTTAGTAGCTTTCTGGGCAATTGAAAGTGTTAATTATCTTGCTGGCAATGGAGGCCTCAATGAGACATCGGATTTTATCAAAAATATCTTAATTCGTGTTCCGAAGATAAACAAAGGTCTTACGGTTTTGGAACGACATGAAGGTGAGTAATTAATGACAGAACTTTCATTTTTGGGTGAAGTAACCCTTTAAAATTTTAACATTAACAATTTACATTTCCTGATCTTGTTCTATATCCCACTGTCCCTTCAAATAAAAGTAGCATAAAGGCCAAAGTAACATTATAAAACTGATATGATTTTACTTTATTTAATATTTAACTGTTAATATCCACCTTATTCCTGACGAGCCTACTGCGTTTTGAATTATGGGTGGCACTTCCAGTTTGGGGAACTTCCATTCAAAGAGACTGAAACGAATAATTTCAAAACATAAGGCTGCCCTACAAATAAAGCTTATCCTTCAGTTTGACTGAATGAGCTGTCAATTTTCCTTTATGTTTTATGTTCAGGCATCATCAGAATAATGTAACGCTTGGTATTTTAATGTGACATGTTATAACAAGAATATCTATGGCAAGAGCTTTTTTCAGTCGCTGCATTCTTTTCCTCATGATTATTTTCTTTTTCCCTTTGCATTCCACTGTAATAATATGAAAGAAAGACAACATATGCTGCACATTTGTGGTCTTGTTGATGCTTTTACACTTTTAAATGTCCTTTTAATATCGTTTAATGTTTGAACGGTGAGTAGAATAATGTCATCTTATTGTACTCAGTTTTAAAAAAAACGTATTGCGTTCATTGCCTTTCACTGATTGTTTACAGCTTAGCGGAAGTTACACCCATAATTCACGCAAAGCGTCATGGGGTTATAGGAATAAGGTGGATAGGCACGATCGGACGCACTTAACTTACTTCTTAATTAAAAAAGCACACCTGTCTTTCAGGTGATGTCAGATACAAAATGTCACTGATGTTTACAAAAATACTGAACCTATGTTTTTCAGAGGAGTAGTGCTATCCATATTCACTCTGTTTTGAGGGGCATCACATTGAGGATTGTGTCATCATACAGACAAACAAGAAGCAATATTAATTGTATTTGTTATACTTTGTTGACTAAGCTTAATGAGAAGTAGTTAGCACACTAAAGTAAAATGTATGTGAGCCGTTACGATGCTGACTGCAAGTTGATCTCTCATGACTTGCTGATGCGAGCAGCTCTCGCTTGATTGGTATGGTCTGGGTAATGGTGCTACGGTCATGCACCACTGTTTACTGCTGTTTGCATATCTGCGCTTATCCCATGCTTTATTATTGCAGCCTGTGCTCATGTTCAAGTGTAAGAGAGCATTAGTCTGTTTAAGATGCAGGCAGTTATGTTTGTGCAGGCATGTTTAAGTTCTCTGTGCACATTAGCATGCATAGATGTGCTCATCTACACATTGGTTCCTTACTAATGTGGATGTGTGAGAGAGTATGGTTACCACCACTCAGTGGTAGGGTATTTTTTGTTTGTTTTTGTGAGAAAGCACTCTTTCATCACTTCCACCCTGCTGTTATCGTTAGCTGTGCATCTTGTTGACTGCAGTCCAAAATCAATGAAGTCACCATATGGATTTTGTGGTGGCTTAGAGCACAAATTTATGTACATACGGAATTAACTTTATTGGCTCTCAAAGTCACTTAATTCGATAGTCACTGACTTTAATATGGAGGAGCAGGTTGGAAAGTAAGGTAAAGTTTACTGCAATTGACAGTCTATGAAAGCTGTTAAAAGGTTTTAGATGGTTGCATGACATTTATTTTAATGTGTCAATGTGACATTTATGCTGAATAGCCATTCTGATATACAATCATTGTAAAAAAAAATTGTTTTGCTGATTTTTCACAAATTCCCTGGAATATATATTGAAAATGTTTTCAAAATGCTTATATAAAAGGAGCAGTATAAAGATTTGGGGTTTTATGCTACACCCTCAGGTCTGCTGCGATTGGAGGAGCTTGTGCGTCACTTCCTCATATCCCGGGAAACACTCTCAGTCAGAATGCTCGATGAAAACTTGGACCCCACCCCCTTGCTGAAGGAAATCCGTGATGACAAAGTTGCGACTATTATCATTGATGCTAATGCATCAGTGTCAATACTTATATTAAAGAAGGTATGTGTGCTTCTATAGGGGTCCTTTTACTTTTTTCCCGATTTAATGATATAAATTTTTTTTCCAGTTCTTTTTTAAAAACAATTTGATGAGGTGAATTTAAAAAATGTAATCTCTCTCTATACAGGTCCTTCTCAAAAAATTAGCATATTGTGATAAAAGTTCATTATTTTCCATAATGTAATGATAAAATTAAACTTTCATATATTTTAGATTCATTGCACACCAACTGAAATATTTCAGGTCTTTTATTGTTTTAATACTGATGATTTTGGCATACAGCTCATGAAAACCCAAAATTCCTATCTCAAAAAATTAGCATATCATGAAAAGGTTCTCTAAACGAGCTATTAACCTAATCATCTGAATCAACTAATTAACTCTAAACACCTGCAAAAGATTCCTGAGGCTTTTAAAAACTCCCAGCCTGGTTCATTACTCAAAACCGCAATCATGGGTAAGACTGCCGACCTGACTGCTGTCCAGAAGGCCATCATTGACACCCTCAAGCGAGAGGGTAAGACACAGAAAGAAATTTCTGAACGAATAGGCTGTTCCCAGAGTGCTGTATCAAGGCACCTCAGTGGGAAGTCTGTGGGAAGGAAAAAGTGTGGCAAAAAACGCTGCACAACGAGAAGAGGTGACCGGACCCTGAGGAAGATTGTGGAGAAGGACCGATTCCAGACCTTGGGGGACCTGCGGAAGCAGTGGACTGAGTCTGGAGTAGAAACATCCAGAGCCACCGTGCACAGGCGTGTGCAGGAAATGGGCTACAGGTGCCGCATTCCCCAGGTCAAGCCACTTTTGAACCAGAAACAGCGGCAGAAGCGCCTGACCTGGGCTACAGAGAAGCAGCACTGGACTGTTGCTCAGTGGTCCAAAGTCATTCGGAAATCAAGGTGCCAGAGTCTGGAGGAAGACTGGGGAGAAGGAAATGCCAAAATGCCTGAAGTCCAGTGTCAAGTTCCCACAGTCAGTGATGGTCTGGGGTGCCATGTCAGCTGCTGGTGTTGGTCCACTGTGTTTTATCAAGGGCAGGGTCAATGCAGCTAGCTATCAGGAGATTTTGGAGCACTTCATGCTTCCATCTGCTGAAAAGCTTTATGGAGATGAAGATTTCGTTTTTCAGCACGACCTGGCACCTGCTCACAGTGCCAAAACCACTGGTAAATGGTTTACTGACCATGGTATTACTGTGCTCAATTGGCCTGCCAACTCTCCTGACCTGAACCCCATAGAGAATCTGTGGGATATTGTGAAGAGAAAGTTGAGAGACGCAAGACCCAACACTCTGGATGAGCTTAAGGCCGCTATCGAAGCATCCTGGGCCTCCATAACACCTCAGCAGTGCCACAGGCTGATTGCCTCCATGCCACGCCGCATTGAAGCAGTCATTTCTGCAAAAGGATTCCCGACCAAGTATTGAGTGCATAACTGAACATAATTATTTGAAGGTTGACTTTTTTTGTATTAAAAACACTTTTCTTTTATTGGTCGGATGAAATATGCTAATTTTTTGAGATAGGAATTTTGGGTTTTCATGAGCTGTATGCCAAAATCATCAGTATTAAAACAATAAAAGACCTGAAATATTTCAGTTGGTGTGCAATGAATCTAAAATATATGAAAGGACCTGTATATAATGCCATTTGGTTTACATTTTTTCAAAGTACTTAAGCTTAGTTTATAGCTAGGTTTAAATGGGATTTTAATTTGCAACCTGATTTTTTTCCAGACTATTGTGTTCAACACGACAGACAGACAGACAGACAGACAGATAGACAGATAGATAGATAGATAGATAGATAGATAGATAGATAGATAGATAGATAGATAGATAGATAGATAGATAGATAGATAGATAGATAGATAGATAGAAAAACCTGACATGACTCAACTGTGCAGATGTAGTATGAATTATGATTAGATCTCTGACATACAACATATCTCTTGCTGTTTCTCCCTTTCTCTAGGCCTCAGAATTAGGCATGACATCGGCCTTCTACAAGTATATTCTCACCACAATGGTAAACAAACCCCTTTTTTTTCACTTTGTCCAATGACACACTACCCTTTCTCCCCTTAACCCACTTTCATCCAGTAACAGCAATGGCAGGCCTGGCTAATGCCGTTTATCATTATCATCGTGGATGAGGTGGATTATGTCCTTGTTTTGAGGTCGCATATGCTTCTGTTGTGAGCTTGGGATTTTAATACAACTGTTACAAGTTGAGGTAGGCTAAAGCATTTGACCTTGTGAGGCAAATTGAATCATGGAAGATAATATTTGAGAAACATGTTTCATATGGCCTCAGTAAATGGCAAATATTTAATATTTAAAACATTTAGAGATTAAATTTGTTTAACATGCATTTTTTATGAAATTTTTATTTATTTTTGTTTTTGGGAGGAAGCCAGAGCTCACTCTGCAGTAAGGAAGCAATTTTGCTAAGAGCGTGCCAACTGAAAAAAAGTCTAAAGATACATGAATATGAGTGTGAAAGAAGATGAGTTAAATTACATTTTAGTGTGATTTTTTAATTTAGTAATGCACCACTTTTAAGTGCCGTCATGGCATAAAGAATTTTCGATGTACATATTTTATAAAGTGTAATAAAACAAAATTCAGTCTTGTTTTCTTCTCCTTATGAAACAGCTCGTTTGGACATTAAAATTCAAGCTTAGCCTTTTAATAATCTGACTTTGGAAAGCTTTTCCCCAAGATCAGGGACAAATGCAGACAACCTCAAGGCAATATTGCAGTTGTATGCTAGATTCATTGGTGGCTGCTGAGTGATGGCTTTCAGTAGCAGTCTCTAAAATTAAGTCTGCCTCTTGAATAAGGTCATCGTCTTGTCAGATTCACATTGTCAGCAATTTAATTGAGAGCAGACTAAAGATGAAAGACACTTGCCATTATCAAGCCCTTCAAAAACAGTCACAGTATCTGTCATACCTCCATTCATAAACTATACGACAAGGATCCTCAGGAGGAATCAAAAGGATTTAATGCTGCTGAAGGGGACAATGAAATTTAACAAGATCATTCCACTGCTTCACTTGAAATGCACCTGGACTTCAGAAGGTTTTAGAGTGAATCAATAATTGCAGACATATGGGAATTAAAAACTGAATGGGTGTCTTCATAGGTGGAGTTGGATCCTCCTTCAGCTACCATATAGAAAGCAAAAGTTTGTGATAAATAATCTAAAACCAATTGGTGGATCCACAAGAGCTTTCCCACTGCTTCTACACAGTTAGAAAAAGTCTTTGTTGACTTTACCATTGACAAACTTATTGGCTACTGTAACTCTTGGGATTATCCACTTGCCAATAGGTGAGAAAGTATAAGGGCTGACTGATTTGGCAGACAAGGGAAAGCCATTATACTCAAGGACAAAAAAATGCATTTTCTAAAAAAAATTGAGCCCATTTTTAATGTTTTCCTTGAACGTTCCCAATGGGCACCACTTATGTTGAGTGGAATCCTAGCAGGGTTGAATATTGCCTTCAGTAAATTACTATTTATTTATGGATGAGGGTTTTCCCAAACCTGTAGGGAGGAGCGGGTATTTGCGAAAAACTGGCCAGGCAAATGTAGCTATTAAAAAAATGTAGACCTTTTCTGAATAATATGTAAACATTGCATTTGAGTTAAGCACACATTTACCTAATCACTATAAATGAGTGATGTATGGTGCCTTAACTGTAATATATTTTATACTGTACAAATGGTTTCATTATTATTTTGAATGCCACTTTTGCATCCCTTTCTGTCATTTCTAGAAGATTTTCAAAACTTTCAAATGAGTTCATCAGTAAAATTACTGTTGTTAAAATGTTTGCAATCTCATAGGATTGAAATTTTGTACAGTGTAGGCCACTATACAGTATACTAGTATAGAGGTCAGACACTACAATCATTATAAGCCAAGTTAAGATAAGACAAAACCCTGGGAAAATCCAGCTATGGCATTATAAATAAGTCAAATATCTATTTACATTTTACTTTTATGACCTCTCACTACTTACTCAGATTTAATGTGTTGCAGTTTTAATAGTCTGAATCCATACATTTTTAATATTCATTGATTTTGCTCTCATTTTTTCACCAGTACTGTAACTTATGACTCTGAACGTCAATAATGTAAAAAATAAACCATCATTACCAACTTACAGCACCATTCCTATATTAATAATACTTAACATACACACCCCGTTTTATTCGTAAAATGGTCAATTTAAAATATTTATATCGTTAAAGCAGTGCTGACAAGATGCTAAGAGACGTCAAACTCACCTTACAGTTGCTCACGGTACAGGGAGGTAAAACGCCGGCCAAACTGCGTTGCCTCGCAGTACTTTTTAACTGTTCGACAGAAATGACGGTTTTTACTAAATACTGTGGATTGTGGAAATACTGTATTTTGTATCTTTTCACTGTTAAACACTCACCTGTTTCGCGAGCACCGCTGTAAGTATGAATTTCTGAACATAGCGTCTGTTTTCAATAATGAGGAAAGGAAACGCGCATGCGCATCAAAAGGCCATCGCGTGTACTACACTCAGTGGCATTGGTGTTCAGTCAAAGGTGCTACAGAGGATGTTTTGTTTTATACATTTTTGCAATATTACTTGAAACTGTCTTTACTAACTGATAAAAGACTATTTATTAGGTGCACTGAAAGGAATAATATTAATATACATCATCTGTGCACAAGGTAGGGCCTTAAAAACATCAGCCAATCGTTTACGCGATAATCGCGTAAACGATTGGCCCTCTGGCTTGTCAATCACTGCCATTACGTTCCTTGTGAGAGACGTGCGTGGATTGGCCCTCTGGTTTGTCAATCACTGCCATGACGTTCCTTGTGAGAGACGCGCGGCTGCGCGCTCCATTAACTTTCCACACTCCACAGGCACCGCATGCAATGTTTTTGTCAGGAGACAGGAGTAACAACTGCAGATTATGAGTTACCTGCGGTGAGTCCGACATAATGAATCCACACAGCGAATGCCGGTGGTAAACACTCGTGTTCCAATACTCGTGCACGAGTTTTGGGAGGCGTTCCCTCGAAATGAGCTGTGAAGGAGGGGGGTTGTTCTTACGCATGCGCTCATTTCAAAAACTCACTAACAGTCTTTGGTTTCTCAGTCGACGAAAAGATCCTCTGTAGCACCTTTAAGTAGGCCTACAAGAATTGGCTTTTCTCTAGATGTTAATTAAAGTGGTTAAAGTATTTCATAGTGCCAGAACCACAATATTGTGTCCACAGTACTTTGTAAGTATGTCTCTCTCTTGCTCTCTCTTTCAGGATTTCCCTCTGTTGAGGTTGGATGATGTTGTAGATGATCAGTCAAATATCATTGGCTTCTCCATGTTGAACAGCAGTCATCCTTTTTACCTGGAGTTCATCAGAAGCTTAAACCTGTCATGGAGGGAAGGTTGTGACCTCAGCCCTTACCCTGGTCCAGCGGTGAGCTTTCAATTATATACTTGCATGCTGATGAGAAACATTACAACTCACAAATATAAGGGGCAATTCAAGTCAAATTCAAGGTAAAGTAAACTTACTTGCTGTGTCACTTTAAGTGTGAGAGGTTATTATTGTCGTTAACATTTTTTAAATCAAACAATTAAAACCACATTCGTCAGGAGATGTATATCAGCAACAGTGAAATATTTGGTTGTGTTAGCATCTAAAAATGCTTTTTAGATTCCAAGAGCCTCCATAATTTCAGTAATTTGATTGACATTCCGCTGCATTATTTAAACCAGATTTTGCTGAGATTTGCTTAGATGGGCAAAAAACTGCAAACTGTATACTGTAGTAACTACTTACTCTGTGGAATAATGAGATGTTATTTCTGCCAGAAGGTTTTTTTCAAATGTGTCCAAATAGGACGTGCGCCACACAACGTAATTTAGAAACCCCTGTTAGACGTTCAGGAGGAAGACAGTTGCTGTAGGGCCCTAACAGACGTGAAGTCTCCTTGTCCCCCTAATGACCTCATTTGCTGTCTTTCTCAATTCTACATTTCTTTATTCTCTTTTTCTTCTCCACCATCTTTCTGCCTTGGCTTCAGCGTATCTCTCGTCTCGTTTCATTCATGTTCTCTCTCCACCTACAGTTGTCATCTGCGCTGATGTTCGATGCAGTGCATGTGGTGGTCGGAGCAGTGCGAGAGCTGAACCGCAGTCAGGAGATCGGAGTGAAGCCTCTGAGTTGCACTTCCTCACTCATCTGGCAGCACGGCACCAGTCTCATGAACTACCTGCGCATGGTACTTGTCACCATGGCTACCCCATTGGCAGCTATTTTCTGATGCATTTAATGACTTTAGTGTTTAGTCTTTAGGGCTGTGTCGTCTCTGATGAGCTGTGGAAGCCCGTTTTAATCTGGTTTTTATGTTGATGGGATTCTGCATGCAACTGCTTATTGGCTTTTATAGGCTCTGTTAAAGTCAATATGAAATTTAAATTGACCTTATCTACTTTCTCAACATACATTCTTGGTCTCGTTGCACACAATTCATCAGTGCATGTTATTCCAAGGAAAAATGTCTTTGTAATCTTTCCCCTGAGCGTCGATATACAAGACGCAGAGAGTTTATGATGGTGGCTTTTCAATTAACTCCGCAACAAATTTAAACCTTGACTAATGCATTATGAAAGTGAAAGTGAAAGTGAAAGTGAAGTGACATGTGGCCAAGTATGGTGACCCATACTCGGAATTTGTGCTCTGCATTTAACCCATCCAAGTGCGCACACACACAGCAGTGAACACACACACCGTGAACACACACCCGGAGCAGTGAGTATCGGTGCATTGTGCATTGAGTATCGCTGTGCATCATTTAACACCATCAAGAAACATTTAACAATGTTCAGCACTGTGAAACTATGCAGAAAACAGCAATAACAACAGTAAATGAACCAAATTAAATGTAAAAACATTTTATATATAATTTATAATATAAAATAAATAATTAAAATAATAATAAATAAATACATGTAATGAAATAAATTACTAATGCTATGTACAGTATCTCACAGAAGTGACCCCTCACATTTTTGTAAATATTTTATTATATCTTTTCATGTGACAACACTGAAGAAATGACACTTTGCTACAATGTAAAGTAGTGAGTGTACAGCTTGTATAACAGTGTAAATTTGCTGTCCCCTCAAAATAACTCAACACACAGTCATTAATGTCTAAACCGTTGGCCACAAAAGTGAGTACACCCCTAAGTGAAAATATCAAAATTGGGCGCAAAGTGTCAATATTTTGTGTGGCCACCATTATTTTCCAGCACTGCCTTAACCCTCTAGGGCATAGAGTTCACCAGAGCTTCACAGGTTGCCACTGGAGTCCTCTTCCACTCCTCCATGACGACATCACGGAGCTGGTGGATGTTAGAGACCTTGCGCTCCTCCACCTTCTGTTTGAGGATGCCCCACAGATGCTCAATGGGGTTTAGGTCTGGAGACATTCTTTAGCAAGGCAGTGGTCATCTTGGAGGTGTGTTTGGGGTCGTTATCATGTTGGAATACTGCCCTGCGGCCCAGTCTCCGAAGGGAGAGGGGATCATGCTCTGCTTCAGTATGTCACAGTACATGTTGGCATTCATGGTTCCCTCAATGAACTGTAGCACTCATGCAGCCCCAGACCATGACACTGCCACCACCATGCTTGACTGTAGGCAAGACACACTTGTCTTCGTACTCACATGGTTGTCGCCACACACGCTTGACACCAACTGAACCAAATAAGTTTATCTTGGTCTCATCAGACCACAGGACATGGTTCCAGTAATCCATGTTCTTAGTCTGCTTGTCTTCAGCAAACTCTTTGCGGGCTTTCTTGTGCATCATCTTTAGAAGAGGCTTCCTTCTGGGACGACAGCCACACAGACCAATTTGATGCAGTGTGCAGTGTATGGTCTGAGCACTGACAGGCTGACCCCCCCACCCCTTCAACCTCTGCAGGCAGCACTCATACGTCTATTTCCCAAACACAACCTCTGGATATGACGCTGAGCATGTGCACACAACTTCTTTGGTCGACCATGACAAGGCCTGTTTCGAGTGGAACCTGTCCTGTTAAACTGCTGTATGGTCTTGGCCACCGTGCTGCAGCTCAGTTTCAGGGTCTTGGCAATCTTCTTATAGCCTATGCCATCTTTATGTAGAGCAACAATTCTTTTTTTCAAATCCTCCGAGAGTTCTTTGCCATGAGGTGCCATGTTGAACTTCCAGTGACATGTATGAGAGAGTGAAAGCGATAACACCAAATTTAACACACCTGAGACCTTGTAACACTAACGAGTCACATGACACCGGGGAGAGAAAATGGCTAATTTGGCCCAATTTGGACATTTTTACTTAGGGGTGTACTCACTTTTGTGGCCAGCGGTTTAGACATTAATGGCTGTTTGTTGAGTTATTTTGAGGGGACAGCAAATTTACACTGTAATACAAGCTGTACACTCACTACTTTACATTGTAGCAAAGTGTCATTTCTTCAGTGTTGTTACATGAAAAGATAAAATAAAATATTTTAAAAATGAGAGGTGTGTACTCACTTCTGTGAGATACTGTATATAGATGACACAAAATGCTAATAAAATTATTATAATAAATTGTTTAAATAAATATAGTATAATTTGATTACAATTTTACTAGTGCAGAGTCAATTCACAGGCCCCAGGACATTTTGGATTTTATAGGCAACAAATGCCATTTTTATTTTTTTCACAAATAGCTTAAGTACTTAATGGGCCGCCCTTGTCACAGAGACCGGGACAATGTTCCTGGTTGTCACCTCAATCGACGGCCCTGATGGTGACCAATGCAGTATGACTTTTACGTCCTCTGTAATGATTATGCTCAGCCACAGTCATTTTACAACTGGCATTAGTTTCAAAGCAATTATAACTGTGCCCTTAACACCAGATGTCCATTGTTTATTGCAACCTGTCTGAAGGTCTGCTTGTATTTTATCATTTTAATGCAGCTATTATAAACTGTTAGATCCTAGACTATATTTGTGTTTGTCTAGGCACAAGTGCGGTCTTTCATTCATTGTGTCCCTCCATCTGTTTTGCAGTTTGCCCATCACTCCATCATTTCACCACTCCATTTGGCACCATCTCCACACCTCCTCTCGTCCTCCATTCTCGGTTTGTCTCCATAACTCCAAGTGTTTACCTCACTTGCCAATAATAATGAAAACAGTCATTATTTTTGCAATTGCAATCGGTGATGCCGTTAGAGCAGAAATGACACTTCAACTTAACTTTCTTAATCATCTCAAAGTTTTCCTCTCACTTGTCCTCTGGCTGTCTCTCTGTTTTTCTCCGCCTGTGCTATAATTTCTACCTTAATATTGTAGGTCAAAATGAATGCTATTCGTCATTCTTGTTTGTTACCCTTGGTTTAAATTTCCCCCTTCTCTCTCTTTCATTTTAGGTAGAGTATGATGGCCTAACGGGGCACGTGGAGTTTAACAGCAAAGGCCAGAGGACCAATTACACGCTGCGTATTCTTGAGAAATTCAAGGGGGGTCACAAAGAGGTAACACACACATACACACATACAAACACTAACTCCGGATTTTATCCGGAATCACGGAAAAGGTTGTGAGGTCTAATGAATGGGTGGTAGCTGGAGTAATCACCACTTCACTCCTCTCTTATTGATCATAGTATTGATCCCTCGCTTCATGCTCTTTTATCTCTCCTTCATCCCCTCGTCTTATTCACTGAACTCGTTTATTCCTGCCTGTTTCCCCCTTGCGAGATCAAACATGTTTTCAAATGGGTCACAAATGATTTTATATTATTTAGTTCATTTAACGCACATTTGTTCATCATGTAAGTAGTTCTAACTTAATCTTTGTAATTAAAATGAAGCAGCGAAGCATCTTCTACATTTTTTTTTTTACTTTACATGTGCAGATTGGTGTCTGGTACTCCAATAACACGTTGGCTATGAACTCCACGTCTTTAGACATCAACACCTCTGAGACATTAGCCAATAAGACACTCACCGTCACCACAATACTGGTAAGAACTTCTCCAGATATGACTTTATGGGCTTTGTGGCTTTAGCAGCACATGAAAAAATAACTTTTGAGCATTTCAGATCAATACGTAAGAGATAATTGTGAATTATAGGGCTTTACAGATTTGGCACTCACTGGTACAAGCTTCAAATGGATTCAGATGTTGCACATGACCAAGTAAAGTCTTTTTAAACAGCACATCTCCAAACCCAATTCTGCATTAAGGTGTCTTAAATGTTATTATGGACTCCGATAAGCCTTGCTTGCTTACACATAGCTTATACAGTATAATAATGTTGTTTCTTGATTTTGTATTTGTATGAAGAGCTTTGTAGATTCCAATTTGATAATCTCAAACATAAATTCAGACTAGATTCATTATTGCCGTCAGAAATTTGCCTAACACTTTAAGCAAACCTACATTCCTCTGTTGTATGCATTATGAATGTAATGTTAAAGTCAACATCAAATCAAAATTTTATTTACTTTCTTAATGCACTTCTTTCTCAGTCTTAGTGAAGAAATTATCAGTGCACATTGTTCTAGCTCATGCTCATGCTCTCAACCATGTTGATGTTAACAAGCATTGTTTTTTAGCAACAATTTCTATACCAGCTTTCAGTCTGATTCCATTCTGGTATAGAATCCCTACTTCTCACCATTCAATTTTAGATGGATAACATAAAGAACTGTGCTTTTTTTTTTTTCATTGAATGTCCTGTTTCACTCTGTCCCGTTATGAAAGTAGAGTGTATAAGTAAATTAAATTAAAAATATATACTAGTTGCAATATTGTATATAGCACCTTCAGTGATTGCATCCATATTCACTGCAATATTATTCATTCCACTGTGATACAATGTTGCTTCCAGGCAACAAAGACATTTAAGCAATTCCTTATAACATTAAAATGTATCTGACTCTAATTGTTTTAAAATAGCTCACTGCTTGTATTTGTTCTGTTTTTTTTGTTTTTTTTTAAATCAAAACAACCACAAGTCATTCCTTCATTATTAACCATCTTATTTGCATCATGTGCTTGCAAAAAGAAAAGAAAAAAGAAGGTTTGCTATCCACAGGCAACATCATACTGATATAATACATTCAAAAAATATAATACATTCAAACCAAGAAGCTGCAGCCAAAAAAGTACTTTCACATGTCAAGGCTAAGGAAGCACCGTTTCACTGGATTTTACTGCCATTTCATGGCTTAACACCAATCAAAATGCCACTTCCAATGTATGGCTTTTGACTTTCATTGAGTTTATGGTGCTTCACTGTATGGAAATTTAGAGTGGAATAGTACAGCGTTAAATGTTACCTTCATCCTGTTTTATAGGAGAATCCATACGTAATGCGCAAGGCAAACTACCAGGACTTCCAGGGTAACGATCAGTATGAGGGATTCTGTGTGGATATGCTGCGGGAGCTGGCAGACATTCTGAAGTTTTCGTTCCGGATCAAGCTGGTGGATGACGGCCTATATGGAGCTCCAGAGCCTAATGGGTCATGGACTGGCATGGTGGGGGAATTAATCAACAGGGTATGCATGCCTGCACACACATCCATAATTAAGCTCTGTGGACACATTGTGTAAAATCAGAGACGCTTTCCAGTCACAGTGAACCTCAATGAAATGATTGGGCTTTTACAGTACAGGCTTTATTTTCTTTTATCTTTATTGAAACTGCTTATGCCTTAAAGGGTTAGTTCGACCAAAAATGAAAATTATCCCATGATTTAACCACCTTCACTATCATCTTTCAGATGAACACAATTGCAGATATATTTAAAAATATCCTGGCTCTTCCAAGCTTTATAATAGTAGTGAATGGGGGGTGAGAGATTTTGGAGCCCCAAAAAATGCATCCATCCATCGTAAAAATAATCCTTACAGCTCCAGGGGGTTAATAATGACCTTCTGAAGCAAGGCAATGGGTTTTTGTAAGAAAAAATAAGAAAAAAGCTTTATTAACTAAAATAACTAGCTTCTGGCAGACGACCCCATACTGTGCAAGTCGACTTGTGCCACTAGAGTAACACTTGACGCGATGTATTACGTAGGATGTAGGAATATCGTAAGTTTAGACGCCTCTCGCAGTTCAAACAAATAGGGTTGTGCAACAAACTCAAGCTCCTCTTCTCTTATATCGAAATCCTCCGATATTTCTCCTTAAAAATTCACTGTTTAGACTTCTAATTCGTGACCGGTGTTTTGTTTTGCTCTATCTTCTGCGCTTCCGCGTTCGTCAATGTGTCATGCGTCGGGTCAGGGGTTACTGTTCTGCTGCAAATCGATGCGTTAGAGCGTCTGCCAGAAGCTAGTTATTAAAGTTAATAAAGCTTTAAATATGGATATTTTTCTTACAAAAACCCATCTCTTCGCTTCAGAAGGCCTATATTAACACCCTGGAGTTGTATGGATTATTTTTTATGATGGCTGGATGCATTTTTGGGGGCTTCAAAATCACCCCCCCCCATTCACTACCATTATAAAGCTTGGAAGAGCCAGGATATTTTTGAATATATCTCAGATTGTGTTCGTCTGAAAGAAGATCAGTCATATGCACCTAGGATGGCTTGAGGGTGAGTAAATCATGGGATAATTTTCATTTTTGGGTGAAAGAATTGTCTTTGAAAATTTGTATTTTATTAAAAATTGTAAGAGCCTTTTATATGTCTACATGTTTGAATGCAGCTAGCAGGATTTCAACACTGGGCCATTGCCAGCTGATGTTTCCATTAGAGTAACGATTACAGATATTAGCGCTATTCGCTCTAATGCTAAAAATAATGGTGGCAGTAATAAGAACAGTAATGTCATTCTATTAACCCCAGTGTGGGCAGGTCTCTGCAAAGTCCTTTTGAAATACACCAACACACTCACACATTCTAATCAGTTCCTTTTGTGTCTAATTATTCCATGACATTATACCATTACAGCTGCTGCAGTCAGTGTACAGTTGTCAGGTGTTGGTGTATTTACTGTGTATGTAAACTGTGTATGCACACATATCTTTCTCTCCATGGACTCACACTTCAGCTCTTCCTTGACACCAGCGTTTGATGACACCCTTTGAATGTGGTTTACAAAGCTATCTCTCAGTAATCAATTAGTCAGTAATTAAGCAGATTGAGAGATATCTGGAGTACACTTGGGTTTTTTAAGCAGAATGAACAGCTATTGATCACCCCTAGTGTTAGGGAAATTACTTTGCTTGACATGCTACAAGCTACTCAAGATTTTAAATAGTTCAGGTTGACAAAGGTAGACTATTATCTTTTGATAAAATGTAGCTAATTACATTAAAGCTTTTTGGGGTCAATATCAAAGCTTTTTATGGGTTCATGACATGAATTCTTTTTTTGTTATTTTAATGTGTTCCTAGAGGTTCAGTTATAATGTTAATGAAGGGTTTTTTTTGTTGTTTTTTTTGCACAAAAAACAAATATATTTGTGGAAAAACGATTATTTTCATCCTTCATTCTGACCCCCTGTGTGAAATGATCCATTTTTAAGGGGTGGCTTCTTTAAGGCTTGTCAGTAAACGGCCACTGTTATGATTGGCTAACGTCAACGCATAGGAAAAAGTATCAACGCCAACACGCTACTGCACGCGAGTAAGTGTTTTGAAAACATTATCCATATTAAACCATCATTTACAGACAATGCATTATGAAATCTTTTACTTAAAGGGATAGTTTACCCAAAAATTAAAATTCTGTCATCATTTACTCATCATTACTATCCCTTCAAGGTTTGTTATTCAGTACAGTTGGCTGCTTCATTTTCTTTGCAAACTCTACATAACACTGTGCCTCATTTACAAAACAAAATGCTCCGAACAAACATATAATCCTCCGACGCGATCCAGGAAGCCATTAAAATAAACCACCCACTTGTTTCCGATGCTGGGATCCTTCTGAAGTCTGTACAGAAACTGTTTAAACTGGACGCGTCAAAGCGAACGTTCTTCACGCTTCCATTTGTCCTGTTGTCGGCAGACTCAAGCACGCGGAGTATGTCAGAAACTGAACGCGCATCTGTATACTGTATCCAGTGTAGACAGCGTCAGTGATTATAATGGGCTCTATTTACTTTTGATGCGACAACACTCACATTCAGTGTAAGCAAATATCAGCCTTTAAGCGAGTGAACACCAGTGGGCATGGCCTATGGTACAATGATGTAAAACTATTCGACGATGTCTTGCTCTGGAGGCAGTTATATGCAAATTTATTTGCCTGTGTGACATCACAGATCCCGGAATTGTGATGATTATGAGCTATTTTTTGAAGCTTGATTAAATAAATGCTTTGTTTATAATGAGGAGGACGTTTTAAGCTATGAAATTTGCAGGATGATTTAATGGTACAAAAACCGCTTATATGTCACAAGATCAAGGCACATTTGATTTCTCATGTCATGACCCCTTTACGGGAGTAATTTCTTTTTTAAATAATAAAAAATCTGGCTCCAAAATAATAAGAATTTGAAAGTTTCTACACTGTAAAAATGTTTTGTTGGTATTATTTAAAAAAGTAAGTTACCTGGTTGCCTTAAAATTTTGAGTTAATTGAAATTAAAAATTTGAGTTCATACAATGGAGATTGGTTCAATAAATAGAAACTCAAAATATTGTTTTCTGAACCACATTAATTATCTAAGTTGATTTGACAATGAAAAAAAGTTGTGATAACAAATCATGAAAATAATTTTTTACAGTGTATAAACAAATACTCCAATCATGTTTTTGTTCAATTATTGTGTGTGTATAAATATATATATATATATACAAAGTTGTGATATTTGAGTGTTTGAGTTTGTTTGTAAAGCTCATTGTAAAGCACAGTGTGAAAAAAATGTAGCATTTTCTTGCAAAACTGCACCTCACAGAAAAATAACTTTAAAAAATGCATTACTTTAAAAACAGCTGAGCTAATATCACGCTACAGAAAAAATTTAGTTATGTTTAACAGCGTTACTGTTACAATAGTTACTCCCTCCCCAGCACTATCACCCCCTCCTCCTCGAGGAGGAAAGAAAAAGGGCAAAATAATGCCACACCGAGGTTTTTTATTCATTATTGCTCATTTCCTTCCTCAGGAACTTTCACTCTTGTGCTTTTATATTCTCTCCCCTTTCATTTTTCATTCTGTATCCCTCGTTCCCTTCATCTCTCAAGGGCACAATATTCCCTGTGTCCTCGCTGGAAGCCTTCTCTTTACCAATTCTCTGTTCTTAACCATTCCTCATCACCCCTTCCCCTACAAGTATCTTTTACTTCTCTCAAGGACCATCATTTTATTTCTCCCCCTCTCTCTTTCTGTTTTTCACTCTTTAGCCCTGTTTTTCTATCTCTCTCCTTCCCCGTAATAAATAAATCTCTTTCCTTTTACCCAAGGACTCTCATATCAAATTCTTCCATCAAACCAGGCTTCTTTCAGTGCACTTACATCCCTTTATTATCTGTCCATTCATCCATCCAGCTGTCCAGCCTTGACTTTCCTTTTTTCAATTCTTTGCTCAATCTCCTTGTGCTAAATTTCCCTTTTCTTTCCTCTGCCACTCCTTGTCTTTATCAATGAACCTCAGATAATGTCAAACGCTTTTCTTCTCGAGTGCTTCTGGAAACCAAGGTCAATGTTTAGCATGGGAATACATGTGGAGCACAAACTACACGCGACGAAATTGCAGGCCTGATGCGAGTCAGACATTGTACAACTAACACAGCAGTATGCTAATGAGTGCTTAGCAACATCACTGAATTATCACCACAAACGAGGGTGTTGGTAGTTATTATCTGTCAGTAAAGCACCTCCAAGTTACAGTATGTAATAGAAACCCTGAAGCTATACCAGAAGTCCATCAGGATGATTATAGGTCTTCTTTTTTCTTTTTTTATTGTGCGTTAGATCTTTACAAATTTCAGCAGGGACTGAACTTGGCTGAATTTTAATGGTTTCAAATTATAGAGGAAGTACATGTATGCATGATTTTAATCGGTAAGATGACAGACATTTCTTTAAAGGTTTTTAAAGCTAATCCAGAAGTAGAGCACGACAGACTTTTTTACTGAAATTACTGACAGTATTTTTTTGTTAAATAAATCAAAATCAGAATAGAGTTTTGTGGCTTTTGCTGTATTTTATGTCTGTTTGAGATCATCTACACTTTATTTGCTGTTTTACTTTATCTCAATAAGCTCCCTGTTATTGGAAATCATGGGTGGCAAATACCTCTTGAATGTAATTTTGGTTACCGAAAATGTTGCATCAGTCAGCAAAATGACTGAGAGTACTATATCAAACTAGTATTTCTAATTCTCTCTCTTTCTCTCTGTTTGTTGCAGAAAGCAGATCTGGCTGTGGCTGGATTTACAATCACATCAGAGAGGGAAAAGGTCATAGATTTCTCCAAACCTTTCATGAACCTTGGAATCAGTATCCTATACCGCGTCCACATAGTAAGACACATTTATAACATACTGAATTGTGATTGCATACTATATTGGTATTTATATATCATAAATGATTTTATTATCATTGTCTAGGGGTGTGTGATATCATGATTTTTGATTGTGGACAATTAAAATGTCTCCACAATCTGCTTTAGAAGAAATATGGCTGTATCGTGCTACAGTGCATTTTATCAGTTGCAGTTCTGCCACCTCCGTACCAACATACTGTACAACACGACGTATATTCACATCATGTTATAGCTGAGGTAGGGTTACACTCACTTGACATTACAGTTAATCACAATCCCGAAAGTTTATTATTTGCATGCGTTTTAAATCCTTGCCGGTTAAACGTTTTCTTTGCACGCTTTTCTGAGCGCGTACACCCGAAACACGCTTGTCAAACAGCGTGTGAGTACTGAACTATGTTATCTTTCGCGTCTTATTGCGCTTAAACTGTCAGATACACACAAGGTTTACATAAACACAGTCGATTGTGTCTTAAGTGAACGTACACAGTTGTGAGAGAACCAGATGCGTGTCTATATATTAGATCCGTGCATGAGGTCTTAAAGTGACAGCAGCTTAATAAACCTGCTGTCGCTTGTCATTATTGTTAATCAAACAACAAAAGACTTACGGCTCTTCACTGAATAACTTCAGTGTTTTAATAAGAATCAGTGTATGTATAATTTATACAGTGAAGTCTAGTGTTTTATTTTTACATTTTTCGTGATATATTTTTGTCATGTCGTCCACCCCTATCATTGACTGTGATATTCTTCCCTGAATCTCTCAAAACCTTTCAAGAATATGTATAATAATAATAATAATAATAAATTATTATTTTGTTGTTGTTGTTATTTTATTATTACTAATATTANTAATATTATTAGTATAATATATATTTATTTATTATTGTTTATTTGTTATTATTATTCATTTTTTCCTCAATTATTATTAAGGTAGACTTTGTAACTTTTGTCCCTCTAGCGGTTAAAAAACAAATCTGCATGAATTTTGCAAAAAGAACATTGATATGGTTGTGTTTCGTCTCTGCGTGACTGTGGGTAAATCCTACAGCTCATAATACATTAATTACTAGTCTTAAGAGATAGAACCAGTTTAGATGGAAAGGATTTCAAGCTGACTGAAGACGTTACTGTAGCTAAACCCATTAATAGACACGGTACTTCCTTGCAAATAAATTCCAGCACAGTGCTACAACAACCATAATGAAATGACCCTGCTCAATAGATAATGCTTTACAATGAACTCTGTTAGAGAGCTACTTATAGCAATTTATCTGTTATAGCAATTATAGCTATTTATCTGTAAGGTATAAAATACCTTACTCACCTCATGAATTACTCACTTTTACAACATTTCAAATCCCTCAGTTCTCGCCATCTCTGAAAAGCCAAGCCAATGTTGACTCTTGATTTATTGCGAGCTCTGTCACGTTCTATTTTTGCCAGCAGAATCTTCTCTCTTCTGTGTTTTATATGACGAGACACACATGGGCAAGTGACATATGTACGCAGTTTGCTGCGAAAACCATCCCGAGGTCTAAAATATAAACACTAGTAGATTTACCATAGTGAATCAGGTAAGACATTCCTATGGGCAACAGGTGGTGCTTAGTAAAGAATTTTTGTAAGATTTTGTTTAGTTGGATTGTCCCGTTTAACAATCTTGCGAGAAAATCTTGCATTCTTGTAGCTTAAACATCAAAGCATGGTGCAAATGTGTAAGGGTGTCGCTTCCCTGAGAAGACATGCATACCTTAAATGCATTGTAAGTCGCTTGGGATGAAAGCACCTGCCTGATGCATAATGCATAAATGCATAAATGAAAAATTGTGTATAATGTTTTGTCTGTATCAATAACAAACTTTTACCAAATCTCTGCATATGAAAAGGTGCACCAAACGAAACATAACAAACAGCGATTGTATCAGGAAAAGCTTTTAGCTGTTTTGAGATTCTGTGGGAGTGGTGAAAGCATTGTTTGTATTGTTTATGTGCTTTCTACAGGGCAGGAAGCCAGGTTATTTCTCCTTCTTGGATCCGTTTTCGCCAGCTGTCTGGCTCTTTATGCTTTTAGCCTATCTGGCCGTTAGCTGTGTACTCTTCCTGGCTGCCAGGTACCACACTGTCACTCAATACACACAGATCTATTTTGAATATCATTATATTCACAGTCCAGCGTTCTTCCTGAGGTAACAGTAGACTTTCCCTGTTTCATTGTTTGTTTCTTTCTCTCCCTCCATCAGGCTGAGTCCATATGAGTGGTACAACCCCTTCCCATGTTGGCGGGAACGCAAGGACCTCCTGGAGAATCAGTACACACTAGGGAACAGCCTGTGGTTTCCGATCGGTGGTTTCATGCAGCAGGGCTCAGAGATCATGCCCCGGGCCCTGTCCACACGCTGTGTCAGTGGCGTTTGGTAAGTGTGGGGATGGTTCACACTTCTTTTGAGGTGTAAGAAACCATGCAGTAAGTGTGCATGTGAATCTGTGAGTATTAAAGACACTCTTTCGCACCGAGTATCTCCACAAGCTGGTTCTGCACACAGGAACAGAAAGCTTACAGTACATGAGTGATAGTGTTGCTATTAACTAAAACTAATACTATATTATTAACTGTATTTGGTCATTAAAATAAAGTTATAAATGTTAGATGAAAATCTTAAATAAAAAAACTACAACTAAAATAACTAAAATTAGAAATGTTGCCTTGTGAACTACCGGAAATAAATGTTTAAGTTCTAAAATTAGTAAAACATATATATATTATGGGTCATTGACGAATAAGGTTTTTAAAAGTGTAAAAAAAACTATAATTTATTTTGAAGTTTCATTAAGTGTTAACAATGAGATTTTGTGGTTTTTATAATCAATTAACACTGCTTTTGTAATTTTTTACAAGATGGACAAAATTTGTCACCAAAAAAGTCATTTGGCTTAACCAAAATTTCAGTTTTACCAAATTTTTTTACACTTTTGGTTATACCGAATGAAGATATTTTCAAACAATGCTAACAGGCTGATATCTGGCTAGCTAGCAAAGGGACAATCAAACGCTTTAGTTTTTAAAATATTACTACATTTTCCATGCTTTATAGCGGTTGTACCGAATGACCTGATGTTTCGGGACATGTGTATGAGTAAGTGAAAACATGAATTTTTCAAATAGTTAAAAGAGAGTTAGTTACTTCGCTTCATGACCATGTGGTCCTTGGCAGGTGTCTGAATGATGTCACATCCTGTTACATGATATTAAAAGCATGACTTGATCCAAACTGGTCCCTTTATATTGGTAACTCTGAATGATATCAATGAAATTCATTTTTCCGGACATTCTTTCTTATAACAAAGCAACGACTTCTACACATAATTTTAATACAATTTTGCACTATGTTGATATATGATGATATACAATCATGCCAGAATAAAAAATATATATATACATTTATTACATTTTAAGATATTTTAAGCACAAACGAAATGGCTGTATTTGCCTTTAGACGGTTAAACCGAATGACCTTTTGACACTTCAAAATGTTTAAAATACCTTTATATGTAGCAAAATATAATTAAAACCTTTTGGATTCAATAAAAGTGATCTAGATGTACTATTTTTCATACTTTGGATGTCATATCTTTGTTTTTTTATTATTATTAAGGCCTTTGGAAAAAAAATAACCCGTCACGTTATTAACCCATATACAGCTCTGGAAAAAATTAAGATTATCTTAATTTTTTCCAGAGCTGTATATATATGAAAAATGAAAATATAAAATCTAAAAATGAAAGCTAGTAAATACTATATTAGTAAACAATACGAAAATAACAGTGAAGTTGATTCTTCACTTTGTGGAACTTTTCTGTACCCAATAAGGATGTTCATTTCTTTTTTTTATGCAATCCTATTTTTAAAGGATAGATTATAATAGCTTTAAACTTTGTATTGTTTCACTTTAATTACGTTTTCAGTGTTAGAATATGATTGTTAAATGGATAGATTTTCCAGAATTTCTCTATTTTGTGCTTTTGTCCCAACCCAGACTTTTTAACTTCTCTTTTATAATAAATGAATAAAAAGAGTTAACGTCGTGAAAAT
>RJVU01042532.1:754928-831476 GCA_003731715.1 Anabarilius grahami
AACCTAAAATGTATTTTCATTTAATTTTATGTGTATAATTAGAATTTTTTTAATTACATAGAATCACTGTCACCAATATTACCATTGCACCAAATGTTTTTGAGAACCCCCCCCCCAAAAAAGCCTGTATTTCATGATGAAAATGAGAAAAGGGACAAATGAAACAGTTCTTTTTATTTTCATATTTAAATGTAAATTACTTAATTAAATTTATATAAATATTTATATATTTAATTGACTGCTGTCTAACCTGTGGTGTTAGCAAGTACAGAATACAAACTAGCATATTACCAATAATTAAAATAGTTGAAAGAAGTTTCGTTTTCTCAAGTGCCTCTAGCTGAATAATCACTCGTATCTTATTTGTTGGTAGGTGTTGTGTTTTGTTTTGTTTTTTGGCCAAGCAAAAAAAAAAAAAATGACCTACTTAGTGTGAACATTTTCTGCGGGGCAGATTTTCACCCATGGGGATGCATTATTTCAATTTAACATGCACCAAAAATCTGTTCTCTGTGTAAAGAGACCATTAAGAGTGAGTGTGTCTTTTCTCACATGTTGAAAGTGTAAAATGTTTGTTTTGCTTGCAGACATATATTGCACATAGAGTGCGCTTCACTCTTTTGTAGTGTATTTCCAGATTAGTCTCCAACCTCTCAGTTCATTTTGCTCTCTTCCTGCTATATCAAGTCAAGCTGTCTTCTGTTCCATCTCTTCAATTTCTGTCTTGCGCCTTGCTGTTGAGGTCATTTAAGTTGAACAACCACTTTCAAGAAGAGTAACAATGGAGCTGAAATGATTTGATCTGTGCATGCAGTGGAAGCTGAATGTTTAATCATCTGTGGTGTGAAATAAACACAATAGATGCAACTTTAATCCCACACAGGGGTGACCCAGAAACCGGAGAGCGCCCGTCTAACTCCCACTGTGCCCCTGAGCACAACACTAAACTCTGTGATGCTCTAGGGGGACATGTGTCTGCAATTGGTATACTTTCATTTTTGATAAAGAGCTTTTACTAAATGACAAGTAACTAATCTGCCTGTTTGTGCATTTTTAGAGGCCAGTCTCTTTAGAAAAGTTTGAATACCAGTCTCATGAAAGCTCTTTCTCTGAGGACTTCAGAAGTTTCCTTTCATCTGGGCATGATTTAGTGCGGCGAAGACCACACTCCATGCCTGTGTTGGAAAGGGCTCTCAAACTTCCTGCTAAAAAAAAATCCTTCATCAACATGAATCAACATTCATAATCGCAAAGAAATTCAAACTACCGTTCAAAAGTTTGTTTGTTTTTCTAAAGAAATTAATACTTTTTATTCAGCTAGGATACATTAAATTGATCATAAATGGCAGTAAAGACATTTAACAAATGTTACAGAAGATTTGTATTTCAAATAAATGCCGTTCTGTCATGACAACTCTCGGGAAATTGGTATGGTAATAGAGATTGGCATGGTAATTGATATGGCACTGTAAATGTATTTGGTCTTGGCGGAATAGATCTGCTACACTGCTGCTGCTACAGAGCAAGTACCGAGAATTGCTACTGCCAGTACATTCACATTGTTACGGTAGCTGGTACATCAAGCGCACGACAAGGAGATAGAGTTACTATAAGACTTTACTAGGAGATAAACAGGAATCCACAGGAACATATACCAACATAACATGAGCAATACCAGACAACACAGGACTGGAAACACAGGGCTTATATACAAGGGATAACAAGGAGGGTGATTAGGAACAGCTGGGTGTGATGATTGTGGTGATCAGTTGCCATGGTGATTAACTGGTGGTGGGAAATGGAACAACAACAAGTCCAACAATGAGTCCAGAACAGAGTGCACATGTGACACACATACATTGCTGTGAGCATGTAAGACATGCTGCTGCACATGTAATATATATGAATGAACCCCCATAGCAGATCTATACAGGTGGAGCTGGGGAAGGTGGAGGGTTTCTGAAAGTGCGCTGCAGACTGCTAACAGCAACACTACCGGTATTTGTTTAAATGTTGAGCCTCTGCTCAGTGGCCGCTCATGTGACAGAAACCAATCAACTGTGCTATGTAGATAATGACGTGATCGCTTAAAATGAGTTAAAGACCTATTAGCCTGCGCCATCTAGAGTTTCATGCCAGTACTAGGTCTTTTTTTTTTTATGATCAGCGTATCCTAAAAAAAATATTGTAGTTTCCACAAAGATAGTAAAAAATACAACTGATTTCAACATTAATAATAATCGGAACGTTCATGTGATCAGCATATTAGAATGATTTCTGAAGGATCATGTGACACTGAAGATGGGAGTAATGATGCTGAAAATTCAGCATTGCATCACAGGAATAAATTACATTTTAAAATATATTCAAATAGAAAACAGTTATTTTAAATAGTAATAACATTTTAACATTTCATAACATTACTGTTTTCACTGTATTTTTGAATAAATGCAGCATTTGTGAGCCTTAATTTAAAAAACAATCGTACCCACCCCAAACATTTGAACAGTAGCGTACTTTTATAATGCGATGGATTTCTAAACATTTCAGATCAAACAGAGCATGAAGACATTTTTTTTCTTTGGAATATTATGTAGATAATTTGTGCACAAGACCGAGAACATGGCTTGTTTTTTACCTGGTTAAAGCTAGTTAGGTGTCTGACCAACTGGACTACCAGTTAGTGGTGCTGAGGTCAACCCAGCAGACCATCCTGATCAGAGTTAGACCACATTGGCTCTGGTGGGGAACTGGTTGAACTGGTTAACAGTATTCCAGAACATAGTTTGAATTAGTTTACCAGCTTAAACTTGGTATTACCTCATTTTTTCTAGATCTCGTTGGTTAGAAGAACATCTGGCATGAATTCGTTAATTAAATAGTTAATGTGTAAACTGTCATCATGTCTTGATTCATTCAAATTACAGATAATTCCACAGAGTTCACAAACACTATTCATTGATTTTTTTTATAGCTTGCCATTTTGCATTTGATCAAACCAGGTTCATCTGGTTGACATTGCAGCTGTGGGTGTTTTTCAATATTTCATTGAGTGATGTTTGTATGTAAGCATATCTGCACACACTTGTGTCTTATGTAAACATCTGTCTCTAAAATACGTGCATATATATTTCTGATGGAAAAAATGCTGTGTTCCTGTGTGCATGGGACAGGTGGGCATTCACGCTGATCATCATTTCCTCCTACACGGCAAACCTTGCAGCTTTTCTGACGGTCCAGAGGATGGAGGTGCCAATCGAATCTGCTGATGACTTGGCAGATCAGACGAATATCCAGTATGGGACTATTCAAGGAGGAAGTACTATGACCTTCTTCATGGTACATAGGTCCTTGTTTGTGCAAGCAAATTTTTTGTGTGAAATTGTGTGTGTGTGCCTTCCATGTGTGCACGTGTGATGTCATAATGCATCACTTCCTGTTTATGGCGGTAACTGGACTAGTGACTCATATACAAGCCCACGCGGAATCTGTGCTGGCAGAACTTCACAGAAAGCTTCAGATTTCCACAAATTGAAACGCCCTTCATTCACAAAGTTCTATACAAGCCCCGCCTTTTGCATGTATAGCTATTTATTAATATTAATCTATATTTTTTTATAATACTGACAATATTTATACAGTACAGTTCAAAAGTTTGGGGTCATCAAGGTGTTTTAATGTTTTTGAAAGAAGTCACTTATGCTTAAAATAACTATTTAATACATTTTCAAATGTAATTTATTCCTGTGATGGCAAAGCTGAATTTTCAGCATTATTACTTCAGTCTTCAGTGTCACATGATCCTTTTATTTTATTTTATTTTATTTTTTTGGAAACCATGGTAGGTTTTTTTTTTTAAGGATTCTTTGAGTATTAGAAAATTCAAAAGAACAGCATTTATTTGAAATAGAAATATTTTGCAATATTATAAATGTATTTACCGTGCGTTTTAATAAATTGAATGCCTCCTAAGTATAAAGTCTCTCTGACCCCAAACATTTGAGCGGTAGTGTATATATAAAACATTCACTGGCCACTTTTTAGGTACGCCTGTTTAACTGCTCTTTAACGCAAATAACTAATCAACCAATCACATGGCAGCTGCATTTAGACATGGTCAAAACGATCTGCTGAAGTTTAAACTGAGCATCAGAATGGGGAAGAAAGGTGATTTAAGTGTCTTTGAACGTGGCATGGTTGTGGTGCCAGACATGCTGGTCTGAGTATTTCAGAAACTACTGATCAACTGGGATTTTCACACACAACCATCTCTAGGGTTTACAGAGAATGGTCCAAAAAAGAGAAAATATCCAGTGAGTAACAATTCTGTGGGCAAAAATGCCGTGTTGATGCCGGAGGTCAGAGGAGAATGGCGAGACTGGTTTGAGCTGATAGAAAGGCAACTAACTCAAATAACCACTTTTTACAATCGAGGTCTTCAGAAGAGCATCTCTAAATGTACAACACATCGAACCTTGAAGCAGATGGGCTACAGCAGCCGATGATGGAAGAATAGAAGATTGAAAAAACGTTGCCTTGTCTGATGAGTCTGATCCTGCCTTGTATCAATGGTTCAGGCTGGTGGTGTAATGGTGTGAAAGATATTTTCTTGGCACACTTTGGGACCCTTAGTAGCAATTGAGCATCTTTTAAACGCCACAGCCTACCTGAGGATTGTTGTTGACCATGTCCATCCAAGACCACAGTGTATCTTCTGATGGCTACTTCCAGCAGGATAACGCTCCATGTCACAAAGCTCAAATAATTTCAAACTGGTTTCTTGAACATAGCAATGAGTTCACTATACTCAAATGGCCTCCACAGTCACCAGATCTCAATCCAGTAGAGCACCTTTGGGATGTGGTGGGATGGGAGATTCGCATCGTGGCTGTGTAGTCGACAAATCTGCAGCAATTGTGTGATGCTATCATGTCAATATGGACCAAAATCTCTGAAGAATGTTTTCAGCACCTAGTTGAATCTATGCCACGAAGGATTAAGGCATGCAGTTCTAAAGGCAAAAGGGGGTCCAAACAGGTACTAGCAAGGTGTATCTAATAAAGTGGCCAGTGAGTATATATATTTATATGATTTTGACTTATTTTATTATACTTTCAGTGTAGCTCTGTTTAAATCATGCCTTCTAGATTTGCTTGTAGGTAGATCTGTTCCCAATACAGCTTTCTTGACTACTCATTTTGAATAATTGCTCAGAAAAGTGGTTGACTAGTGGGGTCATTGTTTACCTTATGTAAATAATTTCGAATACAGAATGAAAAACCAAAACAAAACAATTGGAGATGAAATCAAGTGATACACGACTAGTCGAAATGGATCCAATGGTTTAATTAGCACAGCAGTAGAGTTAATCGACTAGTTTGTGCATGTGGTTTAAATGATGTTATAATGCATCATGTCCTGTTTATGGCAGCAAGCAGTTGGCTTAGTGACTCACAGCCACATCTATATTCACACTGGAGGCCAAGTTCACTTTCCCTATTACATTAATAATGTATTATCCATCTTTCTTTCCCTTACATTTTCACTTTCTTTCAATGTTACCTTAATCTAGTTCACTCTCAATGTCTGCCAATAAAATGTCTCTTTATTCATTCACCTGTCCTCATGTCACCGCAAATATAATTTTGTCTTTGATTTTTCTCCGCCTTCCAATACTATGTCTGTTTCACCTCTCTTTTCTCTTTCTGTCTTTTCCAATGATGACATCTGTGATGACAAACCCACTCTGCACTCTCGCTCTTAGAACTCGCGCTACCAGACATACCAGCGCATGTGGAATTACATGTACTCCAAGCAGCCCAGTGTGTTCGTGAAGAGCACAGAGGAGGGCATAGCGCGGGTTTTAAACTCCAAGTACGCCTTTCTTCTGGAGAGCACCATGAACGAGTACCACCGACGCCTCAACTGCAACCTCACTCAGATAGGAGGCCTGTTGGACACCAAGGGCTACGGCATCGGCATGCCTCTGGGTGAGTAGGGCGGAAGTGGAAAAGTCAGAAAAAAAAGAAAGAGAGAGAAAGAAAGACTTCAGGTGGGATATAAAGGTTTAAGAGAAACCCGGGTCTGATTTTAACCTTGTTATATAAGTAGAAATAGTTTTGAGTGTCCAGCAGGGAGGTCTAAAATACAGTATTTGGCCAGTATGCAAGCCAGCCGTTAGCATTAAGTGGCAGCAAACGGGGGAAAAGTTTAATACTTTTGACTTCACACTTTAGTGATTTTATTTCTTATTTTGAACTTCATCTCATGAATAATTTCTTGTTTCGTTTTTTTACTCTGAGATGGCTTCCATTATTCTATAGGTACTTTTTAATGGCCAACAATGGAGAAACACTTTTTTCAGCAAGGGTTATTCGGGCCATGTTAACCTGCAAATCCAAGACTAATTGGTATCCAGACATATTCCTGCATGTATTGTGTCATGTTGTTTAATGCTTAAATATTTTCTTTTCAAGGGCTGTCACGATTCCTTGATTAAATTAGAGTACTTGATTTTAAAAAAAATCCTCGATTGCAATTTGCCCATGTCGATTAACCGGCAAAATACCCAAAGTAGCGCGTTTCATGGACGAGAATCCATAAACTGCATTATCAGACCGTTTTCAAAGGCTGCATGATATATTAAAAACATTTAAAATCATAATATATCATAGTGCTATTGTGAAATCACAAAGGATGCAATTCAGTTAAATATCTGCTGAGGGTTTCAGCAATTTTTTTAATTATTTAAATGAGTACAGGTTACGAGTTTCTTCAATCTCAGAGCGGCTCCATTCACAGTAAATGCTGCTCCATACGAACTCAGTCTCAGCATGTGCTGTTTGTTTGGGCTTCCAGAAATGTGCATTTGGGAATGTATGACGTGCTTTGTGTTTCATGCAAAGTGTTGCACTGTTATCATTTACATGCATGGAGTCCGTACCAGCAGCTTGGTTACCAAACTCCATCTTTGCATGCTGTAGGTTTGAGTTGCTTATAACGTTCATCTGGGTACGCAACGTGCAATTTCAAAATAAAAGTTTAAACCCTCGCTCCTTGCAGTACATGTAGCATGGTGATTTAAAAAAAAAAATAGATATATAGAATAGTGTTAGTACTAATGGGTCAAGTGTTGACGAAAAAGATGCGTCTTCAGACGTTTCTTGAAAATGGCCAAAGACTCAGCAGCTTGGGTTGAGTTAGGCATGGGTCATTCCATCCGCATGGAACGGTCAATGTAAAGGTTTGTGAAAGTGATTTTGTGCCTCTTAGGGATGGCACCACAAGGTGCCGTTTTCTTGCAAAACGCAAGCTTCTGGAGTCTGAACATAAGAAAAATAGTGTCTGAATAGAGTCTGAAATAGTGAGTGTAGGTATAGGGGTGCAGAGCCAGTGGTTGCTTTGTAGGCAAACATCAGTGCCTTGAATTTGATGTGAGGGGCAACCAGTGCAAGTTTATCAAGAGAGATGTAACCTGCACTATCTTCGGCTTGTTAAAGACTGCTCTTACTGCAGCATTCTGGATCAGTTGCAGAGGTTTGACAGTGCATGCCAAGAGAGCATTACAGTAGTCCATTCTGAATGGAACAAGAGCTTGGACAAGGAGTTGTATAGCATGCTCTGATAGGAAGGGCCTGATCTCACTAATGTTGTATAAGGCAAATCTGCAAGACCGAGCAGTTCTAGCAATGTGGTCTGTAAAGTTTAAATGATCATCAATCACAACTCCAAGGTTCATGGCTGTCCTGGATGGAGTTACAGTGGTATGCGAAAGTTTGGGAACCCCTTGCAGAATCTGTGAAAATGTGAATAATTTTAACAAAATAAGAGAGATCATACAAAATGCATGTTATTTTTTATTTAGTACTGTCCTGAGTAAGATATTTTACATAAAAGATGTTTACATATAATCCACAAGACAAAAAAGTAGCTGAATTTATAAAAAATATCTCCGTTCAAAAGTTTGGGAACCCTTGATTATTAATACTATGTGTGGTTACCTGATGATCTATGACTGTTTTTTTGTTTTGTGATGGTTGTTCGTGAGTCCCTTGTTTGTTCTGAGCAGTTAAACTGAACTCTGTTCTTCGGAAAAATCCTCCAGGTCCTGCAGGTTATTCAGTTTTCGAGGATTTTTTGCATATTTGAACCCTTTACAGCAGTGACTGTATGATTTTGAGATTCATCTTTTCACACTGAGGACAATTGATGGACTCAAACACAACTATTAAAAAGGGTTCAAACATTCACTGATGCTCCAGAAGGAAACAGGATGCATTAAAAGTCGGGAGGTGAAAACTTGAAAACTATGGAAACATCTTTTATGTAAAATATCTTACTCAGGACAGTACTAAATAAAAAATAACATGCATTTTGTATGATCTCTCTTATTTTGTTAAAATTATTCACATTTTCACAGATTCTGCAAGGGGTTCCCAAACTTTCGCACACCACTGTATTGTTGATGAACCTAGCTGAATAGAGAAGTTGTGATGAAGTGTTGGGCTGGCTGGGCCCACAAGCATTTCTGTCTTTGCAAGGTTTTGTTGAAGGTGGTGCTCCTTCATCCAGCAAGAAATGTCAGGCAGGCAGGCTGAGATGCAAGCAGCTACCGTCGGATCAGATGCCGCATTTGCGACGCTTCACAATGTCACGACAGAAAGACTAGCATGTTTAATTTTTTTCAGTCGTTCACGACGAGTTCAGTCACATCTGTGACACTGGCCAATAGGACCACAGAAGCTCCTTCATACATGTTTTCAAACATGCCGAAATGAATGAGAGACAATGGTATTGGTCCTGCTCTGTAGAATTTTACAATGGAGGAAATGTTAATGGAGCTATGGCAACAATACTCCTGTGTTTATGATGTTTCTCGAGGGACTACTGCGAGTTAAAAAAAAAAAGTAAAATAAAAAGAATATATTTTACCTCAGTTGTCTTTGACAGTCCATACTGTCCTCTTCTTGCAATCCTGATATGTGTCCACTGTCAGGTTTTCTTTCTTTTTTGGTCTTTTCTGATGACAAGACAGAGCAAAACACACAGTTCGGTAGCCATTGTTTGTTTACGCTCACGGCACCTTCTGTCAGTCGATATTCAGACAGCATGCACATCGTTAAAGACAGCAAGTGTTGAATGGTCGGGTAGCAACGTGTAGTCTGACATGTTTCTTGTCCATGGCATGACAAGATTTTAGAAAAATATTGTGTAGTCTCAACCCGGCATTAGACACCTCACCCCTCCAGGACACCCTGAAGGACCTACCTGAGGGGTAAGACTTGAACCATTGGAGTGCGGTTCCTGAGACACCCTTCGTCATGAGGGTTGACAGTAGGATCCGGTGGTTAACTGTGTCAAAAGCAGCAGACAGATCCAGCAAGATGAGTACTGATGATTTGGAAGCTGCTCTTGCCAGTCATAGAGCTTCAGTAACCGAGAGCAGGGTAGTGGCTGCTTTTGAAACCAATACATAAGTTGATTATGTTTATATTATGCATATTACATTATGTATTTTAACAGTGTTGTTCAATAAAACCATATGATTACTTGCTTTTGATACTTTATGTGAACCAGTTGCCTCATTGTTATTATACCTACAGTATCTCACAGAAGTGAGTACACCCCTCACATTTTTGTAAATATTTTATTTTAACTTTTCATGTGACAACACTGAAGAAATGACACTTTGCTACAATGTAAAGTAGTGAGTGTACAGCTTGTATAACAGTGTAAATTTGCTGTCCCCTCAAAATAACTCAACACACAGCCATTAATGTCTAAACCGCTGGCCACAAAAGTGAGTACACCCCTAAGTGAAAATGTCCAAATTTGCCATTTTCTCTCCCCGGTGTCATGTGACTCGTTACTGTTACAAGGTCTTAGGTGTAAATGGGGAGCAGGTGTGTTAAATTTGGTGTTATCGCTCTCACTCTCTCATACTGGTCACTGGAAGTTCAACATGGCACCTCATGGCAAAGAACTCTGAGGATCTGAAAAAAAGAATTGTTGCTCTACATAAAGATGGCGTAGGCTATAAGAAGATTGCCAAGACCCTGAAACTGAGCTGCAACACAGTGGCCAAGACCATACAGTGGTTTAACAGGACAGGTTCCACTCAGAACAGGCCTCGCCATGGTCGACCAAAGAAGTTGAGTGCACGTGCTCAGCGTCATATCCAGAGGTTGTGATGAGTGCTGCCGGCACTGGGGAGCTACAGTTCACTGAGGGAACCATGAATGAGCAGAGCATGATCCCCTCCCTTCGGAGACTGGGCCGCAGGGCAGTATTCCAACATGATAACGACCCCAAACACACCTCCAAGATGACCACTGCCTTGCTAAAGAAGCTGAGGGTAAAGGTGATGGACTGGCCAAGCATGTCTCCAGACCTAAAACCCTACTGAGCATCTGTGGGGCATCCTCAAACAGAAGGTGGAGGAGCGCAAGGTCTCTAACATCCACCAGCTTCGTCATGGAGGAGTGGAAGAGGATTCTGGTGGCAACCTGTGAAGCTCTGGTGAACTCTATGCTTTAGAGGGTTAAGGCAGTGCTGGAGAATAATGGTGGCCACACAAAATATTGACACTTTGGGCCCAATTTGGACATTTTAACTTAGGGGTGTACTCACTTTTGTGGCCAGCGGTTTAGACATTAATGGCTGTGTGTTGAGTTATTTTGAGGGGACAGCAAATTTACACTGTTATACAAGCTGTACACTCACTAGTTTACATTGTAGCAAAGTGTCATTTCTTCAGTGTTGTCACATGAAAAGATATAATAAAATATTACAAAAATGTGGTGTATTCACTTCTGTGAGATACTGTATGTATTTTAAGTAATTTTGTCATAAGTCATGGTTATTGTTTACTTTGTCTATTTTTATTACCACATAAAATGATCAATTACTCGATTAATCAGCAAAATAATTCATCGATTACCAAAATAAATGTTAGTGACAGCCCTCCCAGTTTATTCTGCTTTTATTTGTTTGTTTATTAGGCAAATTTCTCTTTTAGTTCTGTCTGAGATGTGACTTATTAGCACACAAACTATTAGCTACAGAATTAGCACACAAACTCTGACATGTTGTCCCATGGTGCTCAAGTGTATGGCATGAGTTTGAATGTGAAAATTTTTTGTTCTCTGTCCATTATCCCTCTGAATAAAAAAATCAAAAATCAAAAGTAAAAAACAAAAAAATGTTTTAGTTCTGCCAGAAATAAACATGATGATAGCCCACAGAACATCACATAGACAAGAAAGCCGATGTCACAATGATAGCATCTCTTCAAGCTCTGATATTGCACATTTCTATCAAATTTTTCTCCTGGATAGATGGCTTGGCACTTTCCGGAAAGCTTGATAAATAGCAATTCTGACTTTGACTTTGGCATTCCAGCAATTATTCACTGACAAACAGAAATATGAGGGAGGGAAAAGGAACAATTTATGGCATATGTGTTTTGCATTAAGGGTTTTAATGCTCACTGTTGGGTGTTACAATGAGGAAGGCTGGAAAAGAGAAAACATGGGGTCTTAATTGTGGCTAAAGGATTGGGCTGGGTGTGATAATGGCCACCACTGAGCCACTGTATTCACTAAAAAAAATGTAGAAGGGTGTTCTAGACTTGAGTGCAAAGGGGCTTGTCAAGTCAAAATTTAAGAAGCTTACATCCAGCTGTGAAAGTGAAATAGGCCGTAAAAGTGTTATTGGCGTCATGTGGTGATTTCGCACAGTAGGCCTACTGCTCCAATTCCCAAAGACTTCTAAGGAAGCTAATAATTCCGTAATATTTTTCATCATTCTTCTGAAGCTGATCAGCATATGTTTGAAATGCAAAATGTCATTAATTCAGCTCCAATGTTGTTCAGTGTACAATTCATCAAAAGACTGAAAATATTTAGCAATTGTATTGCTTTTTTGTCCTGTAATTTTGATCCCTACTTGCTACTTTTGGCTTTTGTAAGAACAGAGAGAAGAGCTTAAAATGTCAATGTTCTGGACTCAATCATTAGTAAATTATGAAAACGAAATCTATCATTAGTACAGTAGATTTTCCACTATTTATATATTTCTAAGTCATATATCAATATGAAAAAGTTTAGCTTAAATACAGCCTCACCGCATTTGTGTGGCATCGTTTCTAGCAGTTTCATTAGGGTATTTAGTGTTGGTTATATTAATGCGGGGGGAAAACTAATCTTGAAAAAACCATTATTAAATAAAAAACTAAAAAGTACTTTATTGATGAAGTCTTAACCAGGTAGAACTGTCACCAAATGCTCTTGGCAATAATACATAGCAAGTTTCATGTCAATTTCTTCAAAAATTGTAAAGATATGACCTTACTTCATGTTTAGTGTCTTTGATGTGTTACACTTGAACAGTGTAGTATATCATAAACCTTTTAATAGCTCTTTACTGACATGGACTGTGATATTTCTGATGAAATTTGGGGAGGATTTGGTGAAACCTGAGGAAGGATTAAAAATGGTGGAAATCAAATGGGACAGAAATTGAAAACACTGGAAGCAATAAAATAAATTAGAATAACACGTCCTGATATTTTAGTACTATTTATATATATTATAGTAGGTTTCATTTTAAATTCAGTTCAGGAATTAGTAATTTTGTTTAAGCTTTATCATTTTTAGTTGTTTTTCATTTGGTCCAAAAGTTATTACCTAAAAAATGTTAGTGGTGTTAGAGGGTTTGAGGGGCAGATTGGATATTAAAAACATGCCCAATCTATGTGCCAATATGGGCTGCTGTAGACTCCCATGATGCATGAAGAATAATAAAAACCTTTCGTTTTTGGTCCCTGAAAAAAAAATGATGGCTCCAAAAATGTAAGAAGTAATGAGTTCAGTCTTGTTTTAGCAGATAAGATTATGAGAAGAAGAGAGATGACATATAAAAGAGGGGTGCAAATAAATACTTTCAAACATAGATGGGGAACTTGTACCTACAGTAGGTGAATTGATGTGGTTAGGAAATTACCAGTGCTGTTTTTGATCTTCTGTCCTCCAGGAAGATCAGTCCAACAACCTCATGACCACTAAGCTAAACTGTCCTCCAAAATATCACCATGCGCTCATAATCGCATGAACCCGTAACTAGATTTGAAATGAGAACCCAGGAGCAGCATTCATCTTCAAAGTCTATCTCCAGGTCATAGAACATCTTCCAGGAGCTCAAACATTCATTCCCTCCTCCTGGTTCTAACACATCTCTTCAGGTCGCCTTCCAAAGTTCTGGTGCCAAGTGATAAAATCCTCTCATCCACTCATTCATGATGAGGCTGGTCACCATGGACACCCCCCATCTGCTTCCATAGCAACCTGGAGTGTAGATGATGTCACTACAGCATCCTTAGACTGGGTTAAGGCTGATACACACCAAACCAATGTCAAAGAACCGTGGAACAGTGGTGTAGGCTCACGTCGACTTTGTCTGGACAAAAATGTTGCACTTGAACACACCGCAAAAACTACAGCCGACGGCTACTGTGCCTGCATGATAATAACTGAGATAATAACTGTCAGCACAACAGCAGATGACAATAGTCTGTATTCGTCATTCAAAAAAGAGAACGTGAACTGGGAATGCGAATATACAAACCGTAAACAAAGCAGCGTTCGCTTACCATTTTGAATATGAATCATGCTGTTCAGTTTGTCTTCACTTATATTAATTAAGCTACATACAGCCATGTTGTTATTCACGCACTGGAATGCTCTGAAAAGATAAAGATGTAGGTATTGTCTAAATTATATATTGTTTTTTTTGCTTTTTTTGCTTTATCTTGTATATTTGTATATTATTCTTTTATTCTTTTTATTATCTGTGTCTTGTCTTGTCGCTGTCACTCTGTTGCACTGTGGAGCTTTTGTCACTAAAACAAATTCCTAGTATGTGTAAACATACCTGGCAATAAAGCTCTTTCTGATTCTGATTCTGAAATTTCTAAGCTTTTTATAAATTTCTTTTTTTTTTTTCTTGTGCACTGGTTTACAAGGCTGAGCAGCCAGTCAGAGTGATCTCTTTTCCCAACGCGATTCAACATACTCAGTCGTCCAGACTAAAGCCAACGGAGGTCCAANTAAAACAAATTCCTATAAACATACCTGGCAATAAAGCTCTTTCTGATTCTCATTCTGAAATTTCTAAGCTTTTTATACATTTCTTTTTTTTTTTTCTTGTGCACTGGTTTACAAGGCTGAGCAGCCAGTCAGAGTGATCTCTTTTCCCAACGCGATTCAACATACTCAGTCGTCCAGACTAAAGCCAACGGAGGTCCAATTAAAGCCGACGTGTAGAACACACTGCAAAAACTAGCCCGACCGATGCTCACTGACTGCCCGCTGTTGGCCAACAGCCACCCATCAGCTTGGTGTGTCCCAGCCCTTAGACTGTAAAACATGAAATTACCTTTTGAGTCACTAGTTGATTACTTTTCTTCCTTTTGTAACACCTTACAGGTTTAATTTGTTAATACTAGTTACATAAACTAACAAAGAACAACAATTTTTGTAAACATTTATTGATATTATTTTCGAATATATTCATTTAATTCATGTTAGTTAAAATTACACTTTGGTTAGGTAAAGAATTAAAAAAATTGACCCCCACTTATTAAGAATCACAACAATATGAATACGTTTTGGGAGTTAATTTTTCTCTGCAAGAAGGCTTCAGGGTAGGAGATGGACTAAAAATGAACTCCCACAACTTACTGCCAGATTCTGAAAGATAAATTCTTCAAACAATGGTACAAGAGGATGTGGTGCTGGTCCTTCAAGAGTCACTCTCAATCTGTCCGTCTATAAAGCCTATAAAAAACAGTATTCATGTATTTTATTTTAGGATTCTTTATCTAACTTAAAGGTGCCCAAGAATGCTTTTTCACAAGATGTAATATAAGTCTTAGATGTCTCCTGAATGTGTCTGTGAAGTTTCAGCTCAAAATACCCCATAGGTTTTTTTTTATTTATTTTTTTAACTGCCTATTTTGGGGCATCATTAACAATGCACTGATTTACGTTGGGCGCAGCCCCTTTAAATCGCGTGCTCCCTGCCACACGAGCTCTCGCCTATATTACAGCGCATTTACAAAGTTCACACAGCTAATATAACCCTCAAATGGATCTTTACAAGATGTTCGTCATGCATGCTGTATGCATGTTTCGAATTATGTGAGTAAAGTATTTATTTGGATGTTAACATTTGATTCTGAATGAGTTTGAGGCTGTGCTCCGTGGCTAACGGCTAATGCTACACTGTTGGAGAGATTTATAAAGAATGAAGTTGTGTTTATGCATTATACAGACTGCAAGTGTTTAAAAATTAAAATAATGATGGCTCTCTTGTCTCCGTGAATACATTAAGAAACGATGGTAACTTTAACCACATTTAACAGTACATTAGCAACATGCTAACGAAACATTTAGAAAGACAATTTACAAATATCACTAAAAATATCATGTTATCATGAATCATGTCAGTTATTATTGCTCCATCTGCCATTTTTTGCTATTGTCCTTGCTTGCTTACCTAGTCTGTTGATTCAGCTGTGCAGATCCAGACGTCCTGCCCTTGTCTAATGCCTTTCATAATGTTGGGAACATGGGCTGGCATATGCAAATATTGGGGGCGTACACCCCGACTGTTACGTAACAGTCGGTGTTATGTTGAGATTCGCCTGTTCTTCGGAGGTCTTTTAAACAAATGAGATTTATATAAGAAGGAGGAAACAATGGAGTTTGAGACTCACTGTATGTCTTTTCCATGTACTGAACACTTGTTATTTAACTATGCCGAGGTAAATTAAATTTTTGAATCTAGGGCACCTTTAAGTCTCTGAGATCCTGACACCTTGCACTTCTGGAGACTCCAGGTAGGTCGGAGTTCTGAAAAATGGTGGCGCTGGAGACTACAGGGTTCCTGTTGGTTTCACACTTAATTATTAATCTTAATTCTTTTGCACTCTTCTCCACCTGTTTTTGTCTGACCCAATGAGCATTTTGCTGTCCATTGGTAATGCCTTAACTTTGCAATTTCCAGTATTGCATTAGTATTGCATCCTTCTCATGAGCATTTAATCAGTTAAATCTCTTATTTGGCTTATATTGCCTGTAAAAGAAAACCTGCCTAAATAATTATGCACACCTGAATATAAGGAGTTTTTCATTTTCAGCCTTCATGGACAATTATATATCACTTATAAATGATTAAATACAAAATTAATAGTAGTTATTAAGATCGATATGGTTTGGAATTGGTAAAATGTGCTTGGAAAAAAAATTTTGATCAGAAAATCAACTTGCGTAATAATTATGCACAGAGATAGAATTTACTACGTTTGCTTCAGCGAATGCTATGCTTTTTGCTTTTGATTAGGTTTAAGGGTTTAGTAGGTGGTACATTCATTTTAAAATGCGATTAATTAACCTTTTAGCGCCACTCATAGGCTATTTAATTTCTGAACTGCAGCAATACTTACAACAACCTACATATTAAAATGTTGCCAGATTCACATTTATCTGTTTCTGATAAAACTGAATGCGCTTTCAGACCCACTCACTTGACATTTCACTTTGAAAAAGCATTGCGAAACGTGCAAGAAGCAACGTATTATCATTTTGCAGAAATGTGGCCACAGGCATGTTTTTCCTGGGTTGGTTACAAATCAAGGTGTTTTGAAAATTTCTTAGTCTACATGACATGAGAAAAAAAATGGCAACGTTAAATACAGGGCTTTATGTAAGTGATCTTGACACATAAAATAAATGTTTTGTGCTTTTACTGAGGTGTAAAAACATGCACCTGTAGGATACTTCACTTTCACAGCCTTTGAATGAATAATAAAGTAACATTCAGTGACAGCTGATCCATTCCAGTGCATATCTGCAGTGTCTAATTTAAATTAACATCTATTAATTTGATGAACACATCCTTTCACGTCACATTGATATGAGCGGGATATGATTAGCTGTGATACAGTAATGTCTAATGAGGGATGATGTTATTCTAACAAGACAAATAATTTGGAATTAACCTATCATAACATTCATTTTCATTCTGACACACTGGCTAATTTAACTCATTTGCACAACATCAGTTAACTTAAGACATTCAAAGTCATGTCTTATCTGTTAGCATATGTGTTTTGGCATGTTGAACCCTAGTGCTAATGAGGGCAACACTAGTTTGGGTCATTTCCTATCACTGTCCCTGTCAGTATAAGTGTCTAAAAGGCCAAAAACTGTTTACTGTGTAGCATTGCTAATCTTAACCTACCTGTAGCATTGCTAGCCTTAGCCTGTCTTCACTTCTGTAACTCTTATCTTAAGGTAGTTATCTAATGTCCCAGCCTTGCCGAGGTTTTACAGTAGATGGTTTTGGACACTTGTCAGCTGGTAACCCTGGGAGTCAGCTTAACTAGCTAATTTCATTCTCTGTCTCTCTCTCAGGTTCACCATTCAGAGATGAGATCACGTTAGGTGTGCTCCAGCTGCAAGAGAACAACAGATTAGAAATCCTAAAGCGTCGATGGTGGGAGGGGGGAAAGTGTCCTAAAGAAGAAGACCATCGAGCCAAAGGTGAGTGAAACACTGTTATTATACTCATTAGCAACACACCATAGTGTTCTGTTCTGTTACTGTACATCTTAATGCCGACAGTACTGGCAGTTTAATATGTGGGTTCTGGTACGACCCTGGATGTTTATAATCTCGAGTATGTGAGTGTGTATTTGTGTGAGCAAGTTTTGCTATTCTCACAGGGACAAAAATGTATCCTATTTGTTTTATCCTTTTTTTTTTTTCATTTTAACCTACAATTTTAGAATACTAAAACCTGATGAATGCAAGGAAAATGTATACACTACCGTTCAAAAGTTTGGGATCGGTACGATTTTTTATGTTTTTAAAAGAAGTTGTGTACAACAGTTGTGTACTAAAACAACAGTTGTGTACTTTTTTTTTTCACTCTGTTCAAAAGAACAGCATTTATCTGAAATACAAAGCTTTTGTAACATTATACACTACCGTTCAAAAGTTTGGGGACAGTAAGAATTTTTATTTACATTTTTTTGAAAAGAAATTAAAGAAATGAATACTTTAATTCAACAGGGATGCATTAAATCAATCAAAAGTGACAGTAAAGACATTTATAATGTTACAAAAGATTATATTTCAAATAAATGCTGTTCTTCTGAACTTTCTATTCATCAAAGAATCCTGAAAAAAAATATTGTAATCAAATATTTTGTACAGTTGTACACAATAAATGTTTCTTGAGCAGCAAATCAGCATATTAGAATGATTTCTGAAGGATCATGTGACACTGAAGACTGGAGTAATGATGCTGCTTTGCCAACACAAGAATAAATTATATTTTCAAATATTTTCAAATAGAAAAGTTATTTTAAATTGTAATAATATTTCACAATATTCATGTTTTTACTGTATTTTTAATTAAATAAATGCAGTCTTGGTTAGCAGACGAAACTTCTTTTAAAAACATTAAAAACCGTACCGATCCCAAACTTTTGAACGGTAGTGTATAAATATAAAAAAAAATAATAATATCATATGTTGTGTCAGAAAACCAATGTATTTTTTGATTAGGGATAGATATATGAATCAGTGTTGCCAAGTCCACGGTTTTCCCGCTGACTTTTTTTTTTTTCACGGGTTGATTTCCACCCCCGTACGTACAATTTCGGACGCCCTTAAAACAACACCCAGATTAATATATTCAATGGAAAATTCGGCCGCCCGATGAAGAAAATCGCATTTTGCTGTTTTTGCGCTACTTTTGACAGGCCGTTGGGCTACTTTTGTTGTGCAGACCTGGCAACACTGATACGAATACACAGATAGTCCTGTCCTTTCAAAAGTGCAATTTCCAGGCCTGAGACTCATGGAAATTAATAAAATCTTAAAAGGTCATGGAAATTTCTATATATAAAGTCAATATATTTTTTTTCTAATTTTTAAAGCTGCAGTCCGTAACTTTTTTTGGTTAAAAATGATCCAAAATCAATTTTTGATTAAGTACATTACCAGCCGGTGTTCAAAACTATCTCCTTACCTTAGCCCGATTCACAACAGTAAGCTTGTAATAATGTTTTATAATAAAATTATACTGGTGGACTTCCGTGGGAAATTCGAGCATGCAGCAGTTAATCTTTGCGTCATTACGTCACGTCTGTAAACAGAAGGAAGGGGTCCCTGCATATAGGATGCTGCTGATAGTGGATCACTTATAGCCTTTTCTCACAGCAACTGAAATGACAATCATTAGTGACAACTGGAGATTCAGCCGTGGTCAAAAAGCAAAAGACTTCGGACTGCGGAGTGGCTACAGAAATTGAAATCTACAGGTAACGCTGATATACACATAGTCAAGCTATGTTGATGTTGTTAACATTAACAATTTGAGATCAAAGTATAACAATAATAATTTGCAATATGAGTGATGCGATATGAGTTAAGCGATCGTTAGATTTAACGGCAGCTCGATTTATTGTAGGCTAATGCTTTTTCCCCTCAGTTGGTCAGAACAAAAGTGTCAGACATGTTACTTACTTGTTCAGATGACATTTTCCCGTGAAAATTCCTACTTTGGTCATACTTCAAGACTACAATCTGTGATTCTGAAGTACAGTATCCACACCGGTATGGTGTCTGACAGCAAACATTAGATTCATCCGCGCTGAGGAGCTGTGCCGATGCACAACGCACGTACAGATAATAATTCCGCATTTAACTGCAACTGCAGGTTTCAAACAGAGATGGCGACTAAGAGGCAAATCTTACGGACAGCAGCTTTAACTATTTAATTGTGTATAAATTACTTTTTGTAAGTGCATTATCGATAAAAATGATTTTTATAAACATAAACGTTGATTTAAATCTTGATAATTCATTGGTCATAAAAGGGTGGAAATCCTGAATGTAGGTGTAGGCCTTACCTAGTCTACCCAAGTATATATTTTGCTATTCAACAAACATCTATTTTTGTTCAATCTAAAAAAAAAAAAAAATACTTTTTCTCAAATCACACAAATATTGGCAGTGGATATTTGATTTCCTGTCGATCATATAGGATGTAGTACATCCGACTGTTTCAAATGACAGATGCTCCACAGTTCTGCCAATACTGTGAGTGTTTATTTATGTGGTCTGGTGATATTTGCATTCTGTGTGTTGTAGACTCACACTGGCCCAGGGGGAATGGAGGGAAAATGGTTGCTATTTGGTACGCAGGCATGTACACACATGTGTGCCTATGAGTGTAATTTCTCTGTTGTGGTTCGCAAAGCTTGTATTTTTTTACCAGATAGTGACATTTACAGTCTCTCAGGGTTATTTACAGGTCTACAAGAAAATGTCAAATAATACGAGCTTCAAATTAATATGAGTGTTTTTGCGATTCTAAACCAAGAATTATTCTGGGTTTCCTCTTATTCTTGCACACACAAAATGTGTTAGTTGGTGTTTTTCTGTAAATTAATTAATGCTCTGCATCACTGGCAACTAACAACCTGATTTCTGGTTGAGAGATGGCCGGAAGTTCCTGTTCTAAACTGTTTTTGCTTCAAGATTCAAATTTTAATAGTGACCCAACAGAGAACAAAAATTGATTATCGTACAAAATTATTTTTTTTATTAATGTAGAATTAATAGACAGTAAGAAGATATTTCTCCTACCTCTTATACTCCCAATGGCTCCTGACTCATTTTAGGCTCCTTTCCCAGATTAGACGTTTTCCCTTAGTGTCACAACGCTGTTTATTCTTCCTAATATCATAAAAAACATATCTCAAAATACAGAATACAGATGTTACTTCCGTTGCTCAAATGAAACTTATTCACGGTGGTGTAAAAGCACCACTGCATTGTGTGTTTTTTTTTAACCAATTCATCAAAACCAATCACTTCAGAACCAGACTTCATTCTTTCCGCTGATAACTCTTAGGAATACCACCCACACCCACCTACATCTCAGAAATGTAGTTTAATAGGATCCCTCTGGAATCCTGCGGGAATGCAGATCTCTAATCAGATCCACAGTGTGTTTGTTGAAGGACGGTTCTCTGTGTTACTCACATTGCCATGTTTTCCCTTCAGGTCTAGGTATGGAGAATATCGGCGGGATATTCGTGGTTCTGATATGTGGGCTCATAATAGCTGTTTTTGTAGCCATTATGGAGTTTGTGTGGTCCACGCGCCGGTCAGCCGAGACAGATGAGGTACGCCCTCACTCCCGTACTGGGTACTGCCCTGCCCGAAACCACAGACATGCACGAGTAGGTCACAATGCCAACCAGTCACGCCGTCTGTGTTTATGATGTAACTGTTTTATAGCTTTCAATTTATCGTACTTATTTCTGCAGCTCAAACAGTGAGCATAGTGATAGCAAAAACAAGGTCCTTAGTTCGATTCCCAGGAATGCATCTGTAAAATATGTACTGTGAATGCAGTGTGTGCAAGTTGGTTTGGATAAAAACATCTGCCAGAATCATGTACAGTGGTGCTCAGGATTATTGGCACCCTTGGTAAATATGATCAAAGATGACTATAAAAATAAATCTGCATTGTTTAGCCTTTTGATCTTTAATTCAAAAAATTAGCAAAAATCTAACATTTCATTGAAGGAAAAGAATTGAAAGTGGGGGAAAATCACATTATGAAATAAATGTTTTTCTCCAAAACACGTTGGCCACAATTATTGGCACCCCTAGAATTTTGTATGAGTAAAATATCTCTGAAGTATATTCCCATTCATATTTAAATTTTTTAGCACACCAGGGTGATCATGAACATGAAATTGTCCAGCCATGACTTCCTGTTCCACAGGAGTATAAACATGAGGAAACACAAAGGCCAAATTCCTGTAATCATTCATCACAATGAGAAAAAACAAAGAATATAGTTCTCATGTGCAGCAAAAGATTGTTGAGCTTCACAAAATAGAAAATGGCTGTAAGAAAATAGCTAAAGCATTGAAAATCCCCATTTCCACCATCAGGGCAATAATTAAGAAGTTCCAATCAACTAAAGATGTTACAAATCTGCCTGGAAGATGACGTGTGTCTAAATCGTCCTAATGCGCAGTGAGGAGGAGAGTTTGAGTGGCCAAAGACTCTCCGAGGATCACAGCTGGAGAATTGCAGAGGTTAGTTGAGTCTTGAGTCTCAGAAAGCCTAAAAAAAATTTATCAAACAGCACCTACATCCCCACAAGTTGTTCTGGAGGATTTCAAGAAAAATCCTCTGCTCTCATCCAGAAACAATCTCCAGCATATTTAGTTGTCAGACAAGACTGAATCTTCAAACGGGACCGGATTCTATGGTCAGATGAAACTAAAAAATAGCTTTTTGGCAGCAAACCCACCAGATGGATCTGGTGCACACAGGGATAAAATGTACCCCATGCCCAAGGTTAAATATAATGCTGGAACTTTAATGTTGTGGGCCTATTTTTCTGATGGAGGTCCTGGACATCTTGTTCAGATACATGGCATCATGGATTCTATAAAATACCAACAGATAAAAAATCAAAACCTGACCGCTTCTGCTAGAAATCCAATAATGGGCCGTGGTTGGATCTTCCATCAGGACAATGATCCAAAACAAACATCAAAACCAACACAAAAATGTGTCACTGAGCACAAAATGAAGCTTCTGCCATGGCCATTCCAGTCCCCTGACCTGAACCCTATAGAAAATGAGTGGAGTGAACTGAAGAGATGAAGCACCAACATGGAGCTGGAATCTGAAGGATCTGGAGAGATTCTGTATTAAGGAATGGTTTCTGATCTCTTGTCAGGTGTTCTCCAAACTCATCAGGCATTATAGGTGAAGACTCAGAGCTGTTATCTTGGCAAAAGGAGGTTGCAAAAAGTATTTAACAAAAGGGTGCCAATAATTGTGGCCAACGTGTTTTGAGAAAAACATTTATTTCATAATGTGATTTTCCCCCCATTTTCAATTCTTTTCCTTCAATGAAAGATTAGATTTTTGCAAATTTTATGAATTAAAGATCAAAAGGATAAACAATGCATAATTATTTTGATTGTCATCTTTGATCATATTTACCAAGGGTGCCAATAATCCTGAGCACCACTGTATGTAAATTTACTTAAAGTATTAAGTTGCTTAGAGTATGAATGAATGCTACTGTAGACCATTTTAGCATGTTCATTTAATTTAATGGAAAATTAAATATTTTTAGAACTGAAATTTTTTCTAAAGAAAATGCATGCCCATGCAACACTTGCCATAATAGCGTATCACAGTCACAATATTTGAAAACAAAACATATTATATTCATTTTATTTTAGACAAAGGGGAAAGTAAAACATGGTTGTTCTTGTTCTGAAAATTTTATTTTGCATACATTATTCAATACAGGTAATTTCTGTAGGTCAGGTGGCAGAATATGTCATTAGTAACGCCAAGGTCATAGGTTAGATTTCCCTGTGAGCACATTTACTGAAATCATATATATTTTGAATTCATTGTAAGTCGCTTTCGATAAAATCATCTTCCAAATGCATTTTTACACCTGTTTATTAGTCCACCAGATAGAGAAACCCCTAACTCAGTGGTTCTCAACCAGGAGGCCAAGGCCCACTATGAGGCCTCAGCAAACTTCCTAAGGGCCCTCAAGATTACTTAAAATGATTTAAAGCTGCAGTCCTTAACTTTTTTTGGTTCAAAATGATCAAAAATCAATTTTTGGCAAGTACATAACCAGCCAGTTTTCAAAACTATCTCCTTACCTTAGCCTGATTCACAACGGTAAGCTTGTAATAATGTTTTCTAATTCGAGTGGTACTGGTAGGTTTCCGTGGTAAACTTGAGCATGCAGCCGTTCGTCTTTGCGTCATTACGTCATATCTGTTTACATAAAGAATGAGTCCCACCTAGTAGGCTATATCATGTGAGGATGCTGCAGGTGGTGCATCATTTACAGCCTTTTCACACAGCAGCTGGAATAATTAAACTTCTCATTTTGATGGTGGATTGTATGGTATGACAAATGGATAATTAGAGATTAGACAGAAATTTAAATCTACAGGTAACGCTAATACACACTAAATACACGTAGTCACGCAATGCTGAAGTTGTTAACATTAACAATTTGAGAACAAAGCATAACAATAATAATAACTTGAACGGTTTGATGTGATATGAGCTAAGCGAGCATTAGATTTATTCACCATTGGTAGCGCGATTTATTGTAAAGCTTTTTTTTTCAGTTGGTCAGAACAAAAGTGGCAGATTTGTTACTTGTTAAGATGACATTTTCCGGTGAAAATTCTTATTTTGGTCATACTTCCAAGACTACAATCTGTGATTCCGTAGTACGTGTACAGTATTCACCGGTGTGGTGACTGACAGCCACACATTCTCCTCAAAGCATTAGATTCATCCATGCTGAGGAGCCGTGCCGATGCACAACCCAGGTAAAGATGATAATTCCGCAAATAACTGCAATTGCAGGTTTCGAACAGAGATGGCGACAAAGAGGCAAAACTTACGGACTGCAGCTTTAAAATAAGATAAAACAGCCATTAAAATAATGGGGCCTTCAAATAATGTTGTGGACAATGGGGTCCTTGGAATCAAAAAGGTTGAGAAGCACTGCCCTTACTCTTAATGTATGTATCGCAATGTATGTAGTGATAGTGATGCCCACTTTAGGTAAATGAGAAAATTATGTTTTGTTTTCATTTTACTCCTGTGCCATCATTTAATTTAGTCTTTTCTATTTATATATTTTCCTCCTGACTCTCTTTTCACTCTTCCTCCTCACTAAGGTGTCAGTATGTCAGGAAATGATGACTGAATTCAGGAACGTTATCTCCTGTAAAAAGAACTCTAGATTGCGGCGCCGCCGACCCCTCTCGTCGCAGGGCGTCCTTCGGCACCCAGCCCGTCTCCCTTTAGGAGCACCCCGGCCTATACGGCTTGTGCGAGAGATGCGTCTTAGCAACGGCAAACTCTACAGTGGGACGGGGACGTTAACCGGTGCCGCAGCAGGACCAGGACCAGGACCTGGTGGGGGCGCTGCGGAAATGGGCCCGGGCCCTCAGCGACTGCTGGAGGACCCTCTCAGTGCCAATGTCCCAAGCAGCACACCCGCTCTGGTCCCCACAGCGGCGCCCCGCGGCTGCACGCATGTGCGGGTGTGCCAGGAGTGCCGGCGGATCCAGAGCCTTCGCTCCACGTCCTCTTGTTCACGCATCTCGCCACTGGCCTCCGCTACATCATCTCTCCCGCGTTTGCCGCCGCCACCCCTCTCTGCCTCCAATACAAACACCGACAGCGAGGGTGGGAGCTCAGGCAGCCCACGCAGAGCCAAACCCGCACCCCCTCCGAGACCAGTGCCACCCACTAAAACTCCTTCTACTGATCTCCTCTGCAAGCAGGACTGAGACCGGCTTTTGTCTGGACAATAAATTAATGTAAATGAGTGCTGGAGGACAGATGGAATGACTCTACCCACACCTCCAGTCAAAGTGACCTCTGGGATACTGCAAATAAAGGCCATTTTTGGATGCAAAATTACATTAATGGACACTGAGTGAGAGAAAGATGATTCAGCCATCCGCTTCCTGTCCAAGTGTCTGGTTTAACACCACGTCATTCAGTGGCACACAGAGAGCCAGTGAGGTTTGGCATACTGTTGAGACTATGTAATGCATATCCCAAGAAAGTATGCTATGCAACATGTCATAAAGGGAAACATGGAGGGAAACTATAAGGACGACTATCAGTTTTGCATAGAAGTACAGATCTTCTCCATGATTTGCAATGGGGGACTACACTCCTGTGAGAGGACGATGGAGTCTGTACCTAAAATGTGTGCACGTTGAACTGAAATGACTTTGGTGCAAATTCTTTTTTTTTTTTTTTTTCTTTAAATAAGTGGGAAGGGTTACAATTCATTTTTATTCCTGAATTTCACTTCATTGTTTTCCTTTCTAGCTTTTTTCTTTGGTTTCATTATTTTAATCCTTTAAAAAAAAAATATGATACCTGTTTTTTCCCTCTTGTTAATTTCTCTGAGGACAAAGTATATGGATTTTTGTAAGATTTGATGGGTCGGGAATTGGATTTTCTGTTCTTCAACCTCTAAGATTACTCGCCTTCTTTCAATCTCTCATCTTCTGTCTTATTTAATTAAAACACCAGCTGTTAAAGGTTAAAATCAACATGAAACAGTATTAAATAAAAACAGTTTACCTCCATAATGTAATGCATTTCCAGGTAAAACAGGATATTCAAGAATGAAAATGTAGGGCGGGACTTGATTTTATGCATCAGGAATTGATTGGATCACGCAAAGCGAGCGTTTCAGACCTGAATGTCAGTTGAATGTGGAGGTCATTGCCTTTTCAAATCTATATTTATTTACTATTTTTGCCATAACTTTTATTGTAACGTAAACCGGCATTAAATTGCTGCGTTAACTAATGGCAAGACTTTAGAAAGGCTGCGTTATTGTACCTAGTACGGTAGTCTACAATAATGCCAATTTGGCTATTGGTTAACATTAACTAATAGCCCGCACAGATGCTGTCAGCCGAACAGGAAAGTCATTTCAGAAATGATTTTTTTTTCCTTTAGAATAACATGCACTGGTGAATCGTTCACAATAAGACCAAGAATGTGTGTTAGGAAACTAAATAGGATCAGTTTTGATTTCATGTTGATTTTAACAAGCTCCCCATCGATATTTGCAACTCGTAAGTACACACAGAGAAATACTTCTCATCCCTGGAACACGGACAACAACAACAAGACAAGACAGAAAACCTTTTATGAACCTGAAGGGGCATTTATCTGATTATGTGAGAGGACAATTAATGATGTTTTTCATTACAGAACTAAATGAGCCTCTATCATGAATGGTTTTTTGAAGTGCACTAGAAGTTGCTGTCTGGGTGCTTGTGAGATGCCAATATCCATTTATATCCAAAGTGTAAACATAGCAGCCCTGTTTAGAATCTGCAGCATTATAACATTTGTATGTTGGTGCTTTATGATTGTATGTGTGAGTGAGTGAGTGTGTGTGTGTGTGTGTGTGTGTGTGTGAGTGTCAAAGAGAGATAAAAATATGATAGTCATTTTTTAATTCAAAGCTGATTTTTTTTTTCCTCATTAATTTTCAAAAGATTTCTATACCAGTGCTTGAAGAATCACACCCACAATTAAGCAAACGATTCAGATTGTATTGTTATTAATATTCCAATAAAACTGTGGGGTTATGTAGGAGGGCTGTTACCCTCTTTCGTTAAATATATAGAAACATGTTTGGAATAAAACAGAGTGATTCAAACTGTGACTTTTGCACTTGATGGTTGTTTCTATTAGGCTAAAAATTCTGAAGCAGTTTGATCGTTTTATAACAAAAGAAATCATTCTCACTAATTTATATTATTTATCATACATAATCTGTTTCGAATACTTTAAATCCTCACACTGTCTGACGCGACAAGTTAATTATAATTTGACCCTTCGCAAAGCCCCGCCCCCCTTAGTTACTGTTGCTTTGTCCGACAAGCCGTGGCGCTGTCACGCCACACACAGTGAAAAATACATCGCGGAGCAAAGAGGATACTGACAACACCTCGACAGACAAGACAGAGCAGGTTACTTATTATATTAAACAAAGTCCCAGCTTTCAAACTGTGTAGTTTTTTAAGAAATTCAAACAATAAAAACAGTTTTGTGGCTCTTTAATGTATCGTGACAGATTTCTGTAGCGCCTCAGCTCAAGAGGCTCGTGAACCGATCATCTCTTCCTACTAGTTTATTTATAGCATCAAATAAACATGAATGAACATGAAAAGGAATGTTGTTTAAAACGCGGAAAGACGTCAATACACACCATTTTTCAAGTTTAAATCCACCGAGGTTAATCTTCTAACTCCTGACTGCTTTGTCGGACAAAATGGCGGATTCGGCGTTCTGATTGGTTAGATCGCTTGTCAATCAAACTCTTTGCGAAGGGTCAATTCTGCGATAAACGATAAATCAGAATTGTTTTTGTCGTACTAACCTGCAACCACGAACATTCGATAAACGACAGGACATTTTGTCGGCCACTTTTTTTCTATGGCTGTGTTTAAAAATGAATGTAGCTGATATTTTTTGTTATGCTGCGTCCCAATTCGCCTACTTATACTACGTCCTAAAAGTATGTACTGTTTTTGTAAAGAAAAAGTACATAGTTTTGAGTGTGTAGCAGAAGAGTATGCAAGCTTTGGGACATACTTCGTCATAACTGCGTCTTTAACGGACGTTCTGTCGCTTAGTTACGCAACCTGTAACTGTTTAAACTGCCCTGTCAATCATCTTGTCACATTTAAAATCCTCCACATTCAATAAAATGTATTTTCCTACCGTTTCGGAGAGAAATGTAGTCGCACGTTGATCTGCCAGTCATGGGTCTTTCATGCAATAACTCTCCTCATCTTTGCATAATGATTCATTTAAAAGTTGACCAAACGCATCGTTATAAAAGTTCACAATGCTGTTGCAGATTAAATATAATGTGGATAACATTTAATAAATATCTTTTCGTCAGGTTACACTGATTATGAATCAGTCAAGCCTATTTATCTTAACCGCTCTGCTTAACCGTTCGGTCTCGCATATCCATCATGTTTGTAGTTTTTTTTTTAAACACTTTTTACTCGTATTTGTAGTTCTAATCGAATCCTCGTCCACAGCGCAATGTGTTATGGGCAATATTAGCGGTTAGAAGTGTGCACGGATCTGCACTTCGAAAAAGTAGACCATCCGGGTATCTTTGGAATACTCATTTCAACATACTACGATTTGGGACATACTGATTATTTTTTCGAATACTATTTAGGACGGATAGTATGCGAATTGGGACGCAGCATTAGTCATTTAATTACGACTGAATTATAAAAACCACTCTCTCTTCTCAGATGATTCCTTTCCACCAACCGTCGATCCTTCAGACACAGCCTATCGCTGTGGAGTCCTGCCGTGTGGCCCCGCCCATAGTGAAATCTCATTGGTCCAAAATCCCACTCCACTTAATTTTTCTCCACAACATTGAATTCTTTGTATCTAAGCAAGATATAAACATCAAATATTTCATAATAGAGTTATTAGTGCATCAAATATTTCATAATAGAGTTATTAGTTAGCTTTAATAGGAATTGGAGGGCTTATACAAGACTTTTAACGTTATTTCTCTTGCTACATTCGTGACAGCTCGCGCGCCATCAGTTAGTCACTCCCTAGTGAGTTTTTTTTTTTACATGACGTGAACGCAGCTTGAACATCAGACATGTTTTGATTGCCCATGTTTGTGTCATGCCGTGCAGCATTTTCTCTTTCACTGTGGGTTGGCAAATTACTTGTGTCACTCCGGGTTATAGGGCACAATTGTTGTTGCATCTCAGTGCATGTACCTACCTAATCGAATGTATCCACTATGCTTAACAATTAAACGTTTATGCATTCTAAGAAGGACAAGCACAGGTGAGTCACTTCACACTTTACACTTTATTTAACCAGATATATGCACTAGCCAGATGTCACCGACCTGTTCAACACATTTTCAGATGTCCAGGAAAGATTATATTAAAGCATTTCCACACATATTCTTAAGGATTCTTGACATTTGCTCATGAATTACATAAGGGCAGCCAAGTGGATATGATAAGATGACTAAACAGAGCATATGTCCTGATTTTGTTGCTCTTATATATCAGACAGAGAGAAAAGGGTTGAAATAACTGTACAAAACTGCCTTCCAGTGGTTGGCAGAAGCATTACCCCACTGATAAAGCATTCATTGAGATTGTTCTCAGGCTAATACAGTGTGTTCCTATGTGATGTTTTGGGTGTCTGAGGTAAAATGAGGGCAGCATAGAAGCACAGACTGAGATCAAGTGAAATGAGCAATGCTGGCTTAGAGGAAAATACTGAGAAGAACAAAATGAGAGTCTATTTTTAAAAAAGTCCTCTATTGGAAGCGACAAAACAGTATATAGAGAGATGCTGTAATCCTGATTTTAACCACAGACGTGTTGTGCTCCTAATGTGATCCCTAATATTTTTGTCAAGTGGATTTTAAATGAAACTTTCAAACAAATTAAAATGCATAAATTTTGTAGGTAAAAAAGTGTTTGTCTAAAATGCTCTGACTTTAAAATGAATATTTAAAGTTGTAATATTTGTTTTATTATAAGAATTTTTTCTTTCAACTGTCTAAAGGTTAGATTTTTGTGAATATTTCAATGAAAGTCTATGTGGAGAAATTGCAAAAACAAATTGTCAGTTTTGTTTATATTTACTAGGGTGTCAATATTTGTGGAGCCCACTGTAAATGTTGGTCCATTTTTCCTATGGGATAGAAAAATGTATTGGCGGCCAATTTCAGCTGATTTTTTCAAAATTGTTATTGCAAAATTAAACAATAGACATAACATTTTATCACTTCTGGAAATCTTACATTTGCAAAAAATTTAAGTAGTTAAAGGCACAATATGTAACATTTTTGCAGTAAAATATCCAAAAACCACTAGGCCAGTGTTTGTTCAGTTGAGTACTTACAATATCAAAATGTTTCCAACTATTTGTAAATCGTGAGAAAATCATGATTTTAACCAAAGGTACGGGACGTGTCCGTGTCCGGACGTCACCTGTAAATGGTGTCATATCCGCCTTACCCTCTGTTTCCAGTTTTATTTTGTGGAAACCATGGAAACACCAAAGACACTTTAATATATGACATGTTTTATTAGACAAGAGAACAACTGTTTGGTTACATTTATAGACAGATTATTGTTATATTGCTCAACACGTTTAGTCTTATTGTTTAAATCTAGTTCTCCTGATTTTCCGAGAGTACCATGCTTTACCATGCCTCAGAGAAAAACACTATTTTGTGAAGTAGCTAACATAGTATAATAAAATGCAGCTTTATTTTTACTAACAGTAATACAGCATTTTCTCCATCATACAATACGTTTTAAAATTAATTGCATGCTATTTATCAATACAAGCCATCCAGCATTTAATATGATATTCTAAAATCGATCTATCTTACTGCAGTGTGCAACAGTGTCTCACAGCAGCCACCGAGCGAACGCACAGAGTAACGTTATAACATCATTTTCAACACAGTCAAATGTATCTAATATGATAAACAGCTCTGTGTTACCTCATACACTTGACCGGAAGAAGTGGAAGTGGCGACTGCGGCATAATAAAAGATCCGCTGCTCGTGAGGCGTGTGTCGCGTTCGTCTCTCATTAGCAATCGCTCCAGCGGCCTCGTTTCTGCTCGCACACCACTCGCCCTGCTCTGCTTCATACTACAGTAACGTTAATAATCTCATCCATGAGCATGATTTCTGCCGAGTCCCGACCCGATTCTTTTCCACCGACTGTGAGGTGAAGATGACATTTTCCAAGATTCCGCGCTCAAACTCGCGCCATCAAGCTACGCCTTTGTTTTGAATAGGCGACATCTAGTTGCGAAAATCTACATATTGCAGCTTTAAAGTTTTTCTCCCATTTGGTCATGTTGTATCTTGTGGAAGTGGTGAAAAATTTACAATGTTATTTGATGGTATTTATTTTTGACGTTTGTAATTATGATATTCTATTTCTGACAGAAGGTACTATCATGATTTTCTTTTTGTTTTGTTTATTTCTTAGTCCTGGAATCTTAGATATGTCAGAAACTGAAGAGGTAGACGTGAAGAATCCTGATTAATCAAAAAAATAAAAGAAATTGTAAATCTGAATAATGATCCTGAATAAAAAAGCAAAGTCAAAACAGTGATTCTTGAGACCTGGACAAAACATTTTCCATAAATTGTCCCAAAAAGATGGCATTGCATTATCCCTTACTATACCTTAATCGGCACATCTGACAGTAGCTCTTCAAACTATATCTATTTTATGTAAAAATATAATATAATATAGATAACTTTCAGCTGGCCAAGAATTTTTGACAGCTTTCAGCAGTAACACATTTCAAAATGTGTATTAACTTGATTTTCTTTCCTTGAAGGATAAAAAATGTCTAATTTGGGACCCTGTACTAGATAAGAAAACATGTGACGGCAAGTCAATTCGCTCGGTTCCCATATGCAACACCCTTGGGCAGCTATTAGCTGGGGGTAGACATAAATCAGAAAGTGGTAGAAAAATGTGTTATCTTTAGGTAATTGTTTTCAGTGAACTGCCAGCAGTGTTGTTCCACTGTCATTCAGCTCTCCAGGGGATCGTTGTAAGAAGTATGAACACCTGTAAACCTTCATAGATGGTCATGTATTTCACAGGCATCTGTCTCTGTAAGGTGTTCTTGCAGAACTGTACAAGCGCAGCTGCCGTGTCCTTTGACTGCATGAAGGATGGGAAAGAACCGCAGCATATGGCAGGTGGGCAGACGCAGAATTCAAATGTTCCTACACAAAAAATAATTTTTTTGGTCCCAAAGCACTACATTTATTAATATCTTGGAGAGCATCTTCAAAGAGACAAGTAGCGCTGCAGGTATGTAAAACACTTTATTAGTGGTAAAGTAATAAAGAATATAAATACATTGATCTTTGGAGATTGTTGCATGCTATGGCGAAAAAGAGTTAATTACTAACTCTGTTCCTAATATTGGCAATTGCATAAATATGTGCAAGCATGAAATGTCTCATTTTGACACTAGGCGTCAGTAGAAGCCAGAAGTACATATCTTCATCCCCACATATGATATATCTTTTATTATTTTTTAATTTATTTATTTATTAAATATTTTTTTAATTTCAATGTTAATATAACAGCCAAAATGTACCTTATTATTGGAGAAGTAACAGCCATAATTAGGCTATTTATATTTACATTTTGTTTATATTAATTGTTTTATTCATTATTAAGTATTTTATGCAAATAGGCAACATGCTGTGTGTTTTTATATAGTAAGAAATAAAAATGTCCATGAAAAATGAAGAGGATAATGTTGCAATACAGTAAGTTTCTGCCATCCGTAGGTATGACATCAGAAGAGAGTCAGTGCACAGGTTGAGAACGGGGCGGGTTTTCAGATGAACTGGTTGGGTGTGTCCGCGTTAACTTTCTCAAGTTCTTGCAGAGAAGTCTCACCGTCTCACATTCCTCTGTCGCTTCAGGGACTCACATCTTTCCATATGGATTTCTCTAACTTTTGGGTTCCTTTGCTCCTTTTGGCCGCTCTCGGTAAGTAAAAAAATGAAAGACAACCGTGTTACGTAACAAATTTGGATATTTAATAATATTTTAATATTAATATTATCATTATTGTATTTCAAAAACTACAACTGTGGATCTAAATCTCATTTTGAAGGCTTGCATTAAAACAGTAGGCTACACCGGGACATAAATGTGTAGGTTTACACTTTAGTTCACCTGTGTCCTGACGAATAAATCGTTCCCTTTATAGGATGCTGTTCCCAGGGCAGTCCGCTTCTGAGCGACAAAGCTAAGGGCGTTGTAGGTGAGTCGGTGTGTGTGGATCTACTGAGATATTACACACGCCTGTTTTATAATTAATGTCCATATTTTCGAATTTAAAATCTTTTGGTGCTTAAAATGAAACATGTCTAGGTGCTGTAACATGTCTGGAGATCTTAAAAAAAATGTTACCAGTAAATTAGAAGTTTCCCACCATTTTTATTACTTTTCCATTTTTTCCAATGTTATTAATATTTTAAAATATATGCCAAATCAAAGTCGGTGTGGCATAACCAAGACATTGTCATGTGACAAGAAAACTTGTTATGTAAGAGAGTTTTTGAGTACTTTCAATAGATGTTGCACCACCATCTATTCATTAAATCAAAAGCCATTAAATCAAAATATTTGTTATGTTGGTATGAAACCATGTATTAAATGCTTAGATACATTTCTAAAAATTTAGCACAGATGTTTTAAACTGGATTTCTCCTCACCTCATTGAACCAGGTAAAAATGTGGCCTTCAAAACAACAATCCCCTCGACAATGGGTTTTCTAACCATAACATGGACTTTCAAAAAAGATCAAGTTCTTTCAATAATCACACACATACCATCATCGAACACCACGGAAATCGGTGAGAAATACACCAGCAGAATCAGTTATAATACGACGACATGCGAGCTTCAGCTTGGACCGCTGACGAAGGAGGATGGAGGAGGATATATCCTCAGTATAGTCACTACTACGGGAAAATCACTGGCTGGACAGATTGATCTTGAGGTTCTTGGTAAGTATTGAATATCAACTGCGATCTTCAGATATTTAAAGAAACATTAGAGAAACTGGGGTAGTGAAGCCTAGTGGTTAAATGTCTTAGTAGATGGATGAAGGGTTGTAGGTAAGTCCTACACAAGTTTGTTAAAAGCATTACTAAATACTTAATCTTTAGCAGTTGACTCATACCAACAATATTGCAATGAATAACAAAAAACTGAATGATATGATTGGATCAACCCTAGTGAATAGTGATGATGAGTCATTTTGTGACTTGCTTTAAACTTATAATTGCAATTTGACTACCTTTTAAAGATATTCATTCAGTGACTGGAAAACAAGCTTGTACAGAGATCTTTGGTCTGTGTTGGAGGTCTAGATGTAAAATGTACGTTGTCAAATCTCAGGGTTGGTTATCTAAAGGTTGTTGGTTGGATCTCCCAAGAAGCAAGTCATGACCTGTCACTGTTATGCCTTGAGCAAGCCTCTTAACCCCAGGTTTCATTAAGGTTTCATTGCTCTCTAAGCAAGAGCAAAAGTTGTTTCTGAATGAAAACAATCGATGGTTCTCTCTCTCCAGAGCCTGTAACTGACGTCAAGATTTCGTCCAATCTCCCTGAACCTGTAGAGTTCAACAGCACTGTGATTCTGACCTGCACTGCCAAAGGCTCCTTCACTTACAGGTGGTTGAATGGTTCAGACCCTTTGGTGGCGGATGGCACGCATAAGAAACTGAACCCAGCTGGCAATGAGCTAACTATTAACGAAGTTCGCCGTACAGATCTAAAAGGACCCATCGTCTGCATAGCAGAGAATGCGCTGGAGTCAGGGAGGAGCGCTCCCTTCAATCTCACTGTGAGCTGTACGTACCTGATCACACCCACACATGCAAAGTCTGACACATAAATACACAAGCACTGTTTGCCTTAAAGGAACGGTTCACCCAAAAATTGACATTATTTACTCGCCCTCACTTCCAAACCTATATGATGAATTTATTTCCTGTTTACGAAGTACTTTCCATGCAACACTCAGCTATGACTCAGTTATTGTATGAACTCAGATGTTTCTTGGTGCTTTTTTGTTATTATTCTGAAAAAAAAAACTGTTTAAAGATTCTTCAAAAAATTTCATTTTTGACTGAACTGTTTCAAAAGACATTGTGTTTTCACACATAAATTCACACATTTCTGCACATACAAATACGCTCAAAATAAGTAGCAAAATTACCAAAAAACTCTGTTTTGATCAATACTACAGCCATACTGGACCTACTGAAGATAAGTTTAGATTGTCTTTTTTTTTTACTGCCTGCAGTCTTTGTCTCTGCAGATGGTGTGCACTAGAAAGCACATATGACAGCAGATCTGAAGAGACTTTCTAGTTCAGACAGGTTCGGGTGCAGGTGCAGGAAAAAATGCAGGCTAAGATTAGAAAAAAACTTTTTTTTTTTTAAAGCATTTGCAAGTGCATAGTTTGGTCATAAAGTAAATGCACTGCAGCACAGTCTCTTTTGTTTTTGCGGTTAAAAACGCAAGATGCTGGTTTTAAAAATTGAACTTCTTTTAACTTGAGCACCACGTTTTTTAGAACTCTGAGTCATGCGTGAGACACTGCAAAAGACACAAGCGCAACGGTCATACACATCTGTGTAATGCGTTTTTACATAGAAAATAACGGAAAAGCAGTGCATTGGAATGGAAAAACATGTTCTGTATATCTATTTTTGAGTTGAAAAAGAATGCATTGGCCTAAAGTTGAACTATATCCACATCTTGATGCTCAGAATATATCCTCCTAATAACATTTACAGCATCTTGATAAAGATGGAGGATGTTAAAAGCTGTTGCACAACTAATATGGCACAATGTTTGATGTTTTCCTTCTAGTGAAAACTTAACATGTTGAGCCTTTTATGTCAAAAACCAGAATAGCATTTCCTAAAAAAAACGGAATGGGATGTTTTAAGACTAATCTAAATTAAACAAAAATCCAAGAAACATAGCTGCCTTGCAAGCACTTTAATAATCCTTTACTTGACCTTCTTTTCATCATCGCCTTTTGTCCTTGTGTGTCTAGATGGCCCTGAGAATCTTGCCGTGACGCAGACTCCAACTGATTCATTCCTTAAGAAAGGCTCTAACTTAACACTCACATGCTCAGCCGATTCTGACCCTCCCGCTCAGCTCCAGTGGATGTTTAATGGGGCAGAGCTGCTTCAGAAGGCCATCGTCACCATCACCAATTTAGAGGAAAAACACAGCGGCAACTATAGCTGTGTGGCTTTCAATGCGAAGACCAACCGCAACGTTGTCTCACCGGTCGCTTCGGTGACTGTTCTGGGTAAGTCAAAAGCTTAAAGTCATGTCAGTGCTTTGAATACAAATGGACATTGCATAAAGTGAACATTGTTTCTCTAGAGCTACTATTACAGCAGTTTTAATATAAATACATTCTGTACACTCTTAAAAATACACTACCATTGAAAAGTTGGAGTAAGTAAATTTTTTTCACAATTCTCAAAGGATGCCCTAAATTGATCAAAAGAGACTGTTAAGACATTTATAATATTGCAAGGCCATTTCAAATGACTCAGGAATTCTAGTGAAAAATGGTTCTATTTTAAACCTACGGCACTGCATAGAACCATTATTGTTTTTAGGAGAGCAAGTAAGTAAAGACATCCTTCTGATTAGCAGTGGAGCAGCACAGAGATAGACATGCTTTGCCATGGTGACTTTGTTGCCAAGAAGAGAGATAAGGATTGTAAAAAAAAATGTTGTAGCTCTCCTGGAAGAGGAACAAATATATTTGCCTAAAAGGACAATGGAAACAAAACTGAAATGAGTCTTGATTTCTGTGTGAAATGTTGAAAGGTTAGTTTAGCCAGAAATGACAATTCTAAGCCACTATTTACTCACCCTTATGTTATTCCAAACTCGTATGACTGTATTTCTTCCATGGAATACAAAAAAGTAAGTTGCTGCTGGTTGCACTTTAACAATACAGTTAGTGTGAACTGGGGCTTTCAAACTTCTAAAAGGACACAAAACAGCATAAGGGCGCATTCACACAGAACGCAAAAAACATGGAAGTGGAATGAGGGGAAAACGCGAGGTCTCAAGACGCGTTTTTTAAAAGTTGAACTGATTTTAACTTGAGCGCCACTTTTTAGAATGCCGTGTGCACGAGATGCTGCAAAAGACGTGAGCACAATGGTCACACATGTCCATCTAGCGTGTGTTTACATAAAAAACAATTGAAAAGTAGCGAGTTGAAATGGAAAAACGCGCCCTGTGTGAATACATTTTTTATTTTTTATTTTTTTAACTAGTCCATAAGACTCTATTAAAGTCTTAGACACTATATTCCAAGTCTTCTAAAATCATACAATAGCTTTGAGGAACAGATATAAATTTAGACTGTTACTCACCAAAAATTTTGACCTCCCCCAGCCCTCCTTAGTGACCTTTTCAAAGAATCAGTTGATCTGGTTCACAAAACCAGTTTGAATGTTCGCTAAATCAGTGAATGATATTTAAATTTCAGTCTTCAATCATATGGCTTTAGAAGACTTAGAATATAATGCACAGGCCATATGAACTGCTTTTATTGTAATTTGAATATGCATTTTCATCATTTGTAAAGCTTAAAAGCTTCAGCCCCCATGGAATTGCATGGAAAAGAGCAGCCGCTACAAAATTTCTTCTTGTATTTTACATTGAAAAGGTGTGTAAGTTGTATTAAAGGATTCCTTTTAATGTCACATAGTAACTGCTGTTTGTCTGTCCGTCTTTATTTAAAATGGCTTCCTGACTTACAAGTGCTTTTAAAAGAACCTGTTCCTCTGCTTTACTTTGAGGTCTGTCTCGGCTCACGCTGGTCGGTAGAAGTTTCAGGCATGTTCTGCTTTCTTTGATTGAGGGCAGATTGATTTTACACGGCTTGCATGTCTTCCCCTGAGGTGTTTCCATGTGTGTGAAACCAGAAAGCTAAAGAAAGCAGAATACAAACTGTCTGACGTCATATACATTTTGGGCAGGTACCACTTGGCTAAGGTTTCAGTCGCAGAATACCGACTTCAGCTTGGAGTTATCTGGCAGTGCTGGGTTCATCTTAAAGTTGTAACCGTAATGCATTTTTGTTTCACTGATTTTGTATAAAATTTTAATTCTAAATTGTTCATGCAAAAAAATCTCAAACAGCATTTCTCAAAGTTACCTGCCCATTTCTCAAAGTTTGGGTACCTGCCCAAAATGTATATGACGTCAGACAGTTTGTATTCTGCTTTCTTTAGCTTTCTGGTTTCACACACATGGAAACACACTGGAGATGAGTTGAGAGAGTTCATTTGCAGCTGTTACATGCGTCTTACCCGAAACTAAAAACACAGGCGGTGAGGAGGAAAACAAAATGTGCTGAACGATAGAGCTGCAGGTATTTGTTGAATGCAATGAGTCTGATTCAGACTGGTGCATTCCACAGTAATGATGTCTGTACAAACAAGAGAGCAGCACAAGAGAAGCAGCGATGGTCAAAAAGTGCTGTGGTGAATGAAGTTACTCTGAGAGATTATCTTGTGTGGTTAGATCGACTTGTGACTATTGACTAATATCTGGTCCACTTTACAGCTTTTTCTAGCCAAGAATCGCCCACTTGGACAGAAAACTACCGTCTGTCTGAAATTTAAAAAGACCAATCACAGATTGATTTATACCATTTGCACTACTATTCAAATGTTTCTTGTAAGATTTACAAGATGTAATATAAGTCTCTGGTGTCCCCAGAATGTGTCTGTGAAGTTTCAGCTCAGAATGCCCCACAGATCATTTATTATAGCTTGTCAAATTGCCCCTATCTGGGTGTGAGCAAAAACATGCCATTTTTGTTTCTGTCCCTTTAAATGCAAATGAGCTGCTTGTGCTTCGGTTGCTCAACAACAACAAAGCTGGAGAATCTCACGCAGCCAAAATGACTATTGTCAGTAACGGTATTCAGCCTTACATTGTTCAAACCGAAGTCGGACACTGATGGAGAGACTCAGGAAGAAGTTACAACTTATAAAATGCATATGGACGTTTCTGAGCGGGTAGTGGATAAATTTATGTAGTTGCTGTGGAGTTGATTCAACTCATCGACTAGCATGTGCCGTCATGTTAATCTTTTGTGCAAATCCAGCGTTGAATTGACCCTCGTTTGTGAAGCAGTCCGGCGTAAAATGACGGCATGGCAAAAACACTCTATTACAACAACACTTCCTCTTCTCTAAAGCTATGCTGTGTGTTCCCGGGGGCAGGGTTTATGTAAATTTTAGGGTTAGTGATGTCACTAACCTGGGAAGAAGCTCATTGTAGTCAACATTCAACATTGATAATAATAAGAAATGTTTCTTGTGCACCAAATCAGCATATGAAAATGATTTCTGATGGATCATGTGACACTGAAGACTGGAGTAATGATGCTGAAAATTCAGCTTTCCCATCACAGGAATTAATTACATTTTTAAAATACATTAAAATAGAATAGAACAGTTCTTTTATATTACAAATATCTTTTCACAATATTACTGTTTTGCTGCATTTTTATTCAAATGAATGCAGCCTTGGTGAGCATAAGAGACTTGTTTCAAAAAACAAAAAGGGTCCATATTCTGAAAGCATCACTCAATTTTTCCTTTTCTTTTGCTGTGTTCTTTTAGAGGCCTTATCTGGAATAAATATCTCCAGCTCCACATCACTTCTCATCTCTGGCAACAGCACAGTCAACCTCACCTGCTCGGCAGCCGTCGGTAAAGCTGAAAGTGTGGAATGGCTGAAGGACAGCAAACCTCTGACTCCTAGTGCCCGTGTCATTCTTTCAGCCGACAAGAAATCTCTGACAATCGTTCAAGTTGTTAAAGAGGATGCGGGCGAATACAAGTGCCAAATGAAGAACAAAGTGAACAAAGACGAAGCCAGCTATAAGATGTTGATCAACTGTAAGTGTCCAAGATAGGATACTTTCATTGAAATTCTGTCTATGTGATCAGTAAATCTATTCTTACATAAATTGTTGCATTGAACTGAGAGCAGCCGTTAACATAAACTCTTAAAAATAATGGTTCTTTATTGGTATCGTTGGTTCCATTAAGAACCTTTAACATCCATGAAACCTTTTCAATGAACAAAAATTGGTTCTTTATGCTGGAAAAAGGTTCTTTAGATTATAATATGTTCTTCACACTAAGAAAAAAAATGGTTCTTCTGTGGCATCACTGAGAAAAAAAACCTTTTGGAAGCTTTATGTTTATCCCTAGAATGCATGAACCAGAAAACCTACACAAATGCGTAAAGGGGGTCAAAATGACCCGTTTTGGAATTAATGTTTTTTTTTTTTTATGCAGTTGTACTTTTTCTTAAAAAACTAATTTAGATTTACTTATATTACAGAGTATACTCTGAACCTTCACAAAATTCCATAGGAAATGAATACGGGTCAGTTTGACCCCCTTTATGCATTCTTGGAGTAGTGACACAAAAATTGTGACCAAGAAATATCAAGTTATGGAATATCAAATAAATAAATGTTTTGAAATATTTAAAAATATATATATTTTTAATTGATATATAATTAATTGATATATATATTTTACAATTTACAAGATTACAGGATTTATAATTTAATATTATATTAAATAATTTATATTTATATTACATGTTTATATTCTTTTTCCATTACTTCATATCATTGATACAAATATCCATCCAATGTTGAAAATGAAGCATGTTCAATATTTAACTTCTGAGGACAGAGACACGTGTCGTGTCTGCTTAGGACACAGTGATTTGTGTATCACTTCTCTGTTGTTGTCTTGTCTAAACATTAGCCTATCTTGTTTGCAAATGGTGGTTTCTTTCTTATTGTATTGTTATCAACTGTTTGTTTGCTTTACTCTAATGTAAATGTGACCTTCCTAACTGAGCCAATCTCTATGATGTCTCTCAGACGGTCCAGAGAACGTGAAGCTTGAAGGGAAGAAAGATGTGAAGTTTGAAGAGGATGTAAAGATATCCTGTTCTGCAGAGTCTGTCCCCCCCAGTACGTACAAATGGAAACTCAACGAAACAGTGATGAACTTCAGTCAGGCTATCTATATTATTGAAAAGGCCAGAGTTACAGACAGTGGCACATACACCTGCAAGGCAATCAACCCAATAACGAGAATGGAGAAGGAAACGACATTCAAACTCGCAGTGACAGGTAAACATGCCTCAGCATTTTTCATTCAAGAATTTATTCCCATTTTCACCTCACAAAATAGGCCATTATGCCAATTAATGCTGATTATGAGTTGTAATTCAAGTACAATACTGACAAGTTAATATAATATATTGTATATAAGTAATTTTTACCCAATCTTTTGTAATTTTGACATTACTGGCATAGGCCATTAAGTGTGCCTGCCACTTTTGAGTGTTAATTAATATCTAGAATTAGATTGATATACCAGCCAATATTTGTCCATTTTGAGTCTTAAACCCCCGGTTTCATACATAAGGTTTAAGCTAGTCCCAGACTGTTTGAGCTTTTTAACTGAAAGTAACTTGCACTGATATTAAAATATGTCAGTGCCATTGTTTTATCTAAAGATGCACACCAGTAATGTTTTTTTCTATGGGATTTTATTAAAGCTACTTAATACCCTAACTGAACTAAGGCCAAATCCTGTTTTAGCCTAAGCCCTGTCTGTGAAACCGGGCCATTATGTGCCAGATTAAGAGAATTATTAATACAATTATATTAATCTAAGATTATTTTAGTGCCAAAATCTATGAAATCTTTTGTTTGTAGTAAATATCGAGTAAAATTTGAAATTCAAATTTTAAAAATTCAAATAATTTCAATAATTTTGTATTCAATTCATTTGTTGCTAAATTGTATTCTCTCTCTCTCTCTCTCTCTCTCTCTCTCTATTATATATATATATATAATATATAAACNAGTGATCAGACATACAGAGAAATGGCACTGACCATTAAAATTGGTCGGCCATTAATATTAACTACTTTATATTATATAATATTAGGTTTTAAAATCTGTTTGCCTTGAGTATAAGAATTATAAGTTGTAGTCATGCAGTTATGTTATGTATAGAAATGTCGTTTTCATTTGTTGTATGAAGTGTATGTATGTTTTCGCATATAAAATGCTAAACACCCCATCATGTTTTGCAGAGGTCGGTGCGGTAGACGAGGGCCTATCTGGAGGAGCCATTGCTGGAATTGTAATTGCTGTGCTTGTGGCTGTGATCATCATCGCTTGTATTATAAAGCGCAAGAGAAAATCAGGCACAGAGTGAGTCTAAAATTCCTCCCTCTCCCCTCTCATCACATTCAAGAATCGGAGTATCCAAAACATGCATAGATGATACATTTGTAAGCTGCAAAAGTTTAAAGCAATTGTTTTTGTCCTTTGGTTAAAAGAAGATATTTTGAAGAATGTCTGTAACCAAACAGTTGATGGACCCCATTGACTTCCAAAGTATGGAAAAAAATCAATGTGCCCATCAACTGTCTGTTTACCCACATTCTTCAAAATATCATCTTTTCTGTTCAGCAGAAGAAAGAAACTTATACAGGTTTAGAACAACTTGAGGGTGAGTAAATGATGACAGAACTTTCATGTTTGGGTGAACTACCCCTTAAATATTGATAGTTGATTCAATTTACCACTTGTGTTTTTTTAAAGCAAATGTCACGTGTGCCGTATTAAAGGGTTAGTTTACCCACAATCCTGTCATTCTCATGTCGTTCCACACCTGTAAGACTTTCGTTCATCTTCAGAACACAAATTAAGATATTTTTGATAAAATCCGATGGCAAATCCGATGGCCAGCAAGATAATTAACAATTTCAGATGCCCAGAAAGCTATTAAAGACATATTTAAGACGTAGTAAGTCTTTCAGTTCATGTGACTACAGCGGTTCGACCTTAATATTATAAAGCGACGAGAATACTTGTAATGATCCCAAAAAACAAAATAACGACTTTATTCAACAATATCTAGTGATGGCGATTTCAAAACACTGCTTCATGAATCTTTACGAATCTTTTGTTTCGAATCAATGGTTCGGAGTGTGTATCAAACTGCCAAAGTCACGCCCCACAGTGGTGAACCATTGAAATTTAAAAACACTTATGACGTAATGAAGCCGTGTTTACTAAAATCACGTGACTTCCACGCTCCGAACCACTGATTCGAAACAAATGATTCGTAAAGCTCCGAAGCTTCATGTTATTTTGTTTTTTTTGGCGCACAAAGTATTCTCGTCACTTCATAACATTAAGGTTGAACCACTGTAGTCACATGATCTGTTTTAAATATGTCTTTAGTAGCTTTCTGGGCCTCTGAAAGTTTTAATTATCTTGCTGGCAATGAAGGCCTCATTAAGCCATCGGATTTTATCAAAAATATCTTAATTTGTGTTCCGAAGATGAACGAAGGTCTTACGGGTGTGGAACGACATGAGGGTGAGTAATTAATGACAGAATTTTCATTTTTGGGTGAATTAACCCTTTAAGCAGGGGCGGCGCTAGGGGTGGGCTATTTTTCCAAAAGCCCTGAATCTTTCAGGTTTGAGGTTTTTTAACCGTGCTGTCAAAATATAATTTTTCTTATCTCTCTATTAAAATATGTTAAACAGTTCAATATCGCTTTTCTGCATTATACACTGAAACCTGCAGCGCTTTCCCTCTCTTCTCTCCGACAGCGAGTTCACGCACACCGCAGTTGAACACAGCCATGCCTCCTGTCACTCACTCAGAGCAGAGGCAGGCCTCGACGGGCTCTTTCGGTCCGGTTGAAGGGTTTTTGTTATGATATAACAACTGATATGACAACTTTAGCACATTTGTCAGCTAAACATTCATTCAGTGTTTCACATTAATTACCATATGTCGCCACTGTTTCATAATGAACCGAAAATTTAAAACATACATTGCCTAAATGGTCTCAACGTTGTATTTTGCCAACGAACTAAAATCGAAACCGAGATATGGCTTTGTGCCTTTGTAAAACAGCAAAATACAGTGATTAAGTATATATACAGTCTGTTTTATATGTATATATGCTGCGTGTTTTAAAGAGAAGTGTGCACATTTGCTCACGCGATCAGCTGGTGATCAAAATAAAAACGCAAGGGTTTATCTCTTGCAAGTGAAGAAATTAGTACAAAAGTATTGTAATTTCCCTATACTGTATTGTAAAGTATTGTAAAAAATTTTACAGTGCATTTGTTACATGGATTACTGTCATATGAATAATTATAAAGGCCTAAATCATATTATAATATTATTGTAGGCCTAATAATTGTTTGGCATCCTAAAACACCAGTGTCAATGTAATGTAGACTGAGACTCTATATCACAACTAAAAAAATGTTTGAGCCCTCTTTAATGTCCAGGTACAAGTCAATGCTTTTTCTTTGTTCAATTTGCACACTGTACATGGGCTTAAGCTCTCAGTTTTGAGCTCTCAAAGTGCACCAGATTGATGCATTTAACCTTAAAATGTACAACATTTTCTTCCGAGGGGCATGCCCCCAGACCCCCCTAGAGGACGTACACCCAACAAAGTTTTGCAAATTTCTGTTGGAAACAATATACATTTTATGAACTTTACTCCAGCATACTACTTCTACAAAGCTCCTTTCATGTCAGTAAAGCTGTTAACGGAAAATTAAATTGTCATTGGACAAAATAGATTTGGGCTAAGCCCCGAATGTTTACAATGTCTGGCTCCGCCCCTGCCTTTAAGTAAGTTTACAGTGGAAGTAAACTGGGCCAGAGTTTGGAGTTAGCATGTTGCTAAGCTAACAATGCAATACTCCACACACCAAATAATCTAATTTGATTAGTACATATAAATATAGCTATTATTTGAAATTGTTTTTTAATCAACATTGTGCCACAAAAGCTGCAATTAGTCCTTTACTTCTCTCTCTTCAAATTCATAGCTTGTTGATGTTTACTTACTATCTGGTTCTCCTAATTTTTTTTTTATCCTCAGATGTGTAAACCTAATCATTAGGCAATGACTGTTCTTGATTGCACAATGCAAAGAACTTCACCACTTAACATTTGACCTGACAGGAAATGGGGGTGGTTATAGTAACATGAGACATGACATGTCTATGTCAATCAGTTGACCTTTAGACATATATGTTGTAAGACATGACTGTCATAGAGGATATGATGCGCTCTGTCACTTCCTGATTCCTTTCCATTTACTGTGATTTGGTGAAGGTGCACTCATTTTTTTCTGTTTATCCAAGAACCACTGGTTGATCATTCTTTCGTAACTTCAGTCTTTTATAGTAATGTTAGTGTGGCGAGACAGCGCTAAAAATGTGGCAATGTTGTTCAGTCTTGTCTGAGGTATGTAACTCAACTTAGTTTAGCACTTCTATTTGATAATGCAATCACACATATATGTCAGTCAGTCAGTTCAGCCTTTTAAGTTTATACACAACCATTCAAAAGTTTAGGGGTTGGCAAGATTTAATAGTTTAAAAAAGTCTCTTCTGCTCAACAAAACTGCATTTATTTGATCAAAATACAGTAAAAACAGTAATATTGTGAAATATTATTACAATTTAAAATATGTATTGTACAGCATTTTTAAATGGAAATCTTTTGTAACATTATAAATGTCTTTACAGTCACATTTGATCAATTTAATACTTGCTGTATAAAAGTATTCATTTATTTCCCCCCAAAAATAAAAAAATCTGTGACCCTGGACCACAAAACCAGTCATAAGTCGCACGGGTATATTTGTAGCAATAGCCAACAATACATTGTAATAGTCAAAATTATCGATTTTTCTTTTATGGCAAAAAACATTAGGATATTAAGTAAAGATTATGTTCATTTTTGTGAGTGGATATGCGCTGCTAAGGACTTCATTTGGACAACTTTAAAGGCGATTTTCTCAATATTTAGATTTTTTTGCACCCTCAGATTCCAAATATTGTCCTATCCTAACAAACCATACATCAGTGGAAAACTTATTTGTTCAGCTTTCAGATGATGTATAAATCTCAATTTCAAAAAATTGACCCTTATGACTGGTTTTGTGGTCCAGGGTCACATCTTATCTTACTGAACCAAAACTTTTGAATTGTAGTGTATGAAATTTTAAAATCTGTTATTATTTACTCAGTCGAAACCTGTTCCAAACCCAAAGAGGAACAAAAAGTAGTCTACTTGTATGACTCACACACTATATTCCATATTTGAACCTTCTGATAATTTTGAACAATCTTTTGTGTACCATAAAAGCATATTTATAATGTTTGGAAAAACACTGGGCTAAATAATGAAAGAATTTTCATTTTGGGGTAACTATTCCTTTATGGACAATTTCTAAGGACACTTCTCTTCTCTTCTCTTCTCTTCTCTTCTCTTCTCTTCTCTTCTCTTCTCTTCTCTTCTCTTCTCTTCTCTTCTCTTCTCTTCTCTTCTCTTCTCACCGCCAAATTCTCAAAGGGGTGAAGTCTGTTTGCCAAACCTTCTTCAACAGCACATAATCTTTCTACACTTGACACTGAATGCAGACAACAACATGGAATTATATCTCATGAAGAGAGATAAAGAAACTAGAGGACAGTGTTTTTAAATTTAGTTAGGAAAAGATTTGACATTGATTTAATCAGATTGATGATAGTACATAGAAAAGTCTATCTTGTTTAGACAAAAATCTGATGGCTAAACAAAGTATATAAAAAAAGCTTTGCTGCTGATAATTTCATATATAGCTATCTACATGTTCCTAAAGGGATTTCGAGAGCACATATAGCGAATAGAACTGACAAGAAATACTGGAAATGCAAAACAAGCTTTGAGGGATATATGCAAATGCAACTGATTAGACTAACAGAGAGATGTTTATTTGATAAGGAGCTACCACACCGTTGTCTGCACACTCACAGAAACACACACACACACACACACACTCTGTTTAGGTTTTGGTTGATTGTGGGGACTTTCCATAGGCGTAATGCATTTTATACCGTACAAACTGTACATTCTATCCCCCTACACTACCCCTATTCCTAAACCTAACCATCACAGGAAACTGTGCATACCTTTACTTTCTCACAAAAACATCATTTAGTATGTTTAATAATCCATTTATATTGTGGGGACACAATCTGTGTCCCCACAATGTGGTTGAACTCAGGTTTATATTACATCGTGGGGACATCCCCACAATGTAATATAAACAAGAACACACACACACACACTGCATGCAAAACCTCCCAGGTATAGGTGTGTCACATCAATGATCTCATTTATCCTCCATACATTGCATTTCTTTCTGTCAGTTCTTAGATACGTTCCAGTTTTTATATTCAAAATTTGTGTAAAGAGAGCAAAACGGATCAGATCTTAAACTGAAAGTTGTTACTCAAGTTTTCCACCTGTGACAAATGCATCCTGGGAGGGAAGCCTCACTCCCCTTCATGTTTTCTGATGTCTGTCATAGATAACGTTCAACCTTCATTTCCTCTTAGACCACCTGTAAATTTTTTGCCTTTTTATTAGATATTTTCATGAATAGGTAATTTTATGTGTTTTCGACAATAGATACAGTTCAATAAGACACGTTTGTGAAGAACATCTCTTCTACTTTATCTTTTCTCACTATTAATTTTTCTTTCACTCTCTGTCTATCTCTATTACTGATTTTTGTATTCAGTTAAATAAAATTGATGATGAAATGACATAATTACCTATATGTATCCAGTATATAATTATATTTTAATCCGAATCTCTCTTGTAGCTCGATGAAAGAATCAGAAGGAGAATTAAAAGGAGATAATTTAGGAATATAGTTGGAATGTTAGTCATGTCCACACATGTCTGTCTCTGTCTCACTTCTTACCCTTGTGAACATTTCTGGAGCAGTTTCAGCCTTACACAACTGTCTGTGTCTTGCTCGCTTATTTTGCTCTGTTATCTGTCGTGCATGTCAATGAAGTGTCACAAACTCTATGAGCGTTTGACCTATTTGTCATCGCATGAATTGTTTAGATATTTTTTGTGACTGGAACAGAAATGTATTGTTGCAGGAATATATGGTTCCCTATGTAATTACATTACCAGAAAAGAACATAATTTGTGTAATTTGTTTGTAGCTAACAGGTTTTAATGCTTGTGCAACAACCTATGTAAGGGAGTAACGTTGGCTGTGTTCCAAAAACTTGTGAGTCGCCTCCCTAGACAGCTCTCCCTAGGCATCATGTGTGCGCTCCAGACAGTTCCAAAATGATGCTGCCTTCTAAGATACCTTGTTTCATTTGAATTCTTCCTTTGCTGAGAAGACAAAGCTAGAATGCACTCAGAGTACAGTGAAAACTTAAATCCGAAATGGCCGAATTAATGTACGCTACTGTTCAAAAGTTTGGGGTTTATATTCATCAAAAAAAAAAAAATGTCCTACGGATGTCTCATGTCTCTACTGTAATGGCTGCTGAAATTTCAGCTTTGCCAACACAGGAAAAAAAAAAGGCATTTTAAAATAATTTAAAATAGTAAACAGGTATTTTAAATTGTAATAATATTTCAAAATATTACTGTATTTTTAATCAAATAAATGCAGCCTTGGTGAACAGAAGAGACTTTCATGAAAAAATATTACCAACCCCAAACCTTTAAACGTTACAGTATATCTACAGTGGGTACGGAAAGTATTCAGACCCCCTTACATTTTTCACTCTTTGTTATATTGCAGCCATTTGCTAAAATCATTTGTTCATTTTTTTTTTCCTCATTGATGTACACGCAGCACCCCATATTGACAAAAAAACACAGAATTGTTGACATTTTTGCAGATTTATTAAAAAAGAAAAACTGAAATATCACATGGTCCTAAGTATTCAGACCCTTTGCTGTGACACTCATATATTTAACTCAGGTGCTGTCCATTTCTTCTGATCATCCTTGAGATAGTTCTACACCTTCATTTGAGTCCAGCTGTGTTTGATTATACTGATTGGACTTGATTAGGAAAGCCTATGTAAGGTCTATGTAAGACCTTACAGCTCACAGTGCATGTCAGAGCAAATGAGAATCATGAGGTCAAAGGACCTGCCTGAAGAGCTCAGAGACAGAATTGTGGCAAGGCACAGATCTGGCCAAGGTTACAAAAAAATTTCTGCTGCACTTAAGGTTCCTAAGAGCACAGTGGCCTCCATAATCCTTAAATGGAAGACGTTTGGGACGACCAGAACCCTTCCTAGAGCTGGCCGTCCGGCCAAACTGAGCTATCGGGGGAGAAGAGCCTTGGTGAGAGAGGTAAAGAAGAACCCAAAGATCACTGTGGCTGAGCTCCAGAGATGCAGTCGGGAGATGGGAGAAAGTTGTAGAAAGTCAACCATCACTGCAGCCCTCCACCAGTCGGGGCTTTATGGCAGAGTGGCCCGACGGAAGCCTCTCCTCAGTGCAAGACACATGAAAGCCCGCATGGAGTTTGCTAAAAAACACCTGAAGGACTCCAAGATGGTGAGAAATAAGATTCTCTGGTCTGATGAGACCAAGATAGAACTTTTTGGCCTTAATTCTAAGCGGTATGTGTGGAGAAAACCAGGCACTGCTCATCACCTGTCCAATACAGTCCCAACAGTAAAGCATGGTGGTGGCAGCATCATGCTGTGGGGGTGTTTTTCAGCTGCAGGATCAGGACGACTGGTTGCAATCGAGGGAAAGATGAATGCGGCCAAGTACAGGGATATCCTGGACGAAAACCTTCTCCAGAGTGCTCAGGACCTCAGACTGGGCCGAAGGTTTACCTTCCAACAAGACAATGACCCTAAGCACACAGCTAAAATAACGAAGGAGTGGCTTCACAACAACTCCGTGACTGTTCTTGAATGGCCCAGCCAGAGCCCTGACTTAAACCCAATTGAGCATCTCTGGAGAGACCTAAAAATGGCTGTCCACCAATGTTTACCATCCAACCTGACAGAACTGGAGAGGATCTGCAAGGAGGAATGGCAGAGGATCCCCAAATCCAGGTCTGAAAAACTTGTTGCATCTTTCCCAAAAAGACTCATGGCTGTATTCAATCAAAAGGGTGCTTCTACTAAATACTGAGCAAAGGGTCTGAATACTTAGGACCATGTGATATTTCAGTTTTTCTTTTTTAATAAATCTGCAAAAAAGTCAACAATTCTGTGTTTTTCTGTCAATATGGGTGCTGTGTGTACATTGAGGGAAAAAAAAGAACTTAAATGATTTTAGCAAATGGCTGCAATATAACAAAGAGTGAAAAATTGAAGGGGGTCTGAATACTTTCCGTACCCACTGTATATAGTCATTTTATTAGGCAAATAACAAACTGAAACAACTAAATAGTCTTTATTCACATATAATAACCAAAAAATTTAAATAAAAATGGCCTCCTTTGGCCTTGATAACAGTTTGCATTTTATGTGCTTTTTCACAGTCTCTGTTCTTATTGACATCCACACTGCTTCTAATTGTTCCCAAAGAGTTGCTTTTGATGAAACTTTTGTGTGATCTATCTTTAAATCCATTAAATTCCAACAATACTTATATTGTAGCATTAGAAACACTACTGTGACTACATGGATTAACCATTACAGAAACATAAAAAATGATTTTGGTAAACAATTGCACCAACAGTTAGTTCAGGGCAGCTGTGGCACAAACCTTATATTGGTGGTCTAATATTTTGTTAAGCACTGTCTATATTATCTATAGATATAGATAAAGATATAGTATAGATATATAGATATCTACATACATATGAGTTTTATTTTACACCTATTAGTTAGGCAGTTTCATTGCTTCCGTGTTTACCTATGCTGAGTACACCCTATTCTTTCCTCATCTTGTGATGTAATTATTTCCTTCTATCAATGATTCATTTTTTTCCTTTTTGTTTTAGTATTCCATCTCCATATTAAAGAAAGACCTGGCAGCGAGTTGACCCGGTAAGTCTTCCTCTAGTGGTGCACCTTTTGTTTCGGTACAGCAGACTAACATGATTTATTTAGCTCTTATTTATTGTTGTTTTCCATGCTCGCTCTATGCACTGACTTCAGGCTATTGACTCTAGCTTTTCTGTAACCTGCATGATACGTCCGGGCTGACTTTCAACAGGCTTCCTTATCACGTATCAGTATCGGTTTTGGCAGCATGCGCATATTCAGCGTCTGACATCACTATGTACACTTTCGCAAAGATATGCTTGACTTTTTCTTAAAAAGAAAGGAGGGATATGCTTCAATCTCAAGGACTAACAAAGGAGTGGCTGTTGCAAGAAAACTCGTTTTCATGTCTGTTTGTTGGGTGTGGGTAGCTTTCTGCAATGGGAGGCTGTTTTACTCTCAGCGTCATGTTATTTTAATGGCAAATGTGGTGAATATTAAGCATTTGAATGGGTTAGCTTTGCAATCGGTGTGCTGAATGTATGTCAGTATTTGTTTGCTCTCACAAATCCATTACGTTGATAACCAGATATCATGTACATCTCTTCCCCAGAGCATATCTTCCAGACCAACCCTTCAGCCATTTATCATTCTTTTATCTGCAAAAGCTTTCCATTAAGGCAACTGGAAAAACTGCCCTCACAACTGACTTAAACCTGCAGGTTTGGCCCTTTCAGGAGCTCAACCTTTTTTTAAATGTCCATTGTTTTTTTATATATCCTTTTACCCTGCGCAAACGTACCCCAGACTTAAGGACAAGATAGAGGACGGCGGGTAAACAGCGAGACTGTTTACCTTTTATCTGCATTTCTTCCTTCCCTTGGCTGAAGTGGACAGCTTCCTTTGTTCCTCAAGAAACATGATACAGCCTCCATCACCCTCTCAATCCTTCATCTGACCCTAAACCGACAGGTCGATCACCTGGCTTGACGTCTTAGAGGTCATTTTGAAAGAGCTCTGTTTTGGGTAACAAAATCCACCCTGAAATGGGGTGATGAGATGGTCACGTGTTTGAGATCTCAACACCCCCACAAGGCACTGAAACTTCGAGATTTTAAGACCTGTTCAACATGCTCGGAAGTCCCAAGACAATGAAGATATGTGGGGCCGACTTAACTTGAAGCCGAAGGCACCGTTGAGTTGTCGACGGAAGGTCACTCGTGGCAAAGCATGCCTTGGAGATCAGCTCCATGCTTTAAGCTTCTTAACACCTTTGCCATGTTTTGCTATGCTTTTTTTAAACCCTCATCTCTTTCTGTGTTTCTAAGTGAGCCATACATATTGTATTTTAAAAGTAAGGCAGGCTCCAACATGCTTGAACTGAGAAAGAAAAAAAAAACTGCATTTCTGAGGACAACGACATACCACAGTTTTGCAGCGAAATTGCTACTCTGTCCTTGGCCGTCCCCACAAAGATTCGTCCCGCTGTAATCTGGATTCCAATGGATTCATGTTCTAAAACAGGCCCGTTTTAAAAATCACCTTGCATTGACACAGAAACGTTTGAAGTTTAAAACTGAAAAGTATTTGTGTTAATACGTTTAAGTTGCTTATTGTGTTCCAGTATGTGAGAAAATGTTTTTTTTTTCTTCGTATCAACGGATATCTGATCCTAATTCTTTTAATGTTTAGTTTTTAACTGTGTTGCTCCTCGACCAAAGCGGTGATCTTGATGATCTTGTAGTGATCTTTTTGATGTTGATCAGATCTCTATAGATAGAGATGTATTCATTTTTAGAAATTTCTAAGTTCATTCCCTCGCTTTTTGGAAATAATAATTATTGCAAAAAAAGCCTCTGTTTTCATATATATTGAAATGTATTTTAAAATGTATTTCAAAATATACAAAAAAATGGCTAAATTAAATAAAAAATTTTTTATACATTTTAGTTAATATTAGCTTCTATTTTAGGCCATTTTTTATATTTGTCAGTCTAAATATATTTATATTGTCCAATATAATAGATATATATTGTCCGATATAATAGAAATTCCAATCTCTATATTGGATAATTCCAGTACATAGATTGGAAATGTATTTTGTTGACCTTTGAAATACATTTTGTAATATATTTTGGCAGTTAAACAGAGCATATTNCCATTTTTTATATTTGTCAGTCTAAATATATTTATATTGTCCAATATAATAGATATATATTATCTGATATAATAGAAATTCCAATCTCTATATTGGATAATTCCAGTACATAGATTGGAAATGTATTTTGTTGACCTTTGAAATACATTTTGTAATATATTTTGGCAGTTAAACAGAGCATATTTAATGAAATATATTTTATTATGCCACATTGGTTACATTATTTGAAATCAATTTTGGCCAAATAAAAACAAACAAACATGCAAATAGAAATGTTTAGCATCCACTTCAGCAAGGAATACTTGGTGAACAACGTCAGCTAATTAATATTCATGAGCTAAGCTGATACGTTTTTAAAATACAGTATGTCCCCGCCCACACTTTTAGATCATTTTTCCAACCCTATATGTATGTACTGTAAGCAGCAGCCAAAACAATCTTAATGTATATGTATGTGCAAATTGACAGTAAAAACACACTAACACACATTTATTAAATATATTTGTACTCCATTTTTGCATTTAAACACAAATCTCATAAAATGCTGAGCTTTATAACTCCTTGCAAACCTGTAGACAGTTTTATCTCCAGCAGCCTGCGTGTGTTTTTAGCAGTTTGGGCTGTTTGCATGGAGAGACCAGTAATCATATGAGTCTGACCACAGATACACTGAATTAACGGTTAGTTTGACTTGTCATTTGACAGGGTTTAGATGGAAACATCTTATCCTTGTGTGCTTTATAACAGATTATATTAGGTGTTTTACCAAATATGAAATGTTTTCCTATAGGCTAGATAGAATTTGAAATTTAATTGGACAATGTCAATTAAAGGGTTCTTGTTGTTGTGCACAGCCATCTTTGTTCAGTGCTTTAAAGTTATTTGAAGTCACCAAATTGGGCCTGTAGATTTTTTTTATAAATTTTTTTTTGAGGAGAATCACTGGATATTTGTGAGTAGAATGCAATATATGCATGTTCCAAACAACATCCGTCATTTGTGAAATGTTCTCAGGTTTTGTTTACAGGGTGTTTATATTCTCTCAAAATGACCAGTGCAGTCATGTTTTATATTTTCAATGTTGCTTTTAACATAATTTATTTTCAGATGTTTTGCTTTTATGTAACTGTTATATGTTTTGTGTTTTAAAAAAGAATGTTTGAACTGCCCCTTTTTTTGTCATTCACTGAATAAGAAAATATAATTATTGTAAAACTTACTTTAATTAAATTTGATCTGTTTTCTACACCCATTTTAGTAAGATTTCTTTGAGGCCTCCAGAAATTAATGATACCTGAACGTGAAAGTGTTTTGTGTACATATATATGCACGTTTTCTTGTGCCCTTAGAAAAAAGGGTAAAGATCTCATCTGTATAAAAATAGAAAATGATATATAAAATTACTTATTACTGGAAATCCTGAATTGCCACATGCAAGTCAGTTTCAGATGGTATTTGGTGAGGGACATTTTTGATTGGACAAGAATCCGTGTAGTGCAGGGTGAGTCATCAATATTTTTGGTCCATTTTAATGGAAGAAAAAGTCAATTTTCGTACATCAAATTTTCCTTCCATAGTGTTTACAGTTCTTTTTTTTCTATTGAAGACAGTTCTTTATGGATGTTAATATCACTATTCTTGGGCAGGTGTGAAGGAACTGTTGAATTGCACAGGTCTCCTTTCATATGTGACCAGTTGAGCTGGTTCATTGGCCTTAAGTCAACAGAAAGATCTTTAAAGCTATGAGCTGCTTGGTGTACTTAATACCTTCACAGTGGGAGACTCGACTTGAATGTGTGCACCCATTCAATAAATGTAAATGTCAAAAAAGGAAACAAATGTGTGTTTAATCACTGTCACGACGGCCCATTCTGAATGCCACGCCCGACGTACTCTAGAGGCTTCTGGTGTTTCTCAAACTCTCCCTGACAGATCGGTTGAATGTGTGCTGTAACCTATGCATGGCTGGTTTCTCATTGACCATGAAACACAATTTGTCATCTCCTGAGAAATATAATCCAGTGTGACACAGGCCTGAATGTGTATGTTTGTATAGTCTATTGCGTGAATAGACTTCTTTTTCATTCTGACAAGTGAAAAGAAATACCATGGTAACGATAGTTTATGCCAAAATACCATAGATATGTTACTTTGCCCCCAAATTATTTAATTAAATGCCATTTCTTTGTAATTATTTGTGAAATTCACAACCATTTTCTGAGTGAAATTGAATGATTTAAAGTAAATCATACATTTCTGAGCATTTTTTTTATTTGCATTAGTGATTTGTGATGATATTATGGCGTAATCTACCATGGTTACCGATTTTTGTCAAGGGTGTTGCCTGCTCTTGAAGTGTATCTGCATGTCCATGAATGAGTTTAGAGGGATTCACTTATCCAACAGTATGGAAGCACAAATCCCATTCCGTGTCTCACTTGGGTCCTTTATGGTGTAGTCTGCCCATGTGGCCCAGACCCACAGGGGTCTGTCCTAGGGCCGATTGTACAGTAGAGTTTGTTTAATGTGCGTGGTCTGTGTGTTTGTGTATGTGGTCACCATATTACAACATCCCGGCTCATGATTCAGTAAACAGCCTGAGGCTTCAGAATGAAGTCTTTCGGGTTTTTTTATCTTCTTGCCCCTCTCTTGTCCTCGGCTTCTTACAATAGCTCCCCTCCCCTGACACGCTCTCATTGTGTCTCTGTGGTATCAGTCTCTCTGAGTCAAGCTTTTAGGGGAGGAGATTTTCTACCCTTAAGTTACAAACCTGTTTGTCTGCAGTATTCTGTGTGAATGTACTAACCAGTAATTTACCTGTAGTGGTTCCTTTGCATGCATGTGTGAGAAACAGAAAGGAGGAGGTGCATGAAAGTGTTGTGTGTTTTTTGAATTCCACTGTCGAAACATTTTGCCAACTTGCTTGTGCAAGCCCCAAAAGCAGTGATTACCTTTGATGAATGCCAAAGGTTAGTTTTCTTAGTACATAACCGCATTATTTGTTTCATTCAGCCAATTAATTCTTTTATTAAGCACTTAAAGGGATAGTTAACCCAAAAATCATCATTTACTTACCCTCAAGTTGTTCCAAACCTGTATGAGTTTAATTATTCTGTTGAACACAAAAGATATTTTGAGTAATGTTGGTAACCAGACAGCTGACGGTAGCCATTGACTTACATAGTAAAAAAAAATACAATGTAAGTCAATGGCTACCGTCAACTGTCTGGTTACCAACATTACTCAAAATATCTTCTTTTGTGATCAACAGAAGAAACTCATACAGGTTTGGAACAACATGAGGGTGAGTAAATGACAGAATTTTCTTTTTTGGGTGAATTATCTCTTTAATAAATGCAGAATTAGTAAACCTTTACCTAAGCCACTTAAAGTCTTAATAATGTATATGACAGATGTTTTGAACTGTTTGGGCCCTATCATACACCTGGTGCAATGCAAGTGTTTTTTGCTAGCTTCAGCCTGACGTAGTTATCATTTTCACGTCCTGCGTTACGTTGTTTAAATAGCAAAAACATTTGCAGCCATTTGTTCGCCCATGGGCGTGCTGGTCTGAAAACGAGGTGCATTCAGGCGCATTGTTGGTGTGTTGACTTCACCATTGACCAACTGAAACCCGGTCTAAAGTCAATGGCGCAATATTATTATTATTTTGTTATTTAAAGAGCGCGTTATATGCGGGTACACAACGCGCGTACACTCTGCTTGTTACGCAAACAGGGACGCGCAGCAGCACACAAACATGCCAAATATTAAAAATAAAAGGATTACAATGTATAAGATTATTATTGTGTGCATAATAATAAAAATGCTTTGGTGGAATCCGGTTTGTCCCGTAGATGGTCTGCTCGCACACTTTAACCTCGCACACGAGCACATCCGTTTCCTCGATCAGTTTTTCCACCTTCAAATTCCGCCATGTTAACAGCGAATCCGCCATGACGTGAGCGCAACTGGCTTTTAAAGGGAATGGGAGATGAGAGTCTGATTGGTCTGATACGCCCAAAACACACCCATTACTCATTAAGAGAATAGGGACAACCCTTTTAGACCAAGCGCCGGGCGCGCCAACCATTTTTCCCGTTGTTAAACTAGCAAAAGTGGATTCGGATACGCCATAAGTGCGCTTGCGCCGTGCGTTTCAGACTCTTTGAATTTAGTCTTCTGTAGGTTAATAATTTTCATTTCCATCAAACGCTGTGGCATCCTTTCATTCCTAACACATTACCCAGTTCATATCAGTATCATTCCCCTTTGAGATCTGATGTTTTCAAAGTGTTACTTTAATTTTTTTAAACAATGTATATGCATTTTCCCCGGGCGCCGCAGCAATGGCTGCCCACTGCTCCGGGTGTGTGTTCACTGCTGTGTGTTCACTGCTGTGTGTGTGCACTTGGATGGGTTAAATGCAGAGCACAAATTCCGAGTATGGGTCACCATACTTGGCCACATGTCATTTCACTTCACTTCATACAGTAGTGACTTCTATAGAAAAGTGTGTTTTTGTGGTTCCATCAGTTGAGTTTGACTCAATGTTTCAAGAAAAACTACTCCTTTGTTTGGTAGTAATCAGACTATTAATAAAGCTTCTTACTAATATGTCATTTACAGTAAAACTGCTGTTCTACACAATCCAATGATATTTAGGAGCATTACAACATAAATGTGACTAACATAAAAATGAGTCGACTTCCTTTCGGCCGTAAATTGACAGTAAAAGAGTTGTTCAGACACAACATCAATTTGTAAGCGAAACTTGAATGGCCATTGGTTCCCTCACAAAAGGGTTTTTAGAAGAACAGTTTGGGATTTATTAGTAAAATAAGGTCTGTTTTAATATTAAAAGCAAGCTGCTATCAAGTTGTTAAATAAGAGCTACAACTACCATAAGGATGTCAGTTTACATGCTTATTGAATTAGACAATTGTAGTCCTTATATAGAAACTTTAGCAATGTTTTAAAAGCACACAGCTATTTAAAAAATTCACATTTGAGGATTCACTGTGTAATTTGTTGTAGAACAAAATGAGAAAGTCCCCAAGTAATTTTAACCACAGACTTTATTTTACTCATAAATCTAAAGTCCCCAATCTACAAACCTATTAGACATTCCTGAGGGAATTCATGGATGGAAAATACTTGTTCTCTTCCAGATTTTAGAACTACAAACTGAACAGCTCTATTTAAATAGACCTTTTCAATATCTTATACCTGTACAATATTTATTTTTATAATACTTTGTCTTATGCCATCTGTAAGTAAACCATTCATGAGTAAACATTGCTGTTTACTCAACCAACCCGACACAACCAATAGTGTGTGTCTAGGGGCGGGGCTATCTGTTTTTAAATCACACATAGGCCTACACACAAACAAACGTGTGGTATACACACAGTGTGTAAGAAGGAGGTCATTTCAACACAATTAATCATTCCTGTGTGACCTGCTTTCTAAAAGACCGTTAAAATGAAACTGTTGTGCGTATCTCTCTGTTTCCGAGGAACTATCACTCCTGTTCAGTATTGCTCCTGAACGAGACAGGATGTCAGTGCACGTTCAAACAAATTTTCCCGCCACATATCATAAACTGAACAAAGGAGCGCATGCAATACTCGTACAAACCCGCATAAGATTTTAAAAGGAATTATGTTGTCCACACAGTTAAGCATATCTGAAATGAACTTGTTATTATAACACAATAGACCTATATTATTTCTGGGTTGACCACATCTAATAATTTATTAAGTTTTTATGTGTAATGCGCATTTTCTCTAAATGATCATACTTTTGGAGAGCTATAGATACTGTATATATATATATATATATTCCATGAAAGTCAGTAGTTCATGAAAGTCAGTGGGGTTTAAACCACTATTGGAGCTTATTGATTTTCATTAGCCTATGGACAAAAAACAAAACAAACAATAAAAAAAAATAAAAAATCCACTTTTGCAACGGGAAAAATGGTCGGCGCGCCCGGCGCTTGGTCTAAAAGGGTTGTCCCTATCTCTTAATGAGTCATGGGTGTGTTTTGGGTGTAACATGCAATAAACCAATCAGACTCTCATCTCCCATTCCCTTTAAAAGCCAGTTGCACTCGCGTCATGGCGGATTCGCTATATAAATGGCGGAATTTGAAGGTGGAAAAACTGTAGATTGGGGACTTTAGATTTATGAGTAAAATAAGGTCTGTGGTTAAAATTACTTGAGGACTTTCTCATTTTGTTCTACAACAAATTACAGTGAATCCTCAAATGTGAATTTTTTAAATAGCTGTGTGCTTTTAAAACATTGCTAAAGTTGCTGTATAAGGACTACAATTGTCTAATTCAATAAGCATGTAAACTGACATCCTTATGGTAGGTGTAGCTCTTATTTAACAACTTGATAGCAGCTTGCTTTTAATATTAAAACAGACCTTATTTTACTAATAAATCCAAAACTGTTCTTCTAAAAACCGAAAGGAAGTCGACTCATTTTTATGTTAGTCACATTTATGTTGTAATGCTCCTAAATATCATTGGATTGTGTAGAACAGCAGTTTTACTGGAAATGACATATTAGTAAGAAGCTTTATTAACAGTCTGATTATTAGCAAAAAAAGGAGTAGTTTTTCTTGAAACATTGAGTCAAACTCAACTGATGGAACCACAAAAAAACACTTTTCTATAGAAGTCACTACTGTATGCATATACACTGCTCAAAAAAATTAAAGGAACACTTTGAAAACACATCAGATCTCAATGGGGAATGATACTGATATGAACTGGGTAATGTGTTAGGAACGAAAGGATGCCACAGCGTTTGATGGAAATGAAAATTATTAATCTACAGAGGACTAAATTCAAAGACACCCCGAAAATCAAAGTGAATAAATGATGAAATCTGAAATGTCATTGCAGCAACTCAAAATGGTACTCAGTAGTTTGTATGGCCCCCACGTGCTTGTATGCATGCCTGACAACATCGGAGTATGCTCCTAATGAGACGACGGATGTCCTGGGGTATTTCCTCCCAGATCTGGACCAGGGCATCACTGAGCTCCTGGACAGTCTGAGGTGCAACCTGGTGGCGTCGGATGGACCGAAACATAATGTCCCAGAGGTGTTCTATTGGATTTAGGTCAGGCGAGCGTGGGGGCCATTCATACTCTCACTCTGCCTGCATACTCTCGCCACATGAGGCCGGGCACCAGGAGGAACCCAGGACCCACTGCACCAGTGTAGGGTCTGACAATGGGTCCAAGGATTTCATCCCGATACCTAATGGCAGTCAGGGTGCCATTGTCTAGCCTGTAGAGGTACGTGCGTCCCTCCATGTATATGCCTCCCCAGACCATCACTGACCCACCACCAAACCGGTCATGCTGAACGATGTTACAGGCAGCATAACGTTCTCCACAGCTTCTCCAGACCCTTTCACGTCTGTCACATGTGCTCAGGGTGAACCGGCTCTCATCTGAAAAGGACAAGGCACCAGTGGCGGACCTGCCAATTCTGGTGTTCAATGCCAATCAAGCTCCACGGTACCGGGCAGTGAGCACAGGGCCCACTAGAGGACGTAGGGCCCTCAGGCCACCCTCCATGAAGTCTTTTTCTGATTGTTTCGACAGAGACATTCACACCAGTGGCCTGCTGGAGGTCATTTTGTAGGGCTCTGGCAGTGTTCATCCTGTTCCTCCTTGCACAAAGGAGCAGATACCGGTCCTGCTGATGGGTTAAGGACCTTCTATGGCCCTGTCCAGCTCTCCTAGAGTAACTTCCTGTCTTCTGGAATCTCCTTCATGCTCTTGAGACTGTGCTGGGAGATACAGCAAACCTTCTGGCAATGGCACGTATTGATGTGCCATCCTGGAGGATTTAGACTGCCTGTGCAACCTCTGTAGGGTCCAGGTATCACCTCATGCTACCAGTAGTGACACTGACTCTAGCCAAATGCAAAACTAGTGAAAAACATTCAGAAAAGATGAGTCAGTGGTGAAACTGATGAACAACCCCCTCTGCTACTTAACTGACCAGATCAGTATCCCAGGAGTTTAACTGACTTGATGCTATTCTCTGATTAAAAAAAGTTCCTTTAATTTTTTTTTAGCAGTGTAGAACATGTCTTATCTTGGGTTTTCAGTTTTAGGACTTGCAGTCCTCTGTTGAATTTGTTCAGAGTGGAGGCCAAATTAAAGTATGCATGCAAAAGAAAACAATATAACAAAAAAAAAAAAGTCTTCTGGAGCCACTTTGAGAATGCTTTGAATGGCATATACACAATGTACATCCCTCACAAACATCCAAGCATTTAAGCTTGATGGATTAGGCCAAATAATCATCTCTCATAAAATATCAATAAGCCTAGTGATTATGTGCTTCTTGTGTTGTAGTCCTCTGAAGCCACTATTCAAACAGTTACACTGCGTTGAACTCAAGTGAGAACACTCATCATGATAATGAAAGCTCTAAAAACAACATTGATTTTTAAAGAGAGACTATCACTCACTTATCTTTTACTGTTGCAGAACCAACATTCATCCCAAGCATCTAATGTTTATAATCAGATCTGACAATACCTCACTTAGGTGAGACACTTATCAAAAATCAGCTGACATTGTTATCAACTAAAACTTTAAATGTGAAATCCCTACAAATATTCAAATCACCTCCCTTTATCCTTTTATGTGGTAGAAACCCCAACCACACTGCAAACAGCTATTAGAATGAATCTCAAAAACCTCTCTAGAATAATGTAGGTCGTATTTAATCCTAAGAATCAAAACTCTGTGTAATACATAGAAAAAAGTATATATACAGTATGTACTCACTGGCCACTTTATTAGGCACATCTTGCTAGTATCGGGTTGGACCCCCTTTTGCCTTCATAACTGACTTAATTCTTTGTGGCATAGATTCAACAAGGTGTTGGAAACATTTGGTCCATATTGACATGATAGCATCACACAGTTGCTGCTGATTTGTCAGCGGCACATCCATGATGCAAATCTCCTTTTCCACAACATCCCAAAGCTGCCCTACTGGATTGAGATCTGGTGACTGTGTATAGTGAACTCATTTTCATGTTCAAGAAACCAGTTTGAGAGGATTTGAGCAATGTGACATGGAGCGTTATCCTGCTGGAAGTAGCCATCAGAAGATACACCGTGGTTATAAATGAGATTACGAAGAAAATGTATCACCTGATTTGCCTCTCGCAGTTCAAAAAGCTTACACTACGACCTACACCTTCCGTATTCAACTTGCGAAAAACTTGGAAAAAAGTTGAATACGGAAGGCGGTCTGGCGGAAGGTAGATATTTTACTTTATAACTTTTTAATATGAATATTTTTTTACACAAATGCATTGCTTCGCTTCAGAAGGCAGATTAACCCCCTGGAAACATGTGGAGTATGTTTATGATGGATGGATGGATGCACTTTCTTGAGCTTCATACTCGTTGGTCCCGTTTACTGCCATTATAAAGCTTGGATGCGTCAGGATATTTATTAATATAACTCTGATTGTGTTCATCGGATAGAAGAAAGTCATATACACCTAGGATGGCTTGAGGGTGAGTAAATCTTGGGGTAATTTTCATTTTAAAGTGAACTGATTCTTTAACAAGCAGTTGAACAGGTGTACCTAATAAAGTGGCCAGTGAATGTATATCAACCGCTCAAGAATAATTATACATGTATTATACAAAATGTGTTATATATGTATGTAAGCAATAAGGTATGAGAGGCTGTGCTGTATCATGAATAAGTCAAGGCTGAAGGGTGTTGTTAGGCACAACGCGAACCCCTTTCAGCAATGACTTATTCACGCTACAGCACGAGCCTCGAGTACCTTATTGCTTTTATAAAACAACACAATACAAATATTAAAGCAAAAAAATATGTATCAATGCAACTTTCATGAAGTAAACTTTCACTAAAAGCCTTCCTTCCGCCGGAAAAAATAGTCCCCTGACCATGAACAGCAAAAAAAGTTACATTATTACGCCATTAGATGGCTGCAAAGACTGTCTTTATGAGTGTGTCAGTCAGTAGCGAAGACTTTTATATTAAAAAGACTGAATTGTTTTGAAAAAACGGAACAAGGCGCAACTGACAAATGCTTTGACTAGCGCTGTCAGTCATGGGAAAACCCCTTAACTGTTAAAAGGACAAGATAATACATCGGACATTTAAACAGATTTTTTATTATGAACATAGGACTGACCTGAAGGAAAATGCTAAATCTGAATGCAGGTGATAGACTCGCTCACTCAATCTTTTTCTCACAACACTCTTCTATATAATACAATAAGCTTCAATGAACAATATCAATTGAGAACATACAGTTTACGTTGCTAAGAGTGGTTGCTAAGGGTGTTGTGTAGTGATACACAGAACTGTTGGGTGAAGCGGTCATAGCCACGTTTTATCGTGAATAAAACACAGCTATTGACCAATCAGAATCAAGGACAGGAACTAACCGTTTTATGAAAATATTTATAGTATTTTACTGAATTTATATTAAATTTTGTATCTGTACAGGTTGATATTGATCAGTGAGTATTTAACTTGAAAAGGAACTTATTTGACGTCACAATGCGAAAAATCTCGACAATTTGCCATCCTGTATGCAAATTAGTTCTTGTTTTTTTGGTAGGCGTTTGAGGTGTTGGTATATTCGCATTAGTTTGAGAGTGATGGTGTACATGAACAATGTCTGCTTTTAGGAACAATTTAATAAATCTCTGATCTCAGACCTGAAGCTGTAATAGTAGATGCAGCCTAAAAGCTTGATGTTAATACAGCATCTTTTCCATAAGATGATTGGTGTGTTGTACACGCCACAGCAGGACGGGACATGCAGTAGGTAATTACTGAGGAATGCAAGCAGCTCTTTTACACTTGCAATAAACAAAACGAGATACCCTACAGCAGAGAGGTGGGGCTTCAGTGTGGATGTGTATAATGTGTACTCAAACAATTACATGTCGATGCAGTGAACACATCATGTATGACATGTATGCACAACATACTGCAGTTTCCGGTAATCTGAACGATCAGTTAGATGGGAAGAACTACCCCTGGTTTATTTTAAAATGGAATGTAAATGACTGTCAATTTGTGGGAAGACAGTTTGTGCTTGTTTCTATGGACAGAAAAGCACACGGCTCTTTTCTCAGAACTGAAAGCATACTCCCAATTATCGATCACTCCTTTACTCTTTAACCCATTAGCTCAGTAAACAAGACACTGTGATTCACAGACTCCCTGTGGGCCTGTTGTGTTTTTTCCTTCCGTGCATATAGTAGTTTAAGTGCTATTTTTCAGTGGAAACTACTTTGGCTTTTAGATTTGGTTTAAAGTGCAACACAAAGCAAACATCATTTACATTTACATTTACATTTATGCATTTGGCAGACGCTTTTATCCAAAGCGACTTACATTGCATTATACTATACATTTGTATCTGAGTATGTGCAATCCCTGGGATCGAACCCATGACCTTGGCATTGCTAGTGCCACGCTCTAACCACTGAGCTACAGGAAAGCTCCTGAAACATCATGCATCAACAATGCAAGAATTGAAGAAATGTATGCTTTTCTTTAGAAAGCATTGAGTGGAATGATTGTGATTCATGGAATTATCAGACTCTTGATCTTGTGGTCAGTAGATGATTTCAAATTGTGTCAAAATTCCAGTAGATAACGTATGACAGCATGCACTGCAACCTGAAGGATTCTTCAGAAATAAATACTGTTTGTGAAACAGAGCAGTCATGATCATATAATAGACCGTGACTGCACAGTCATGTAAATGACAGGTATAATCCAGTCATTTGAAAGGTAAATGCCTTCAACGGTTCTCAAGATCATTGTGTAATGTTTCCTATAGCTGCAGCCGTGACTCACACCCTAATGACAGCACACTTGTGTTTTGTCTTTGCTGTATTTTACCTGGTATGTGTTGTTTGTGCTGTAAACTGCATTGCAGTCATGTATTGTTTGTCACAGGAAACTGACACCAGTAATTTTTCAGCATTGCAGTCACCTGACCTATTTTTAAGATGAATAATTTCGAAAGAAGGTGATGTTGGGGAGTAGCTCATGAACTGATGCTTCTGTATTTCTCAGCCACAAAAATAGATCGATTTAATCAATGTTGAGGATTTAAACACTCACAGGCCACTTTATTAGTTACACCTTGCTAGTACCTTTAGAACTACATAGATTCAACAAGGTGCTGGAAACGTTCCTCAGAGATTTTTGTCCATATTTACAGTTGCTGCAGATTTGTTGGCTGCACAGCCATGATGTGAATCTCCTGTTCCACCACATCCCAAAGCTGCTTTATTGGATTGAGATCTGGTGACTGTGGAGACCTTTTGAGTATAGTGATCTAATTGTCATGTTCAAGAAACCTGTTTGAGATGATTTGATCTTTGTGACATGACGCGTTATGCTGCTGGAAGTAGCCATCAGAAGATGGATACACTGTGGTCATAAAGGGAAGGACATCGTCAGGAACAATACTCAGGCTGCGGTGTTTAAACAATGCTCAAATGGTACTAAGGGGCCCAGAGTGTGCCAAGAAGTTATCTCTCACACCATTACACTACCTGAACCATTAATTCAAGGCAGGATGGACCCATGCTTTCACGTAGTTTATGCTAAATTCTGACCCTACATCTGAATGTCGTAGGAGAAATGAAGACTCACCAGATCAGGCAGTGTATTTCCAATCTTCTGGGTTCATGCAAATTGTAGACTCAGTTTCCTGTTCTTAGCTGTCAGGAGTGGCACCGGTCTGTCTTCTGCAGCTGTAGCCCATCTGTTTTAAGGTTCGAAACGAAAAAAAAATTTTCATGCGTTTTGGGCGTTCATTTACACGACATTGCCATTTTGGGGGCCTGAAAATGCAAACTTTTGAAAACAGGTTTCAAAGTGCAAGTTTTTGCAAATGAAACTGTTATCATCTCTGTATTAAACTACAAAAAAACGTGAATTTGTTAAAACGGTGACGTCATGCGAATGCGTATTACGTGTTCAGTCTATAGGCCCTTTTCACAATGAAGTCAGCCAACATCTGCCTATATATCAGCAAAGCAGTGGATCTTTAGTTCCGTTTTACCTTCACGCCGGTGACTTCTCAGGAAAATGCTGTAATAACTTTAAATGCGAACTAAATGTCAACAATAAGACTAATAATTTTAATGTATTTACACAGTCGGCTTCCTTTGGTAATGTCATTTATTATTTCCATTCTGTAACTGCCTTGCTTCTGCGACCAGAAACTTTAGCAATGTAGACTTGTGTCTTTGAATTGCTGTCAGAGTTTTATGACAACGATTGTGTGTCCTCACAAATCTATTAGCCTATTTGGAATATCAAGAATATTGTCTTTAAAAACATCTTTATTTTTAGAAATTGGTATGATAACGGCATTGTTCTTGTGAGATTTATTTATGAGTAATGGACACCTGAAAGTAGCACATCCACATATAACACCCCAAATAATTAATAGTGTGAAGATTTTAGATCATTTTACATCATACCAGTTTAAAACTGAACTGGAGCAATATATTAAGATTGTATTATTTGAATATAAAATGAAAGTATAGAATATGTGTTCATTTAATGTTATTCCCTGGAGAAATCATATGATTTTGTTCATTTAATGCGACTATAACAATGAGTACTGTTGTAAATCCTCTGTATATTTGTGTATGTGACAGTCTTGTTCTGCAATAAAGAAATGAATGATGACGATGGTTTTTTACTATGGTAAAAATGCCATGCCTTGAGTCAGTTTTTACAACATTAAATGTATGTAAGTTTTTGACTGTACTAAAGCATAAAAATTCAATAATATGTTTGCAGATATTTATTAAATATGCTCAGTTCACATACTCGTTTCACTGAAAACCATTGCTACAGCCATTTATTTTACTTTGAAATTTGCGTTCCGTGTCGGAATTTCTGTTTTTGATTCGGTCTGTGCAAGACCAGCACCTTGCCAATTTACCCAATATTTCGCTACCCCGGGTTGCCATTGGCGGAAAACACATGCAGCGAATAGCAGCCATGGAGGTCAGCGAACAAACTGGGTCAGAGATCGCAGATTCTACCCGACTTAAAAAGCCTCAGCAGCCGTTTAAAAATCTCTATGAACGGGAGCATAAAAGAACGCGATATCAATAAATCAACTAACTAACTAATTATCTTAAGTCTCCTCGCCTTCCAATGTCAATTGAGCTCGCTCCTGTTGCGTGTCTTCAAACTGGCAACCCGCGAGAGCGGGGAGTCTGAGGAGGAGGGGGCGGGGCAAACAATATTTTGAATTTGGACTGCAGTACCCATTTCAACCACTAGCTGTCATTCTTACATAATGCCCCTTTAACAGTCTTCATGTAGAAATATATTCAACAATTTTTATTTACTTATGTATGTCATGTTTATCTAAATAAAACTGAAAAAAAAACCTAGACTTTTTGATATTTAAAAAGAATAAGCCTATGTTGACCGTTCTTGTACATACAGTCACTGAATTAAGTACATTAAACATTGAATGAAAAGTCTTTTGTTGCACGTAAATTTCGGAAACATGCGTTTATTTCACAAATACATCTAAACATCTTAATCTGCAATAAAGACAGCAAAGTTTGCAAGTCACTAGGCCTACGGGCAGCAGAAAGAGTATGGCTTCAGTGCTCCGTATTCAACTCCTCCTCCGACTTTAAACAGCAAATCTCGCCGATTGGTAAGTTCGTTTGAGATCTGCCAAACGCCTCGCCTTGAATTTACACAAAATTAGGCGACTACAGTCATCCTCTTACCACATTTGTGGCATATGTACAACTATTGGGTGCACTCCATTCGAGTGGTGTTAGTGTTCCACAATGCTGACGGAAGTGAGGATCCACTGCTTCGAGTCCAAACGGAAGTTGTGTGACGTCATGTGAAAAGGGCCTAGGCACGTTTCTTTACAAAGTGATCGCAAATTTACAATATTTACGTGATATAATCTGACCTCCATTTACCACAGATTCACCCACTAAATCTGATAGGATTCCACAATTCGTGTTATTTTATAACTTTTGGAATTTTATGATCTCTTGTATAATGAGTGGCTTGTGTAGGCCTATATCAATCTGAAGAGCAAAAGAAGTTCCTCCACTGGCAGCCCCCAAACCACAATGCCATTTCTCACACGCCTCGGTCTAACATCGCTGCCATTCACACAGCCTTTATCTCTGCAGGCACACTGTGGTTTATTATTGAAAAAGCAAAACTCTTAATATAGAAGTGAAACTTTGGTTTGGCACAGTTTTATATTGTAGGTCACAGCAATCAAAGCCTATATGCCAGCAACAATATTTTCCATACAGATATAGATCACCGAGTGATCAAAAGTGCGGCAAATGAGCGTCAGGAAAATCCCATATTGGTAAGTATGGTCTGACATTTAATAAGTCGAGATACAAAAGACTACACTGCCCACAGGCCAGACAATTTTCGATTTGTTTGGCCATGGATGAGAGGTTAAATCAATGTTTTATGAGGGACTAATGTTAGCCCCCATTAGAATGAGACAGCTTAATTTATTTTCTGAGTGAATGTGGTCATAGATTGTAGTAGTGTCCATTATAGTTTGAAGCTTTCCATTAAGGACAAAGGTTTTGCACTTAGCAAGAACTTATTTCACTGTTGAGGTTTGTTGTTGTCAAATAAACAACAAAAAATGTAAAATGTGTGATGTTTCTGACACTATTCATGATATTTATTAATGAAGCTCAAAAGCTAAGCTAGTCATATGCCAAGAGGCTTTGTCATCATTCAGAAGCTTTACACTGTAATAGTGAAGTGTGTGTATATTTGTGCTCATCTGTGGATAGTGGAATGAATAGCAAACTAAAAACCCCAGAGGCTACAGCACCCCCTGCAGGCTGCCTCCTGTACTTTTATTTTTAGTGGCGCTTGCTTGATAATGTAAATACACTATTATTGCTCATACTTTATGTTAAGAGTTTGGTATGTAACTCACCCTGCGCCATTTGTACTAAGGAGATGAATGACATCTCAAATTGTGCAGTTGATTAGACTTAAATAGGCATTTTTGAGCTTGAGTTATGACACTATTTTTTATATTGTGTGTGTTGGGTGCCAGTATCTTCATATGAGAACACTTTGGTGCCTCCTCGTCGTCCCATAATGAAAACAGACACAGAAATGTCGTCATAATGATGATAATGGTTGTATGTTTTAAACCTCAATCTGTCCTTCAAATGGAACGGCTCTGATATGAAGACTAACAGCAATATGACTGTTTATAAATTCAGGAGATATCACCTCCTCTCATTCTTGAGGCCTAAATACACTCATTCTTTCATATTTTTGCAAAACAACCAGGGTCAAACACAACAGAACGTCATCTGCTACATGAGTATATGGAGGATGAAGTATAAATGACATTTTCAGCAACAAACTTGCTGAAAGCAACACATTTTAATCCAAACAGCTCTTTTAAATCGCAATACACTAAATTTTTTTGTAAAAATATAAAATGTATTCTTTATTATTTAATTTTTTTTTATTTATAAGACACTGGATGATGTCAAGCTCCACAAAGTACCAAACACATTACAAATGCACCTTATATGTAGTCCATATGCGCAGGTTTGATGCCACGGCCTTTGATTTACATCGATTTTTGATCATATTAACATAAAAGCATTTATCATTATCTGCAACAAAGGAGAAGAGTCTGTTTTTCAATCTTTTATAATTTTTTCAAATGTTTTATAGTGTTTTATATTTTGGAGCTTGAGCTTGTAACTGGTTGTAGCCTATGTAAAGACTTGTTTGGAAAATCTTTAAAAACTCTCTCTGTCACACTTTTATTTATTTATTTTTTTATTTTTTTTTGGTCATCCACTAGAGGGAAAAAAAATTGCTTAATAACATTCCAGTGGTCATTTCCATGAGTAAGATAAGACTTAAAGGCTCAGCTTAGCACTTATGAGCTTCCTGGCTGTCCTGCATCATGTATATGCCGCCATCTAGTGGTGAAGGTGTATAATTCTTCAAAAAGAAGTAAAAAAGTATGGTATTGACACAGAAATGGTTTATTTGGGTAGTGTAGTTCTCGCACTTTAAAGGGGGTTATCACACACAGTTTCAGCCAATCTCATGTTAATTTTTAGTAGCCTACATACGTAATAGCCTACTGCATCCTTCATAGCTCCGAAAAGTCTTTAGTTTTATCATATTTATAAAAGATAGATATGCTGTACTGAATCTTTCCGAAAAAAGCAGAGCTCATGGAGGCGTGCCTGCCGTCAGTGCCGTGGGCGGAGCTAAAGATTCACGAGCGCGCGCAGCTTTTGCATAGAGATCGTCTGCAAGCTGTGACATCATTATAAATAAAAAGGGAACAAAAACGTTCGTGTTGTTTACATTTTATGCACTTGCGCGCCGATTGCCAAAAAAAATACATACAGCTTTACTCACCACCCGCGATCTGCAAATCCAGCGCTGAACTGGGACTTGTTTACAAAGCATTCCTCACCGAAATCCCGAGAACAAACAAACATACGTGCACAACTCCGTTGCTGCCCCAGAAAAACAAACTTCATCCACTGTTAACACTGAGTTCTTTGGGAAGCTGAAAAAGGTAATCTTTCCCTCACAACCAAAAACACACTCCTTTGTTTATAGGAGCTGCGTCTCATTTCGGAGGCTGCGTCCTTTGGAGGTCGCATTTGAAGACTCCATGCGTCATCAAGGATGTCATATTTAAGAAAAGTAACCGTAATAAAATTGACTGATATCCATTGTGAGGTGTAAAATACTGTAATTTCTTTCTTACTTTGCAATCTAACGCTTATGAGAAGCATCGGAGCAGGAAGCTCAGGAAGCATCGGAGCACAAATGAATCAGTGTATCGAATCATGATTCAGATTGCGTGTCAAACTGCCAACGGCTGAAATCACGTGACTTTGGCGCTCCGAACAGCAGATTCGATACACTGATTCATTTGTGCTCCGATGCTTCCTGAAGCAGTGTTTTGAAATCGGCCATCACTAAATAAGTCGTTATTTTGTTTTTTTGGCGCTCCAAAAATATTCTCGTCGCTTTATAATATTAATATTGAACCACTGTACTCACATGAACTGATTTAAATATGTTTTTAGTACATTTATGGATCTTGAGAGAGGAAATGTCATTGCTGGCTATGCAGGCCTTACTGAGCCATCGGATTTCAACTAAAATATCTTAATTTGTGTTCCGAAGATGAACGAAGGTCTTACAGGTGTGGAACGGCATGAGGGTAAGTAATAAATGACAGAATTTTCATTTTTGGGTGAACTAACTTTTTAAGTCTTCCACTTTTTTCACAAAACCTTTGCTCTCTTTGGGTTGAAATTCTTTAAAAGGCTTATAAACACTGAATTATTACCAACATATGAAATTAAATTAAGTACATGCATCAGAAAAATTGGGAATGTTCGACAATACATTTATGAATATAACAGCTTGATTTAGCAGTGTTGTCTAATGTCCGTTTAAGGTGCCCTAGATTCAAAAATTGAATTTACCTCATTATAGTTAAATAACAAGAGTTCAGTACATGGAAAAGACATACAGTGAGTCTCAAACTCCATTGTTTCCTCCTTCTTATATAAATCTAATTTGTTTAAAAGACCTCCGAAGAACAGGCGAATCTCAACATAACACCGACTGTTACGTAACAGTCGGGGTGTACGCCCCCAATATTTGCATATGCCAGCCCATGTTCCCAACATTATGAAAGGCATTAGACAAGGGCAGGACGTCTGGATCTGCACAGCTGAATCAACAGACTAGGTAAGCAAGCAAGGACAATAGCAAAAAATGGCAGATGGAGCAATAATAACTGACATGATTCATGATAACATGATATTTTTAGTGATATTTGTAAATTGTCTTTCTAAATGTTTCGTTAGCATGTTGCTAATGTACTGTTAAATGTGGTTAAATTTACCATCGTTTATTACTGTATTCACGGAGACGAGAGCCGTCGTTATTTTAATTTTTAAACGCTTGCAGTCTGTATAATGCATAAACACAACTTCATTCTTTATAAATCTCTCCAACAGTGTAGCATTAGCCGTTAACCACGGAGCACAGCCTCAAACTCATTCAGAATCAAACGTTAACATCCAAATAAATACTTTACTCACATAATTCGAAGCATGCATACAGCATGCATGACGAACATCTTGTAAAGATCCATTTGAGGGTTATATTAGCTGTGTGAACTTTGTAAATGCGCTGTAATATAGGCGAGAGCTCGTGTGGCAGGGAGCACGCGATTTAAAGGGGCAGCGCCCAACGTAAATCAGTGCATTGTTAATGATGCCCCAAAATAGGCAGTTAAAAAAAATTATAAAAAAAAAATCTATGGGGTATTTTGAGCTGAAACTTCACAGACACATTCAGGAGACACCTTAGACTTATATTACATCTTGTGAAAAAGCATTCTTGGGCACCTTTAAAGCAAATGTGTCCAAAAGTGGGAATTATGCAATAACGGACACAGCAATGATCATGTATTATAAGATAATTATGTTTGTAGCGTGATCCATTAAAATGTACAATATAGCCTATTTCAATTCAGACCTAGATATTATTACTCCACTAGGTTTGAAATATATTGTTCGCTGCAAACATGATGATCTTAAATTTATTAATTATTAATTTACGATTAATAGTGTGTAAAGTTGCATAAAATGGAAATACTCAATAAAGTAGGCTAACTACGTTACCTCAGATGGATGAATGGTTGGATTCCACAACCGGTCAAATAAATATATAAGACAATACATTTACTGTGGGAGCCATACAATTTACTGGTGACTTAATTTAAAAAACTGTTCTATTGCGCCTCTGATTTGGCAGTGAAATCCGCCGATTTTGGGAGCGTAAGATGGGAAGGATTCTATGGTCCAGTATTTTCACCCCATAATGGCGGCCGTGCTTACCGGAGCGCTATCTAGTGGCTGTTACCCAAAAAGTATCAAAGTGTCGCCTTTTGGGTTCTAAACTCTTTGGTGATGTGTGTGTGCACGCTTATCAGGGAGAAGTGCCTATACAAGGAGTTCCGCCCTTTATTATGTGATACAGGCCATACTCAAAAACATTCGGCGAAACATGTCCACAACTGGAAATAGTATATTTGGAACAGAAATACTTTGTCATACGTCCAACTCGTGTTTTGAAACTTTAGCCATGTTTAGCATGAGAATGCAACTCTTTAACAGTGTAAATACATCAGAATGCATGAAATAATGGTATTTTAATGGTATTTATACAACCCCTGGCAAAAATGATGGAATCACCACACTTAGAGGATGTTCACCCAGAATTTGTACTTTATAGCAATCAAACAAATCACAGAAATGACCTCCACTTAAATTTTTTTATCATTATTATTATTAATATTAATGGCATGTCTTTTTCTAGAGCAAGTAGTGGAAAAAAGTATGGAATCACTCAATGTTGAGGAAAACATTATGGAATCAACAAAAAACAATTGTTGCTTCTTCTCTATCTTTTGACAGCCTAAATTCTTTGAGGCATGGACTTCATTAATGAAAAACAATATTCCCCATCAAGCTGGTTCCAACTTTCTCAAATAGCGTTTGACAGATCCGCTTTGCAGGATGGAGCCTTGTCATGTACCAGTGACATAATTTCCACCATAAATTTTCAATTGGATTGAGATCTGGACTGTTTGCTGGCCATGTCTTTGAGTTGATATGCCTTTCCTGAAGAAAAGCTTTAACATTCTTTGCTCTGTGGCAAGATGCATTTTCATCCTGAAAAAATGTTTTATCATCATTAAACCTATTTATCGATGGAATGAGAAAAGTGTCCAAAATTTCAATGTACACCAGTGCATTTACTGTTGAGGCAGTGATTGCCATCTCCCCTGGTCCTTTACCTGACATGCACCCCCATATCATAAATGAGTTGGGAAATTTGATTGTTTTCTTCAGACAGTCAACTTTATACGTTTCATTAGAACGGCACCTGACCAAAGTTCCAGCGTAATCTTCTTGGCTAATGTAGATTTGCGATTCTTCACTGAATATCACTTCCTTTATAACCTTCCCGTTTAGTTTATACTTAGCACCAAATTTTAGACACAGCTGACTGGGAGCAACCAACTTCTTTAGCCACACTCCGTATTGAAATTCCTTGTTGAAGGAGCTTTATAATCCCTTCCATTGTTTCAACTGAGAACTCTCTTGTTGGGGCCATCTTTCAATTAGCCAAGTCAAACAACCCGTTAAGGTGTGTAAGCACTCCCTTTTAATTGCTGACTAATTAACATTTTTAGACTTGTCCCAGTATTTGTTTTAAAATGGAAATTAAAAGATGATTCCATATTTTTTTCCTCAACATTGAGTGATTCCATACTTGCTCTGGAAAAAGACACGCCATTAAAAAAAAAAAAGTGGATTTGTTTGAGGTTTGGTTTATGAAGCCAGCACCTAACATGATAAACCATGCCATTAGCCTTTATGACTATGAGCACTGATAGGCAATATTTCAGATATGCAAAATACTATTTTGTACTTTGTATTTTAAAGTCTTTAAAAAATAAAATGTCATTTTTAATCAGAATACATTTACAATTAGTTTTTGTGTATTTTTGTGTAAGTAGGTGAAATAAATGAAATAGGCTTGTGACAGTCAACTTCCTTTCTCAGCCTCTGATTACTTGTATCAACTAGTTCAGGCATGCCACCAAACCCCAACCTTTATGAACACAAGCTGTAGGTGTCAGAGAGAACGGCTGCAGCTCTGGTAAAACACATTTTCTGCGTTTCTGCAAGGAAATACGGATATGGATGTGATATATGTATGTATGACTATGCTCTTCTTCATTTTGTAGTTTTATCTGAATATCAACATTTGCAAGATTTAGTTAGTTGAAACAGTTTTGAGGTTCATTGCTCTAATGTTGTGTTTCTAAAAAAAAAGTGATCTGTGACTATAATATTCAAAGGTTTTTGTGTAAACTTGTTAATGAGGGATTTGTGGTCACATTAATGTGTTTAGATTTGTCAAGTACAAAAATGGGAAAAAAGGACCCGTGAGTCATGCTGTTACTTGTGTTATTGTGTGTTTAGTTTACTTATTGGTTGTACTTATTAGTTTAGTTCATGAGGTTATTTTTCAATAATTCCATTCCATTAATATTTTTTAAGGATTTTTATGCTCATACCGATATTTAGGGAAAGGAAGGGAAAAGTAAGAAAAAGCTCTTTTAAAAATCACTAAACAAGTATTTACCAATATGTGAGTGGCTATTCAATAATTAAAACAAATGAAAATATGTAATGATCACAGTCAGGGTGAGTCATAAGTTTTACTGAAAACAGCACAGAAGAACTGTCAGCTCAATTTTTGGAAATTGCTTGTGACATTCTCTAGTTACGAGATACAGAGAACTACAATGTCAACCAATCCACATCGCTCAGCACACGGACACAATCTCCGTTTAAAAACACCCCTGCTGTTGAGCAACCACTGCAGTGAACAGAGAGACTCCAGTGTGTTTCATGTTTGTGTAAAGTGTGCAAACGTGAGCAATGCCTGCAAACAGAGAGGGAATGCACAACGGTCTGATCGATGAGCCTGACGATGACTACAGAAGTCCAGAGGTGCGATATTCAGGTATGAGAATCATGGAAACATGCATGTGCTGTGTCTTTAACTAAATGTTTACATTTATATTGTATGTAATGAGGTCTGTGTTCCAAGAAACTGTTCCAAGGTCTCCAAGAAAGTAAATATTATTTTAGAATTTTAGAATCAGTGGTTTTAGATTATTGAGTTAAAGTGTAATATATATACAGTACAGTCCAAAAGTTTGGAACCACTAAGATTTTTAATGTTTTTAAAAGAAGTTTCGTCTGCTCACCAAGGCTACATTTATTTAATTAAAGATACAGTAAAAAACAGTAATATTGTGAAATATTATTTAATATAATTTAAAATAACTGTGTACTATTTAAATATATTTGACAAAGTAATTTATTTCTGTGATGCAAAGCTGAATTTTCAGCATCGTTACTCCAGTCTTCAGTGTCACATGATCCTTCAGAAATCATTCTAATAT
>RJVU01042532.1:832239-872802 GCA_003731715.1 Anabarilius grahami
AATAATTGATTCTTTCTTTAATAGTGATCATGTCTAGTTGACATTTGGTTAAACAGTTGAAAACTTGATTAAAACATTAGATTTTACATTTATGTGCCAAAGTTTCATATTTAGGGTAAGAAGATTCAAATCACAAACCCTTTGGTATGAGTAAATGTAATAGTGATTCATGACTAAAATCCTTTAAGAATTTAGACTCAGAATTTAGAATAATATTTTTTATTCAACTTGTTCTATCCTTTTAGATTCTATTGCTCCTTTCAAGTTGAAACAATCAAAGCGTAAATCTTATTATTGTTTGGAATATCATAATCATGCTCTCAGATAGGCTTGTCGTAAAGCAGAGAGGAGATGGAAGCATGATCGCCTACTGTGTCCTTTGAGATTTTTAAAGACTGTTTAAGTTTCAGAATGTAGCAAAGTTAGCTAGGTATAAATATTTCTCTGATTATATTACTACACATTGTCATAGATCTAAGATTTTATTCTCCATGATTTAGGTCAATAATCTGAGTTGCCAATTTCATATGGAACCCTTGGCTGAAAAAAATGTAATTTGTAATTTTTTATTTTTTATTTTTTGATAAAGTAATTCATTCTTCACTACATCTGGCCCTGAATTTTTTATCTATCCCGGTTTCTTTTCACTGTTTTCAACATGTTTCTTTAAAGGAACTGTTTGGTCTGGTTAACCAGATGAAAATGACTACTTCTCCATAAAGTAGAGAAGATGTTGTTCCTTCTGAGATTTTAAGAGCTTTTAAGACCAGTAAGTGCTGATTAATTCATCTTTGAATATTGGGGGTGGTCCTGAATTGTCTACAGCATGCTGTTGTACAACCTCTGCTTAAGAAACCGGGTTTAGATGAAAGCTGCTTAAATAATTTTGTGTCTAAGCTATCGTTCTTGTCAAATCTGTTAGAGAAAGTTGTGCGGTCACAATTGGTCCTATTTTTTTTATAAATTCCTCAAAGCTATTTGAACCATTCCAGTCAGATATCACTGCTTTTCATAGCACTGAGTCTGCTTTGCTGAAAGTGTTCACTGACACTTTCATTACTTTATTTGCAGTGGATTCTGGTAAAAATGCTTTATTGATGTTATTAGATCTTACCACTTGCTTTTGATAATGTTGATCAAAATATTCCTCTTTGGCATTTACAGGCATTTACATGGTAGTTTAGTTCATATCTTAAAGACAGGTCCTTTTCTGTAGCGTTGGGTAAGCTTTACTCACACTCAGCTCCTATTATTAGTGGGGTAACTCAGGGCTCTATTCTGGGCCCGCTTCTTTTTAACATACAGTATACATGGGAATACTATTAGGAGGCACAATGTTTTTTTCATATATGCTGATGATACTCAGCTTTATTTGCTGTTGAAAGCTGGCAACTCCATTCAGCCTTTACTGGACTGTCTTGAGGTCATTAAGAAATGGTTGTCAAATAACTTTCTCCAACTTAATGAAGACAAAACCGAAATAATTATTTTTGGTGCCGAAACTGAGAAGTGGTCTTATTAATGAGCTTTGTAATCATTTCACTTTAATTTCTTCCCAGGTAAGAAAGCTTGTTGTCATCCTGGATTCAGAATTATGCTTAACAAAGTCAATTAATTTGGTTGTTATTTCTAAACTTAAAGTATTTTTGTCTTTTCAAGATTTGGAGATGGTTATTCATGCTTTTATTACATCATTACATAATTTTTCCTCGTTCCCTAATCTTCTAATAGACCTTTAAGATCTTCTGACATGGCTCTTTTGTGGTTCCCTTATTCCCGTTTAAAAACTAAAGGGGCTTTCGCAGCGGAGGAACCTTTTCATGATTCCTAGAACTATTGGGTGAAGTATCCCGATTTTGCTGTGTTCGCACCGCAGGAACTAGGAACAATTTTAGTTCTAGGAACTCCTTTTGGGGGGACTAAAGGGGCTTTGGCACCGAATAGTTCCCGGGGAACTATCCTAGTGGCTAGTTAACTGAGTTCCTAGAACTATTCTGTGCGAAAGCCTCTTAAGCGTGCCAGTCTTTTCAATTGCCGCCCCACATTTATGGAATCAATTGCTATTGGACATCCACCCTAAACGTTCAATTAGCATTTTTAAAAATAGGCATTCATTCTTCTGAATTTAATATTTACATTTATATTGTACCTTGTATACAATATATGTACCTTGAAAGAAAGTTTGTAAAAATAAAAAAAAAACTTTTAAAATATTAATTTATAATTTAGAAATGTTACAATCAGTGTCATATAAAATCTAGAATTGTTGATTTTATTTTTTTATTTCTAAAAAAAGGTCTAGAAGGTTTTGTTGCATACTAACTTTTATCAAATAAAGGATTTTGGCCACCCTGATGTGCTTCAAACAGGATGTTTGTTCTTTTTTTCTAGGGTCAAACCACTATTAAATGTGTTTCTCAACACTTAATGATTACATTTGACACTTAACATTTTGGCAATTATTCAACCCCAGATGCTCCATAAATGTCCAATTGTTGTAAATGTTTATGATTTATGCTAAAAACTCCAGCTTGACAAACATCCAACATTACTGGATAAAGTAAGTATTGATCGCTACTCTCAGGGTTTGGGTTAACCTTGAAAAATACTGTAAATTATTCACTGAAATGGGTGATGTACTCCAGAAAGTTTACAAAAGTTTAGATTTCTTGTAAAAATAAATGTTATGTAAACATGCTTCATTTGTTTAACATTGTGTAAAGTGCATTGTGAGACATGGATGATTTTATACAATTGATATATTGTCAATCATTGTTTTGTTCACAGTATTTGAGAACCAAGGCAAAAGTGGACAACGATTTTGCCAAGAACCCTTTAAGGTGGCAACAGCATGCCTGAGTGCCTTCTGCCTCATCTTACTCATGATCCTGGTGATCACAAGTGTTCACAATGGTACTTCTCCTTTCTCACATACATGACTTTTGCAATTTGGTGCAGTTGTGTTTATCAACAAGTAGGGCTGAGCGATACCTACAATATATAGACAAAAATACTGGGACACCTGACCAGTACACCAAGAGTGACATTACATTCTAAATACATAGATACTAATATGGAATTGGTCCCTCCTCTTGCAGCTATAACAGCCTTCACTCTTCTGGGAAGGCTTTTTGCCTTTTTGCCCCTGTGGGATCTTTGCCCATTAATCCAGTAGAGCATTTGTGAGGTCAGGCACAGATTTTAGATGAGAAGGTCTAGCTCATAATCTCCATTCCAGTTCATCCCAAAGGTGTTCGATGGGGTTGAGGTCAGGGCTCTGTGCAGGCCAGTCAAGTTCTTCCACACCAAACTCATCCATCAATGTCTTTATGGAGTATAGCACTGTCTAAAATGTCTTGGTATGCTCAAGCATTTAGAATTCCCTTTACTGGAAGTAAGGAGCCTAGCCCAACCCCAGAGAATCAGTCCCATACTATTATACATCCTCCACCAAACTTGTTGCCACAATGCAGTCAGGCAGGTAACGTTTTCCTGGCATCCACCAATCCCAGTCTCTCCCATCAGATTGCTAAACAGAGAAGTGTGATTAGTCACTCCACAGAACATGTTTCCACTGCTCAAGAGTCCAGTGGCGACATGCTTTACACCACTTCATCCGACGTTTGGCATTGTACTTGGTGATGTAAGGATTGGATGCAGCTGCTCGGCCATGGAAACCCATTCCATGAAGTTCCCGCCTCACAGTTTTTAATTTTTCATAAACAACTTCTGCAAAGCTACAACACTCAAAGTTCAATTCAAAGGGAGATATTTTCTTTTAAAGAATTCTCTGTTTAAGGACTACAACAAACAGCTGGTTGGGACTAGAACAAGCTTCTTCCCGGGTTAGTGACATCACTAACCCTAAAATTCACTTAAACCCTGCCCCCGGAAACACACAGCAAAGGGGGTGAGTCCATGTCGGGCTGCTTTAGAGAAGAGGAAGTGTTGTTGTAGTAGATTGTTGTTACCATGCCGTCATTTTGCGCCAGACTGCTTCACAACGAAGGCCAGTTCAACCGTGGATCTGAACAAAAGATTAACATGACGGCACATGCTAGTCGATGAGTTGAATCAACTCCACAGCAACTACATAAATTTAACCACTAACTATTCAGAAACGTCCAGATGCATTCTAAAAGTTGTAACTTCTTCCTGAGTCTCTCCATCAGTGTCTGACTCCGGTTTGAACAATGTAAGGCTGAACACCGTTAATGACAATCCTCATTTTCGCTGCGTGAGATTCTCCAGCTTTGTTGTTGTTGAGCAACTAAAGCACGAGCTGTTAAAGCTCCGCCCTCTTCTGGAAAGCGGCCGGGAGCAGCAGCTCATTTGCATTTAAAGGGACACACACAAAAATGTTGTGTTTTTGCTCACACCCAAGTATTTTGAGCTGAAACTTCACAGACACATTCTGGGGACACCAGAGACTTATATTACATCTTGTAAAAGGGGTATTAAAAGTCACGTTTAAGAGTTGTATGCCCCAATACTTTTGTCCATATAGTGTATTTCCAGATTCAATTTGATTTGAACTTTGATTCACATTGATTCAATCAAATTCTAGTTTCGATTATATTTGACTCATTTTGGTATATTATGTTTCAGTGCCAGTCTTACTTGCATATGAAACAAATGCTCTCTAATCAGATGTTGCCGAAAATTATACAAGGAGTTTTCTAACTAGTTCAGTTGCTATTTATCTTCCAGACATAATCAACACAACCAAATAATAAAAAAAACTTGCATTTCATGTGTAAAACAGTCAAATTATTATAAAATTATAAACTCATGAACACATCAGTTTTGTTGTTAACTTCATCTTTCTATTTCTTATTTCTCGAAAAACCCATATGTTCTTAGGAAAGAGCCATTCATCTGATCAGGATTCCCTCCCCAGCACTGCTGAAACACACATGCAGACGGGCTGCGCTAATGTAACGGCTCTGACAGAAGAACTGCAGACCATGAAGAAAGGGAAGAGTGAACTGGAGAAAGAGCTGTCGCAGTTGAAGGACAAAATCGCTAAGCTTGGTTAGTGAGGTGCAAGTGCATGCATTTGTGTTAACAAATTATATCTGTTGCATTTCATATCATCAGAAAATGTTGGGTCTTTTTAGAGGCAAACCCTGCACCACAAACCACTCTAGCACCAATGAAGAATCCTTGCCCTGATGACTGGAAACACTTTAATGGCAGCTGTTACCACATCTCAAGCATTGGCAGGACCTGGTCAGACAGTCAGAGGTACTGCAAGCGAAATAGCGGACACCTGGCCATCATCCTCACGGCTGAGGAACAGGTGAGGACAGATAAGAGTGGTTTAAGTATGCTGATCTATTTGCTGAATATCTAATGACCTCAAGTAACACTGAATATCCACATCTATATATTTGTGTAATAAGAACAGACACTATTGGCCTGCAATATACAAAAGAGGAAGAGATCTTAGCTGAAACATGTGAGCCATTGCAATGGATTCCTTTTTTTTTTTTGTGCTGATTTTAATGATATTTGACTTCTTGACCTGATAAAGACGTTCATATGGGACCTGCTGCCCCGTGGATACTGGAACGCTTTCTGGTTTGGCATAAGTGATGAAAAAGTAGAAGACGACTGGCACTGGGTGGACGGAACCAAACTGGTTGGAGGGTAAGAATGTCAAATTTGTCAACAAGTTAAAACTCTTGTCTAGAAGTCCGAGCTTGTTTACTAGATGACACACGTCACGTGGAGTTTCAACTACTGAATCTTATTTTTTCATTCCTCTTTTGGAGACATGGTCTCGTGTTAATCTCTGAATCATCTCATCCTTCCCGTCAATTCTTCCTCTTTGTAAAAAAAAAAAAAAGGGGTCTTATTTACAGTCATTTTTTCATTCATATATCCTCAATGTTTAATGATAATCTGACTTTTATTAAAGGTGGTACAGAGGATGTTTTCGTCGACTGAGTTTTTGAAATTTCGAGGGAACGCCTCCCAAAACTTGTGCACGAGTATTGGAACACGAGTGTTTACCACCGGCATTCGCTGTGTTATTAAGCCGGGCACACATTTAACGACTAGCTAAAACATTCTAAGACTGTGCTCAACATACAGCGATTGTTTCCTGCTCCTGAAGCAGATTTATATACTTTCACATGGAATTTGAACACCGACTGTAATCGCAGACTGAACGCAACTGGCACTGACTGGACGCGTTTGAGCGTGATCAGTCATTAGTATCAATTTACATTCATAATCAGCCATACAATCGTTAAGTGTGTGCGCGACTTAAAGCCGGGCACACACTTAGTGGATTCATTATGTCGGACTCACCTCAGGTAACTCATAATCTGCAGTTGTTACTCCTGTCTCCTGACAAAAACATTGCATGCGGCGCCTGTGGAGTGTGGAAAGTTACTGGAGCGCGCAGCCGCGCGTCTCTCACAAGGAACGTCATGGCAGTGATTGACAAGCCAGAGGGCCAATCGTTTACGCGATGATCGCGTAAACGATTGGCTGATGTTTTTAAGGCCCTACCTCGTGCACAGATGATGTATATTAATAATATTCCTTTCAGTGCACCTAATAAATAGTCTTTTATCAGTTAGTAAAGACAGTTTCAAGTAATATTGCAAAAATGTATAAAACAAAACATCCTCTGTACCACCTTTAATGTTAGTGATTGCTTGGGAATCAGGAATTGATATTTTACCTTTTAAATATACAATTATTAAAGGGAAATTATTACAGGAAACAGGATTTTTATTTTATTATGTGCTCATTTTATTTATGCAAAGAGGTTATCTGGACATTCACATATAAAAATTTGGTAACACTTCAGTTTAGATTCCAATTCTCATATTAACTACTTGCTTATTAACATGCATATTACTAGGAAATTTTCTGTTTATAAGTAGTGCATATTAATGCCTTTTTCTGCATGACCATGTTCTACCGCCCGTAATCCAACCCAAAACCTCAATTTAACAACTACTTTACTAGCTATTAATAAGCAGTAGGCTAATTAAGAGTTTGAGGCAAAAGTTGTAGTTAATAGTTAAAGGATTAGTTCACTTTCAAATGAAAATTAGCCCAAGCTTTACTCACCCTCAACCCATCCCAGGTGTATATGATTTTCTTGTTCCTGATGAACATAATCGAAGAAATATTAATAAATATCCTGACACATCCGGGCTTTATAATGGCAGTGAATGGGGTCAATGAGTATGAGCTGAAGAAAAAGCTTCCATCCACATCCATCCATCCATCATAAATGTACTACCCACGGCTCCGGAGGGTTAATAAAGGCCTTCTGAAGCAAAACAAAGCGTTTGTGTAAAAACATATCCATAATTAATCAAGTTATTAAGTCAAATATTGAGCTTCCGCCAGACCGCCTTCCGTATTTAACGTACGGAGAAAGTGTAAAACTCTTGCAGTTCACAAAGCTTACGCTATGTCCTACCCCTTCCCTATTCAACTTACGGAAAAAGTGTAACTGACGCGAAGCCAGTTTACACTTTCTTCGTAACTTGAATACAGAAAGTGGTCTGGCGATAGCTTGATATTTGAATAAGGGTATAAAACGGTCACATAAATAAAATTACAACTGTTTGGGTGCTATATAAAAATTTATATTTCATGTGGATGTTACTTAAATTTCATTAACCTTATTAATTGTATTTTAGCACCCCTTTAATTTGCTTTTTTTTTTTTTTTATGATGCTGCCGCCACAAAATCCAACAGACTGTAAGGAAACCAGGCTGTCTGACTGGGACTAACCCATTTTTTTTCCTCCATAGTTTCTGGGAAGCTGGCGAGCCCAACAACCATAGAAACGAAGACTGTGGCTACATGATAAAAACAGATGTTTTAAGTCGTGTGGCTATAAGGAGCTGGTATGATGCGCCGTGCCACATGTCCTTGCCCTTTATCTGTGAGAAGACAGCTGCGTCCTCCTGATCATTGCTCCCACCATCATCAACAGACATTCATTGATCATTATTAATACAATCTGTAATGCAATTACCGTCTCAGGATTTTCAATGTTTAAAATTTTAAAAAGACTAAATGCAGTACTGATTTAAAAAAACTAAACTTTTAATTGTTTATTTTAATCTAACATCATATGTGCATTTATCTTTATCTAACTTTAGCTATACTTTTTACCAATGGATGATTTTTGTGAAGTAAAGTTTTGTATAGAAAAATTATAGAAAGTTCAATTGATTTATCAGTTTTCTATGTGAAAAAAAAAAAAATTGTCTGTCTTTTCCTAAACAACTAAACATCTTTGAATACTTTATGTTGTGTTTGCAATTCTGGGGTAACTATAATAATAGTACTTTATGTAAATACCTGTTTTTTATATAACTTTGGTTATGTTACACTTAAGTGTAACACTCACTGAGTGTTACACTTACACTCAGTAGGGTGCAGCATTGAGTCAAAGTTTTGAGCAGAATGGATCAGTCAATACCTGGGTCCTATACCATGAAAACAGGTCTTGGTGGATAGCCAGGTATGTTTCAGTTTAGTTCGCTCCAACCCCAGGTTTTAAGCAACATGATCATGGCTCTGCTTTTAGCAGTGTCCGTTGCCATAGTAGTTTACGTTCCACAGCTAACCTGCTCCATGACAGGTTATGTTCTGGACAAGAGATTTCAAACCAAAATTGGAGAAACTCTGACTGTGAGCAAACTGACACATCTCTCACGCAACTTGCTTCTTGATTCTCAGTACCGGCAGGTAATGACTGAGGTGCACCTAACCCCCAATCGCTCCCTGGGCGCCACATCAAAAAATGTCTGCCCACTGCTCCGAACAGTGTGTGTGTGTGTGTGTTCACTACTCACTACTCTTAATGTGTGTGCTCTAACTGGATGAGTTAAATGCAGAGGACAATGCTTGGCTTTCACGTCATGTGACTTTGATTGGATTGGATTGGTTTTGTCAACTCGAAACTAATCCTGTAACCTTGAGTTTGTTCAACTATCATCATGGTATGGGCCCCTGGTTTAGTTTTCTTTTTCTCTTCACATTTGATTTGTGGATTTTGCAACATAAATGTTGACAAACTGATCTCTGTCATCCTAATGTTAAAAATAATAACAATAGCCGTGCCTTTGTTGCTTTTTTCCGGACTATGGACATCAAGATTTATTTAGAGAACCCATTCAAACAAGATTAATTTAGACCGTTCAAGCCAGTGTTCGGTTGCATAAACTGCTCAGACTAGTCTTACAAGTTAGCCATCTCATTTTTTTCTTCAAGACAGGTCATAATTTTTTTTAATCACTTACATAAAAAGGTAGATTGGGCTAATCAGTCTTACTTTTAGGATTTGAATTAGACCAAACTAATTGTTAGTTGGTCAGACGAGTTCTTAAAGGGTTAGTTCACCCAAAAATGAAAATTTTGTCATTAATTACTTAATAAATTAAAAAAAATGTTTTTTATCAAAACCGATAGCTCAGTGAGGCCTCTATTGCCAGCAAGATAATTAACACTTTCAGATGCCCAGAAAGCTACTAAAAACATATGTAAAACAGTTCATGTGACTACAGTGGTTCAACATTAATATAACAAAGCGACGAGAATACTTTTTGTTCGCCAAAAAAACAATATAACGACTTTTCAACAATATCTAGTGATGGCCGATTTAAAACACCGCTTCATGAAGCTTCGAAGCTTTACAAATCTTTTGTTTCGAATCAGTGATTTGGATCGCGTATCAAACTGGCCAAAGTCATGTGAACTATTGAAATTTCGAAAAACTTATCACGTAACGAAGCCTTGTTTACTGAAATCACGTGACTTTGGCACTCCGAACCACTGATTCGAAACAAAAGATTCATAAAGATTTGAAGCAGTGTTTTGAAATCAGCCATCATTAGATATTGTTTAAAAAAAAGTCGATATTTAGATTTTTTTGGTGCACAAAAAGTATTCTCGTCGCTGTATAATATTAAGGTTGAACCACTGTACTCACATGAACTGTCTTAATATGTCTTTAGTAGCTTTCTGGGCATCTGAAAGTGTTAATTGTCTTGCTGGCAGTGGAGGCCTCACTGAGCCATCGGTTCCCAAGATGAACGAAGGTCTTACGGGTGTAGAACGACATGGGGGTGAGTAATAAATTACATAATTTTCATTTTTTGGTGAACTAACCCTTTAAGACACAGTCTTAACTTAGCGGCTATGTTTATGCAACTGACCCCAGGACTAGAATGTGATCAACTTAACCCAACCCAAAAGTCAAAGTCTTTGGAAAGCAATACAAACAATCACTCTATCTTCTTTGCATACAAAACAAGTGCTCAGTTGCCCTGTTTAGTTTCGCATGCGTTTGCGTAAGGTGTGCATGCATGGATGCATTTTGGATCGTGTCCTTTCACATCCCATCCGCCTGTTTTTATGACAGAGGTGTAACTGATTGTACCACACCGAGGCCACCTGCCTAATCAAAGTAGGCTACTTCATTTTACGTATATCAGCATAATCTTAATCATAGTCCATAAACAGGTTAGGTCAGACTGAAAGAGAACAGCACATATCCTACTTTCATTTTGTTTTTAGCTCATTATTTAAGCCCTGTTCTCAGTAAAAACACCTTTGTTAACTCTATTTGTTAACTCATTGTCCTCAATGTGTGGAGGATCAAACCTCCCCCTTTGCATATGGAAATGTCAAAATAAATAAATGTAGGATATAGTAAATAAATATGGAAAAAATACATGTGGGAATAAATAAATATTAAAATAAATTATTGCATAAATAAAAAATACATGAAAAACTGAAAGAAATAACAAATAAAAGTTAAAAACAATAAAAAAATAAATGTAAAAATAAATACAGAAAATAATAAATGAAAAAGTAATGATAAAATCAGGATATAATTTAATAAAAAAAAAATTTTTTTTTTTATCAAGTCATTTATTTTCTTTATTTTCCTATATATCCCTCTTTTTGCAAAACAAGTGCTCAGTTGCCCTGTCTAGTTCCACATTCTGAATGTAAGTGTTTGCGTAAGGTGTGCACGCATGGATGCATTTTGGATCGTGTCGTTTCACGTCCCATGATCCGTCTGTTTTTATGACAAAGTCGTAACTGATTGAAACAGTTAGGCTATGTACCACCTGCCTAATCAAAGTAGGCTACTTTATATTCTACTATATATAATATGACATAATGTGCAGTAAATGGTAAAACTATTTAAGCTACAAATTATTGTGTTTATGATTACACTAATAAATTAAAATATGATATATATATAAAACACCAGTTTGCAACGTTAAGACACAGAGACATAGTTTTTCTATGGCTAAAATAACCAGAAGTCTTGCACATTTCCACTTTGTCATTTTGGATGTCATGTCTCCATTTTCTGATCTATTTCAGGTGTTGAAGTCTCAACTAACCAGCTGATGTGTTGAATCAGGTGTGGTTTGAAAATGTTCTGTTTCAAAGAACAGAGTTGGGAAATACTGATGCAGCATCAGCTTGTTTTCTTACTTGTGTGTACATTTCCACATACATTATGTTTTCGATTACATAATCACAAATGTGTACGTTTTCCCACTTCCCCAAATTGTTGGTAATAACAACAGCTTATGCATCTTGATGAGAAATGATCAGATTTATTTCATATATATATATATTAAAAACTCAAACAACAAGGGTCCTTTTAACAACGTTAAAGATTGTGGTCGTTCATAATACAATGGAAAAACAACAGCACAGTGTTATTAATATACACTTACATATATGCTTTTCTTAAATACTGTTTTAATCACACATCAAGTAATAAGATTTTAAAATCTCCAGCCTCTTTACAGAGGAAAAACAACAACTTTGGTCACAGCCTCCCTTTTTTTTTTTTTGAATTGACACTTTTGACAATTCATCCATTTTCTCCAACCTCTGAAATGTCTCATATCTCACCTACTGTATCCTTCCAGCTGCATTTCTTCTGCTTTCATTATTTTACTCTGCTTTCATTATTTTACTGCTTTACAATACATATACTTCTCTCTACCTTTTTTAGACTTCTGCAACTTAACTCTGCCTCAATCTGGTTCACATGCATCTAATCACCTCTCGCCCCTTCAGGTGTTCACTCGTGCGGGACACTTCGTGCCTGAGCTCTTGCTGAAAACACCCACTTCAGCAGCACCACAGTAATAACTTACATTTATACTAAGGAATCTACTGTTTGGCATCTTAAATTCTAGCCACATGCAGTTTGTGTTTCCAGACAACAGTACTCAAAGAATATTGGGAAATGCTGTCATTGGTCCCTAGTTCAGTAGGGAATGCGAGCATTCACAACAGTGGCCTTTCATGAAGGCATTTGTTACATCTTTAAGACAACCAACTCCTGTGGTTCTCACTTTGCAGCCTTGTACGCAGCCAAGTTCAGCGGCTCCTTGCTCGGGACGCACCAGTCATCAGCTTCCTGGTTGAATTTGTAATGCCGCAAGGCAGTCTTATTAAACACTGGAAGCTTCTCTATTGAATCCGTGGACAGGGCCTGTGGGCAGAAGACCGTCATTGTGGATTAATGATTTGAAGAGTGTAATGTAATGTCCAAAGTTAACAGGATGTTTTGCACAGGTACAAGCTCAACAAATAAGGCTAATGTAAGCAAAACGCTCATAATGATTTGTCATCTTGGCTGATTGTTTAAAATTTTACCTAAAAATGCAGATTCTGTCATTGTTTACTCATTGTGCCAAACCCGTATGACGTACTTTCTTTTGTAGAACACAAAAGGAGAAGTTCAGCATAATGTTGACTCATTTCATTTCCATGGGAAACAAAATATACATCAGGTAAAAAACTGCTGATTGTCTCCTTTTGTGTGTCTTCACAGGGGGGAAAAGACATACACTCTTAAAAAGGGAGTTTTCATATAGCAATGCAATAGAAGAACCATTTTTGGTTCCCCAAAGAAGTGTTGAGTCTCTTCAGAAAAGTTGGACTAAACCACTCAATTCATATTGATTAGTTTTATGATCTCTTTATGAACTTTTTGAAATGATTTGAAGTGATAGTTCATAGCTGTCTATGGAGGGACAGAAATCGATCAGATTTCTTCAATAAGATCTTAATTTGCGTTCCGAAGATGAAAGAATGTCTTACGGGTGTGGAACGACAAGAGGGTGAGTAATTAATGACAGAATTTTCATTTTTGGGTGAACTAACCCACACAGCAACATAGTGTCAGCCCAGATCTGGGCCACATCTGGTACATTTAGATTCCATGCGTAACAGATGTGGGCCGGATCTGGGCCAACATAATGTTGCTGTCTGGGAACCCTTTAAGAACCTTTTATGCAATGGAAAGTTTCCATGGAACCATCAAATGCCAATAAAGAGCGTGTATGGTTTTGGAACAGCATGAGGATGAGTAAATGAACAATTTCAATTTTTATGCAAACTAACCCTTTATGTTATGATCTTACCTTCAGCTGAATAACAGCATCCGTACCAAAGCCCTCCATTGGATAAAGCTGGAGATCACCTTGGAAGTAGCGTGCGTACAGGCGGGAGATGGGAAGGCCATAACCGAAGCCAGCCTGAGGGAATAACGGACAGGTTTGATTATCAGTTTTAATCAAGAAACATATGTATATTACTGCTATTATGTAGTGTTAAAGAGTGTGCTGTGCTCTTACCATTGGGGTCCGTTGATGGTCACCAATGGTAGGTCTGGGCGCCGTCGAATACATGTAGCTAAAAAGTCTATCAATCTTCCTGAAAGGAACGCCACCACCCCTGTCACTGATCTGGAACATGAAAAAGTGAATGTTTAGAGAACAATAATGTGTTTTGTGAGTTGCATTACATCTGATGACAAATATGTGTGGGTTGCATCATTAAGACTTAGAGTAAGACTAAGGGATTGACTGTTATATATGTATCAGAAAATAAACATAATCTTAAAAACACAAACCCACTAAGTAGCATGGATATAGCATTTCAGTTCAATGTCTGCTTTGTTGCGTTCTTTAGCCACCAAGCAGGGCAAAGGTTGATGGTATCGTTATTACTAGTCAAAGCCGAAATGATCTAGTTCATTTGAAAGCTGATCTATGGTGGTTAGAATATTAATCTTTAGGACAGTTTATATAACGCTATTATCGGTTATCGCTGGATCTAGGACAGGTTGACAATGATTCAAACAAGGTGGTGTGACCTCTCACTAAGATAAAAACTATTCTCACTGCCAAATTTCTCATAGGATCCCTCTAACTTGAACTTTCATTTACACACCTTGATTGACAGGTCCTCTCCGCCTAGAGCAACCATGACTTTGATTGGTGGCAATGTGCTGCTTGTTTCATGATTCTCAAGAGTAGCCCTCATTGCGTTCTAGAGTGGGAGAGACATAAAAAAAATGAAATATTTACAATCTATAACTATTTCTTCAATCCATATTAATATGCAAAAATAAAGCACCATGTTTACCTTGAAGAGCTCAAAAACCATGTGGTAAAGATGAGAAGGAACGTAGGATATCTCGATTGGTTGCGACTTGTTTTTTGCTGTAACAGAGAACAAATATTATAAGATACAAAGTAGTTTGTGAACATTAAAGCTTTATTTCACTCAAAAATGAAAATTATCCCATGATTTACTCACCCTTAAGCCATCCTAGGTGTATCTTCTTTCAGACGAACACAATCAGAGTTATATTAAAAATATCCTGGCTCTTCCAAGCTTCATAATGGGAGTGAATGGGGCTCGAGATTTTGAAGCCCAAAAAAGTGCATCCATCCATCATAAAAGTAAACCATATGGCTTCAGGGGGTTAATAAAGACCTTCTGAAGCAAAGTGATGTTTTTTTTTAAGAAACATATCCATATTTAAAACTTTATAAACTAAAATAAATAGCTTCCGGCAGACGGCCTACGCAAATCGACTTAAAAGAATGACTTCTGATGCGATGTATGACATAGGATGTAGGAGTATCGTAAACTTAGACGCCTCTTGCAAACTCAAGTTCATCTTCTCTTATATCAAAATCCTCTGATATTTCTCTTTAAAAATTCTAATTCGTGACCGGTGTTTTGTATTGCTCTATCCTCTGCGCTTCCGCGTTCGTCAATGCATCATGCGTCAGGTCAGAGGTTACTCTTTTGGTGTAAGTTGATTTGCGTAGGCCGTCTGCTGGAAGCTAGCTATTGTAGTTTAGAAAGATTTACAAAAACCGATCACTTCGCTTCAGAAGACCTTTATTAACCCCCTGGAGCCGTGTGGATATCTTTCATGATGGATAGATGGACTTTTTTGGACTTCAAAATCAGGAGCTCCATTCACTCCCATTATAACGCTGGGAAGAGCCAGGATATATTTTAATATAACTCTGATTGTGTTCATCTGAAATAAGAGTCATATACATCTACGATGGCTTGAAGGTGAGAAAATTATCCCATGATTTACATTTTTGGGTGAACTATCCCTTTAAGTTACTAGATGGAATGTTATTTAATGCATTAATGTTCCTCACCGTTTATCTCTCTAAGCTCCAGCTCAGGGGATCCGAGGTAATTCTGCTCACAGAGCATTTTAGCGCACTCATATGCATCTGAAGCAGAACACAGGACATTACTATTGAATTTGCACTTGTCGCTAGGGTAATATTTGCATTACAGTATGCACTAAAGCACTCACCTCTGATTACATCCGTGACGTCACAGCTGGAGTCAATGCACCCGATGCTGCTGGGATGTCCTGGCTTTGTGGTGCCATCAAAGATCAGAGCTGGAGATAGAGCAGGAAACAGAAGGGAACAGAGGGTTAGAGGTGCACTACATGAGGAAATCATTCTCTCATATCCAGTGAATAATTAACTCAAACAGGAGTAGGCCGGATTATTCAAGATCTAATGACCTGTGCATTTAAAGAGCTGAGAAAGCGACTGTTCTTGCCAGTAGTGCTGATGCAAAGTCCAGGAATTAGGACAAGATTTACTTACTGTGCTGGTTGATGAGCATGCGAATGGAGATGCGGTTCATGTAAAAGCGGTCCAGAAAGTACTGAATGTTCTGACATGTCACAGGGTCTGCCCCAAATGCATCCCTATACTCAATGACACCCTGGGCCATGGTGGGTACCACATCATTGTGCCTGTTCCTAATGGTCACCAGAGTTTCCACAAATCTATGCGACAAAGAACAAACAAAATCCATGAATCCTGCTGTTTTGTTTTAATACTATTGCTTTACTATTCTGATCATGTTGGATGTGTACAGTATGTAGATTGAAGAACCTACTCTTGTAGAACTCTCGGGTCATTTGGGCTCTTGCCTTGGAATTCTAGGATGTCCATCAGGCTTTGAATAAACCTGAGAACGTAAGAGAGAGAAGACAAAGGGAATGAAAGGTACACTATTATACATAATCATGTTTTAAATACCAATGCACAAATGTATACAGTTACACTTTTTCATATACAAATGTCTCCAATAACACCCTCAACATGCATAATGTTTTCACACTTGCTTGGTGGCAAGTTTTGCATGACTTGACATGAAATGTGCATGACTTCTTTTCCTCATTTGTTTTGAAAATGTTACCCACTCATTTCCATGAGTTTCCCTCCTCGCTGTTCCGCGGTTACACACTACAGTAGAACATACTGTTCCATATCAGTTCTCGAAAACAAGTGCGCGCGCCACCACTGTAAGTTGCACCTTCTCAAATTTCACTCTGAAGTTAACCGCCGTATCCGTTGCATAACATACCCTCAGACAGTCTACTAGTAAACAAGTGAGGGTCTGTACAATGGTATTTGAACACAAAACAACATTCTATAAGCTATAAGCAGACGTAAGCAAAAGAACAAGCATTTAAATGGAAATAAAAGACGTTTTCTTAAGGCTACGCATCTTACAACACAACATGAGGTCCAGAAAACCAACACAGAGGCAAAGTATTTAGTTGTATTGTGGGGTCTAATGATTCCTATATATTAAAAGCTGAAATGGAAACTCAGTGATGTAACATATAGGCTCAGAACATACTTCGAAAACATCAGGATGGGGAACTAGGGCAAAGTTCATCATACAGTTGGAGGCGTGCATGTGACAAATTACATAATGCACGCGTGAAAAATAAACCAATTAAATGGTTTAATATGTTCAGCAATATCTTTTACATGATTCATTTTTTCTTTTCTGTCTGTTTAGTCAAACAATAATGATATAAGACACTTCAAGAGTTAATTAATTCCTTTTTTGTCTGATACTCCAGGACATGAACTTACCAGCTGTGAACTAGCTGAACGGATTGAGTCATGATCAGTTGGTCTGGTAAAAGGTTGATCTCCTTCAGACTGTTGCTTAGTCTGACGGGGAGCTCTTGTCTGAGGAAAGCGAAAGATGTTTTCTCGCACGCGTTTGTGGACCCTGCAAAGAAAACGCGACAGAGTGAAACCTCTTGCTGCAGTGGGTTATGGTTAAACTAAAAGTCAAATATCAGCAAGAACAAACGTAAGTTTTGAGCGAACAGCAAGATTTTTTCTGTCAGGAGTTTATTTTGAGTTTCGTTTCGTGCCCATTAGTCTATATTTTGGCGTCCATGTAGCACCATGAGCTAACCGTCTATCTTAATTATTTTTAACAATACACTTTAGCATTTTTGTTCAATAAGTGATGTGTAAATCTGTAATAAAGTAGCAAATAATGGCAGTCCGATGCACTTACGGAAAGCGCTCGAGCAGCGAACTGTTACTATGGTTACCTCATCATTGAACGCGACTGCGTTAAGCTCGTGTGGTTATTGGAATGATGTTTGAGCGGAAAATTACATTTATATATATTTTTAATTTTTACATAAAGATGTTATTTCATAACAAAAGAATATAGCATCTATTTTTGCAAATCATATGCACAAATGACCAATGTAATGACTACTATTCAACATTTTTCGCATTTTAACAATATTTTGCATTAAAATTTAAACTCACCGAAATCCAGAAACTGCTTCATTGATAACGGCGATGGAGAAAATTTCGCATAGTAATCAATATGTTTAGGTACATTTAGCATAGCAGCATTCCTCATTATAAATCTTACAAACTTCATCTTGGAAAAACTAATTAGGCTATCTGAGATAAAAGTTATCAGTATATCCTCGCGTGTATTTCTTTATTCAGTCTGGGTCTGTCTTGAGACCTGTTGTTGAAAACCCTTTAAAGTTTGCGTTCTTGCACAGAGACACGCCTACATTATTACGTCGATGTCCTTTGCGACCAATCGGAGAGAGGAAACTGGGTAACGTCATCGCTCAAGTTCCCGATCAACAACGTGTTGCTTGCACCTTAGCGGTCATCTGCGTAATGTTTGTACTAACTTACATGGAAAATCACACGATAGCATCACAACAAGACGCCCCATAAAAAGGTGATCCAGCCGGACATTATGAGGTCAAGCTTCACCCATCACCCAGTTGGACCCGAGTACAGGAATTTCCCATAGAGCAGTGGCAACGCAGCCGGCAGAAAACACGTGAAAATTAGGATGCTAATAAATCACTGAAAATTCACTTGGCCTATTAAAATGGTAAAGTACAGTGATGCATCTTACAAATGTGCAATATGCAATAATAACCTGAGTAACTAGGTAACAGGTCAGATTATTAGTAAGTCAGTTTTATTAATACAGAGCTTAAGAATTTGACGTCCCATGATGAGGTGACTTCATATGCATGTGAATGAAAAGGAATCGAATGAATGTCAAAGGTATATGAGACTAGTGTCCTTGTTTTAGTGCAGTTATAAATAGTAGAATTAAATACACTTTAAAAGGACCAGTAAATCTGATGCATAAATAAACAATATATATAGTTGCATGAAAAAGTATGGGAACCACTTGCAGAATCTGTGGAAATGTGAATAATTTTAACAAAATAAGAGAGATCATAAAAAATGCATGTTATTTTTAATTTAGTACTGTCCAGAGTAAAGTATTTTACATAAAAGATAGTCCACAAGACTAAAAATAGCTGAATTTATTAAAATAACCCAGTTCAAAAGTTTGGGAACCATTGGTTCTTAATACTGTGTGTGGTTACCTGGATGATCCACAACTGTTTTAAAAAAAAAAAAAAATTATGATGGCTGTTCTGGAGTCCCTTGTTTGTTCTGAGCAGTTAAACTGCCCAATATTCTTCAGAAAAATCTTCCAGGTCCTGCAGATTCTTCAGTTTTCAAAACTTTTGAACAGGATGAAGATGTCTACATTTTTCTTATTTTGTTGAAATATCTTCTTCTTTTTTTTTTTTATTTAAGTACTGCCCTTCGGAACCAACAGAAGATACTTGCATGTTTCCCGGAAGACAAATTCAGTACAATTTACCTTGACCTTCAAATTCAAAAAGTTTTCACCCCCTGTGTCTCAATGCATCCTGTTTCCTTCTGGAGCATCAGTGAATGTTTGAACCTTTTTTAATAGTTGTGTTTGAGTTCATCAATTGTCCTCAGTGTGAAAAGATGAATCTCAAAATCATACAGCCACTGCTGGAAAGGGTTCAAATATGCAAAAAATCCTTGAAAACTGAAGAATCTGCAGGACCTGGAGGATTTTGAAGATTATTATGAAGAATATTGGGCAGTTTAACTGCTCAGAACAAACAAGGGACTACAGAACAACTATCACAAAACCAAAAAACAGTCGTGGATCATCCAGGTAACCACACACAGTATTAAGAATCAATAGTTCACAAACTTTATGAAAAAAAAAACAGCTATTTTTTGTCTTGTGGACTATATGTAAACATATTTTATGCTTATATTAATCATTTGTCACAAACATTTCGAAAAAAAACAGGCCTATAGTGTCACTTCCTTACTGGAGAAAGGAAAAACACTTCAATTCAGAGATGTCAATCACTGCAGTATAGACTGAAGTGACATTTGAGATGTGAAACATACTGCAGTAAACAAGAATACTGAAAACGGAGATTGCATAATAAGGAGCGTTGAACTAAATGTCTCACGACTGCTCCCTGGAGGAGGAAGCTAGACGAACAAATAACAGCCGTCCTGGTAGCTAGTTTGTTGCTAGTCCAAGACATGGGTGCGTCTCAATCAGCTTCATAGTTCAGTAGTCAGGGCACTGATCAGGGAGTCAGCCATTCGCGAAATCCTTCCAGTGCACTGAAACGTTCTCTCCCTAAAAAGTCCCACAATGAGAATCGATGCTGGAAGTTCTGAGGCATGAAAATCATAAATCATGTGAGCCATCCCAATACACATAATGACACAGAATTACTTATATTTCAGCATAAACTAGACAGATAATGAACATAATTACATTTACATTTATGCATTTTTTTTTCTAGCTAACATTTATCATTTATTTACGACTGAAATGTTGCTCGTATATGTAACAAGCAAAGTATCATAATGTACTTTAAATAACATAAAAAAATAATGTCAGACAGATATCAGTTCTGCTGTTGTTCATAAATACCAGTAATGATGTTGTACAATGAGGACGTTGTCATGTCGCTAGAAATAGAGTCATCAGTGTCCCAAAGTGTAGTGAGCCCTGGGTCCTTATTTACCAGTGCCCAACCTCATGTAAACTATATACTGACTCACGACCTAGGAAGCTGATTGAGACACACAAGTGAGAAACCAGCTACCATGTTTCAAAACAACCACCAGTTTAAACTGGTCATAAGTCAGAGTAAACTAGAAAAAAGACATTTACACAATCATCACATGACCCTTTTAAGATGAGTCAATTTTCAACTAATCGTTCACATTTTTTTCTTTTTCTTTTTAAAAGATTATGTAAAGTGTTCTGCATCTGCTTTCATATTCCGACGGTTTCTGCAAACACCCAACCTGAACAAAAGAGAGAGAAATTAAAAAAGGGTCAAAAATAATACTGAATAACATTTCAGTGTTGAACTATTAAAGAGCAGAGCGATTATGTGGATTTTTCTATAGTGAGGACTCAAAAAATTTGTTTGCCTATATTTAATAATATTAGATAAAATTAGGCTATATATTTATGTATGGTATCTGACTTCTAAATCAGCCAGCCACTGAAGTAACAGGTAAACATGTAGCATAAATGTGAACACTATATCCATGGGCGACATTTGACTCTCGAGTTAGGGGGGGCAAGATTTTTTTTTTTTTTTTTGCAGGTAAATGTCTTTTTTTGTACCTGCATCAGCAAATTAGTCGCAGAAGTTTAAGTTTGCTTGTTCTATTATTTAATAATACTACTCATTTATCTACTCATTTATTTAAAGCTGCAGTCCGCAACTTTTTTGGGTTAATAATTATCCAAAATAAATTTTTGAGCAAGTACATAACCAGCCAGTGTTCAAAACCATCTCATTATCTTAGCTCGATTCACAACGGTAAGCTTGTAATAATGTTTTATAATAAGAGCGACATGGCGGATTTCCGCGGGAAATTCGAGCATGCAGCAGTTCGTCTGTGCGTCATTACGTCACGTCCGTAAACAGAAAGAAGGAGTCCAGGCTAGTCGGTTGGGTGAGGATGCTGCCGGTAGCGGCACATTTATAGCCTGTTCTCACAGCAGCTGAAATAATTAAACGTATCATTTTGATGGCGGATTGTAATCCAGAAAGATCCAAATGACAATCAGCAGTGACAAGGACTGGAGATTCACCCGTAGTCAAAAGCAAAAGACTTTGGACTGTTGAGTGGCTACAGACATTGAAATCTACAGGTAACGCTAATACACACTAAATACACAGTCACGCAATGCTGATGTTGTTAACAATTACAATTTGAGAACAATATAACAGTAATAATAATTTGCACGGTTTGACGTGATCCGAGCTAAGCGATCGTTAGATTTAATCATCATATACTGTAGGCTTAATGCTTTTTCCTCAGTTGGTCAGAACAAAAGTGGCAGACATGTTACTTACTTGTTCAGATGATATTTTCATTGAAAATTCTTATATTGGTCATACTTTCAAGATGTAGAATCTGTGATTCTGAAGTTCAGTATCCACCGGTGCGGTGACTGACAGCAAGCATTAGATTCATCCGCGCTGACGAGCCGTGCTGAGTCACAACGCACGTACAGATAACTGTTCCGCATATGACTGCAATTGCAGGTTTCAAACAAGAGATGGCGACAAAGAGGAAAAACGGCGGACTGCAGCTTTAATAATTAACTTAATTTTATTATCATGGGAAATGACGCGGACGATATCTGAACCAGTGTCCATCATTTTGCGAGCAACTGGTAATAAAGAAAAATGTTGCGTCGCAATATTAAAAATATCACCATTTTAAACCATGAAGGCGAGCCAGTTGATATCACTAAACAATGTGCAAAACTTTGTGTGAGAGTTATGCGGGTGAAGAAGTCTCACTAGAGAACAGTAGCGGCTCCTTGCCATAAATTTAGGTAGGGCAGATTCTGGGTCTTAGCGCTAGTTTATGATAACCATTTTGAAAGCTTTATATTCTAATCACTGAACACATCAGACACACTTTTGGCAGAATTCGAATGTCTTTGCGTTATTCAGCCTGAGGGTGGCGCTCTATTGTTGACTGAAAGACTTTAGTACACACAACACACAGAATCTTAGAATTGTAGTATTTATTGCTTCCGAATTTTGTTTTGGAATAGTTATGTAGGAATTCGAGTGAGGAAAAAGTCATGTCTATTTTCAGAACAAACATAAACAACAGAACTACTATAAAACATGAGCATGTTTAAATTAAAGATAAGCTACTCCACATAGGAAGAACAGACATGCCAAACAGTTACTGACCTGATTCAGACACATATCTGAAGCGGATTGATATCGTCTTGGTCTGGAGGTGTACGTGAGGTGTGTTAATAAGCGGGCAGCCAGAAATCTGCCACAATAGTATGGAAGGCCGTTTCAGCATAAAAACGTTCCAGCGTTGATGAATAATTTGCCCATACTAACGAGCCGCGGCTCCTACAGAAACTAAAAGTAAAAACTCAGCTTTTGGCATCTGTCGCTGCGTTAACGGCGCATATCCGTTATAATAAATGTTAATTTATTTTCTTGATATTTCTCTTATGGTCCATAGTGAGGAAAAAAATAAAATAAAATTATACGAAAATATTTCGTGTTAAACACGTTGTTTTTTGAGTATCCAACTAATCTTTTATTATCTTCACTCACAGTCAGCTCATCGGTATGCGCTATGATATTGCGGAGCAAATGAATTACAATATTATTTTAATATAAAAGTAGCATAATAATAATACGAATTTAATAGCCCTGCGTGCCCCGTCCGATATAGGCTACGCCACTATGAAGGGATAAATGGTGTTCAGGCACGTTATCAAAACTGTTTTATCCAAATCCACATGCATGGACCGTTCATTGTTCAGTACTGCAATGTCTCCTGTCTCATGTGTTTTCAGAAACGTTTACTAGACTGTGGACTAGCTTTGACTCTCTGAATAGTGGCTGCGTTTTTTGTGACTGTCTTTCCGCTTTCACGGACAAAAGAGTATCTTTGTAAGGCTCGCGCTCAACTGTGCGCGAGATGAGCGACGGAGCGGTACCCGGGAAATGAAATATACCCGGGCCTTAAACGCTCCAAATTGTAGTGGACGAGCTGACGGCTCACATGGAGAACTTGAATGACACTGGAGGAACTTGACGTTGGAGACGGAGAACACTCACACACAGACAGGGATTCACACGAGGAGAACAGGAGACGCTGGAGACAGGTAAGTAGATCACTTGGAGTCCTTAAGGTAAGCATACAGGTAAGTCTAGATGCAAACGAGACCGGACAATGATAGTGTGTGAGTGTGAGTCTTTTGTACTGTGGGTGATTGTGTGATATGGTGATTAAGTTCCTAAAGTGAATATATTGTTAATAGTATTTTTCTAATATTATAAAATTGTATTTAATTCGTTATTCGTGTTTATGAGAAGTAAAGTATGTTTTGTGCATTTCCTAAATTAATTATTTTCATTTGGCATACCTGCGTCATGACGTCATCGCACAATAGTTTGGTGCGCGCCTGTGATGTGCTTCATTCGTTGCAAATGAAGAGACGAGAAGCCATCACAGCAGACTCTTATCTTCTTTTATTTTACTTCTTTCCAGGTAACTGTGAAGTAAAATGCACAAAACACACTTTCAGTTTCAGTATAAACACTGTTTAAAGTAATACGAACGAGTTGTATGTGTTTAAGCCTTTATTTTATACTTTATAAAAACTTGTCGTGAGTTCATTGTGGCTGAGCACATGATTAGTGCGAAAGCCCGCCATATGATGAATGTACAAAATGGAAATCTAGTATAAATATATATATAATATTGTTTTAGCGTTATAAGATATCTTCATTTTGCATGCATGGTTGTTTAATTCGTGGTTATTCCTGTGTTTTGCGTTATATTTGACAATATATGTGACGAGTGAATTTCATATTCAGTGTAATGCATCAGAACGAACTGGGAATATTGTTCATCTTCTAAATGTATTTATTTTGACATAAATTTCATGTTATTATTTAGATAAAGGTTAAATACTACTGATGTCAAATATATAAATATATAGATATATTTATTATATATATACATATAATATATAAATGGTTTTGATGCTTATCTATATATTTTAGGAATCTTAATCTTGTAAAAGAGTTAGACATTTGAGTGTCACTTGGATTCTGATGATGAAAAATGTTGATGTTTATACCCAGTCATTGCTGTACAAATAGGTCATACATGTTTTGACCACTGTAATGTGACAAACTGTTGTTATATGCATTATTGATTGATTCGTTGCAAATGAAGAGACGAGAAGCCATCACAGCAGACTCTTATCTTCTTTTATTTTACTTCTTTCCAGGAGTATTACAATTGCGGTGCTGATGAGGTGCCGGTGCCGGTGATCAGTACTCTGGTGACTGGGTGCGTTGTGATTGGCTGACGGACGGTGGAGCCTGGCGTGTCTGTGACAGATATAGGCTACTATTAAAGGCACATTATGTAAATTTTCGCCGCTAAAGGTCGCCTATTCAAAACAAAGGCGTAGCTTGATGATGCAGAAATTGAGCACGGAAACATGGGAGATGTCGTCTTCACATCTGCAACCGGTGGAAAAGAATCGGGATGGGACTCGGGCAGAAATCATGTTCATGGATGACATTATTAACGTTACTGTAGTATGAAGCAGAGCAGGCCGTTGGAGCGATTGCTAATGAGAGACGAGCGTGACACATGGCTCGAGAGCAGCAGAGCTTTTTTTTTTTTGGTGATCAACTTTTTATTTGGTTTTAACACAAAATGTACAATTTACTTTGTTATATGCCAAATACATGTATACTCATGTATATAAAATAAACATCACCTTTCAAACTATATACAATTACCAAAGCCTTGGGGGAAAAAAAGGATAAATGTGACCCGTCACGGAAACCAGGGACACAAGTCGGCAGCACAACATTCACGCAAAATGAGAAAGAAGCTTTTTTTTTTTTTTTCAAAATTGGTGATTTTCGTTTTTTTGCAGAATCTGTTAGTTGAGATCACGAAGAAGCCTCTCCGTGTTTGAGATAGCAGTATTGGTATATTTAAAAGCATACATTTTAAGTTTGAAATCGGCTTGTTTTTCTGAGATTCTATCTCGCAGTAGGGGCGTGTCATTGTCTGTTTGTATTTCCTTACTGGAATCGGATACGCCAGCTTTTGTTTCTTTTGTTATTGCCCCCGCCCTCCAAGGGAAGCTACTTAGTATGCAGCGCTGGATTCTTTAGCTGTGGAAAAAAGTGGCGAATTATTGGAAATTTAGAGGCAAACAGACGGTTACATCCACGAAGAAGACCCCGACAAAGAGAAAGTGTGCCCGAACGACTTATTTCATTGGAGGTAACGAGATCTGCAAGAATACTTTTCTGTTTCTTATGGGGTGAGTTTCCATAAACATCAAAGTTTGTCGTTTTGTGTTCATTCTAGGAACACTTACACGTTTTCTCACGTGTCTATTGTTATTAGCTAGCTCAGGACTGTCGTTTTAATTTAATTACTATAACGTGCTTTTAGATGGTAATGTTAGCATCTGCTATTAATTTGAATAACGCTTCAATAGCTTGAAGTGACTGGTGTGAATGACTTAGAGTTCGGTAAAGTTGGTTTTATATTCGCACATTCGGACATCCGTATTCAATAGCTTGTTAATCACACTACATTGGACATTCAGTGGACATTCACAAGTAAATATGCCATTAAAACAATACTTGCCTATTTTGATCGACTGTGAAAAATGTTGTAAGTTGACAATCGTTGGTTGTCACTATCATGTCGCTGCTTAAAATTCGCAAACATTAATTTATTGCACATTTATTGGAAAGTCTTAATTTATCAGAAGTCCGAATGTGCGAATATAAAACCAACTTTACCGAAGTATGACTTAGCCCACGTAAACCTGCCTGTTAGCATTCTTGAATTGAATGTGATGCTAATAATTTTAGCCCGTGGTGGAGAAAGTGCTACTTAATATTCTTAATAAGGATTTACTAACGTAATAGTAAATGTATCAGATTAAATTCCTACTTAAGTAAAAGTATAAAGTATCCGTAGCCGTAAAATGTGCGTTATTAAGTCAAAAGTAAAAGTATGAAGAGTTTAATGTACAGGATTTTTTTAATCCTTTGACTCAAACCAGGTCTAACCACTAACTGAGGTGTAAACCAGGAAAGATAAATTAAAAGATAAATTACTGACATTTACAATGCACATTATCCTTTATTATTAATAGTATGCGGTCCGATTTTTCCCGTTGCGTCTGTCGTTGCTATGCAACCATGCAGCTTTACAGGGGGTATGGCTTATCTAAATGAGATGTAAATGAGCCCTATTGTCACTCCCAGCAGGTGAGAACAGGCGAGAACTGCACAAGTTTTGGAGGCATTTTCTCTCTTTTGAGCTTTTTTGAGTGCCTACCTTCAAATGGCCACAACTTCTCCAAATATTATCAGATTTCCATGTGTTACACATCGTTGGAAAGCTTGGAGACTACACTTTCAGAATCTGTGAATAACTCAAAATGCCCCAGAACCGACGTGTGTCCCTACTTTCCGTGATTGGTCACAAATACATAAATAAAATACAATTGCAGTAATGTTGTATGTGAAAGTTATTGTATGTGAGAATAAAATAACATATTTGCATGTATTTTAAATACAAAATACTGTCTCTCAAAGTATTTATTTACAAATTACATTAGATTTTTTTCCCTTTGTTAAGGAAAACACAAATTACAAAATAAACAAAAGTAATTAAATACGTATTTTAAATACATTTAATTAAAATACTGCCCATCTCTGTGAATGAGGGTATAGGGGGCGATTTCGAACACAGCAACAGAGTTGCCTTCTTTGATTTGATTGGCCATCCCAGTCATTTTGACATTGGCGAGCGTTGTTAAGACCGTTGATTGGCTCAGATGAGTTTTCTTGGCATGGTACAAAGTTTTTGCATAACCAGAGTACAGTTATTACTAAGCATTTATTTTTCTAATTTTATTACTCACCATGTACAAATACTGAGGTTCGGACCTTGGGTACCCAGGGCTGATGCTAGAGGGAAGAAAGGTGTTGATTTCAACCAAAGGGGGACCAATACCCCATACCAATCATTATGGCCACAAGGAAAGAAAGAAGGATATGAGTCATGTGCAGGAAATGTTGAAATCCACAATAAAAGGAAGTATGGTTCAAATAGTTAAGATATATGTCAAAGATACATGTGAGGAAGGATTATCATTTTTGTGATATCACTGATTAAATCATGGCTTTTCTGCTGAGTACCTTAGTGCTGCTTTTAGGAGTCCAAGGTAAGTCCTTTTAGGAAAAATAATTCAATTTTGTGTACTAAATCTGTGTTGGTTCTTTAAATTATTCTAGGGAATAGGATTCTTTCAAAATATTATTCCTGCTTTGTCAGTCTTTTTTTTTTTTTGATCACACTATGAGAAATGTGTCCTAGTGATTGTTAAAAAAATCGCTTTTAACAAATATTTTGAAAGAATACTAAAAGTAGCCTATATGAGTAGGTGAACCATTGTGATGACATAATAAAACAGGTAACAAAACCTTACAATAAACCTAGCCTACATGAATAATCATGTAGGCCTACATATACCTGAAATAATACTTACTTCAACATAAACTCATGATTGGTGAAGATATAAACTAATCATGAACCAACGAAGAGCTATCCTATCTTCACTATTCATATCTTCACAAATCATGAGTTTAAGTATTAATTATTCATGTACATTGATTGTAAAGTGTTACCATAGATATTGATTTATTATCTTTACAAGACGCTCTAGTTGTAAAGATAATAAACAGTTCAACATTACATAACATCCCAAAATGTACACAAAAAAAATCACATAATGTAAATAAGTTGTCACAGAATAAGAATATGTGAATAACAAAAATGTCAGATAGAACCTTAAAATTCCAAGGGGACGATTAATCAATTCACTGACGTCAAAGTGATATTTACATAACCATGCTCGTCTGACATTGCAACAGAGAAGAATTTCAGATGTTTCCTCTCTCCAGACATCCTCTTTATCTTCCGTGTATTCACTCAGAAATATGGAAGCTTGTTTCCACCAGGGAATAAAAAAATAAAGTAAACTGTGACTTTTTAGTCAGAATTGTGAGATATAAACAAACAATTGTGAACAGGGGCACATTAATGCACATGCTTCCATGGGCTACACTGGGGAGAGGTCAACTGGCTGCACGAAAATAATATTTTTAACATAATTCTTTCGGAGTTTACAGGACTGACAACAGTATTCTATCACTGAACTCACACCCGTAAATTTTCTGGACTCGTATTTTTGCCGAAGCCCTGCTGTGTGAACAGAACCGGACTGGACAACTAGTTTTCTGTAATGTATTCATGCAAGAGAACAGGATATTTGGAGACTCACTAATGCAGTGTGAACACATCCAGTGAGCGGGCATTCTTAAGAAGGGCCATGGTTAAAAAAAACCCCCAAAAAACAGCTAACTAAAGTCTATTGAGAGTGACTTCTCCAAAATGTGGATTTTACTGATGTTATCAAGGACTTTTTTTAGAAAAACAAGGAAGAAAAGTATCTAAAGTTAAGTAATTTGCATTTATTCATGCAAGAGCACAAACTGAAATGTCCACGTACTGACTAATGGCCTGGTGACATTTTTAACCGGTTGTAATGCTGTAGCGCAGGGGCCTCTGGTATTCTAAAGGTGCCCCTGACTGTAAATACTACAGTCTTAATTGTGAGATGTAAACTCAGAATTGTGACATAAACTCGCAATTGTAAGAAAAAAGTCAAATTTTTGTTAGATAAAATAGTTGCAATGCCTTTTTTATTTTTATTTTGTGGCAGAAACAAGCAAAATATAATTTTTTTTATAATTATAAGCATATAATTATTGTATATAATATACTGATAATGTAACATGGACTTGTGAATGCTGGCTATTCTCTTATAACAGTCCATTGCATAGTATATTTGTGTACATCTTTTGAAAGCGGACAGTCTACATCTGTATAGCATATCGAACACAAAGCAGGGGATTCTCATCCATGCTATGCAGAAAGAAAAAAAGTAAAACACTGTAAACTGTGGAGTTATTAGGTATAGAAGTAAGACACAAGTTCTCAATTTCGCTGAAGATTTATTATTACCTCATCATCATCAGCTCTTTGAATCAGTGACAGTTTGTTGGAACCCACCGACCGGCCAGAACAGATATCTACTGTTCAAGAGCACGCAATATATATACTGTATATACAGTGCCCTCCACAATTATTGGCACCCTTAGTAATTATGAGCAAAGGGGGCTGTGAAAATAAATCTGCATTGTTTATCCTTTTGATCTTTCTTTCAAAAAATTCACAAAATTATAACCTTTCATTGAAAGAAAAGAATTGAAAGTGGGGGGAAAATCACATTATGAAATAAATGTTTTTCTCCAAAACACGTTGGCCACAATCATTGGCACCCTTTTATTCAAAACTTTTTGCAACCTCCTTTTGCCAAGATAACAGCTCTGAGTCTTCACCTATAATGCCTGATGAGTTTGGAGAGCACCTGACAAGAGATCAGAGACCATTCCTTCATGCAGAATCTCTCCAGATCCTTCAGATTCCAGCTCCATGCTGGTGCTTCTTCTCTTTAGTTCACTCCACTCATTTCTTTAGGGTTCAGGTCAGGGAACTGGGACGACCATGGCAGAAGCTTCATTTTGTGCTCACTGACACATTTTTGTGGTGGTTTTGATGTTTGTTTTGGACCATTGTCCTGATGGAAGATCCAACCACGGCCCATTATTGGATTTCTAGCAGAAGCGGTCAGGTTTTGATTTTTTTATCTGTTGGTATTTGCTAGAATCCAAAATACCATGTATCTGAACAAGATGTCCAGGACCTCCAGCAGAAAAATAGGCCCACAACATTAAAGATCCAGCAGTATATTTAACTGTGGGCATGGGGTACTTTTTATCCATGTGTGCACCAAACCCATCTGGTGGGTTTGCTGCCAAAAAACGCTTTTTTTAGTTTCATCTGACCATAGAAGCCGGTCCCGTTTGAAGTTCCAGTCTTGTCTGACAACTGAGTATGCTGGAGATTGTTTCTGGATGAGAGCAGAGTATTTTTCTTGAAACCCTCCGGAACAACTTGTGGGGATGTAGGTTCTGTTTGATAATTTTTTTTAGGCTTTCTGAAACTCAAGACTCAACTAATCTCTGCAATTCTCCAGCTGTGATCCTTGGAGAATCTTTGGACACTCAAACTTTCTTCCTCTCCGCGCATTAGGACGATTTAGACACACGTCCTCTTCCAGGCAGATTTGTAACATCTTTAGTTGATTGGAACTTCTTAATTATTGCCCTGATGGTGGAAATGGGGATTTTCAATGCATTAGCTTTTTTCTTATAGCCATTTTCTATTTTGTGAAGCTCAACAATCTTTTGCTGCACATCAGAACTATATTCTTTGGTTTTTCTCATTGTGATGAATGATTAAGGGAATTTGGCCTTTGTGTTTACACATATTTGTACTCCTGTGGAACAGGAAGTCATGACTGGACAATTTCATTCTCCTAGTCTCCCTGGTGTGCTAAAAAGTGTAAATATGAATGGGAATATACTTCAGAGATATTTTACTCATAAGAATTTCTAGGGTTGCCAATAATTGTGGCCAACATGTATTGGAGAAAAACATTTAATGTGAGTTTCCCCCCACTTTCAATTGTTTCACTTTGATGAAAGGTTAGAATTTTGTGAATTTTTTTAACGAAAGATCAAAAGGATTAACAATGCAGATTTATTTTCACAGCTGCCTTTGCTTATATTTACTAAGGGTGCCAGTAATTGTGGAGGGCACTGTATGTATATAGGTGTGTATTTGTGTATTTCTGACTAGAGGTCACTGTTCAATTTGGGTAGCATTTAAAGTAGCCATGAAATCAAAATTGAAGTTTTTTGGCTTTTGGTATGAATATGTTAGCCTTACTGTTATCTATAAGCTAGCGTGCTCCAAAACAATGAAAAAAATCGTATTTAGAAAATATAAGCATTCAAAACTTAGAGTCTCTCACTTCTGCCAATAGGGATCAGTGATTTTGATGACATCACCCTGCACTTCAGCTTCTCATCAGATGTCCAATCAAACATTATAAATACATTATAAACAGATGCTTAAGCTGTGCCTGTGGCTAAAATCGGCCACTTGTTCACATGTTTATTATTTTCTACATGGTGAATGGCATATAGTGCACTATATAGGGGACAGAGGACAATTAAGACAGTGTAAATATGCTTTCCATTGAAGCGAATGAAGTCTGGTTTCACACAGTCCGCTCCGGTCCAGAGACATGATAGCAACAGAGCGGATGATATGCGTGAGTCAGCGCAGACCAGAAAACGTATCGGATCCATTTGAATTCTGCATAGAAAGCTATTTTTAAAGCAATATGGAGGAGAAACGGTTGGAGATTAGAAAGAAAATTTAGGCTTTTCCGAGTTCAACGGCTCTGGCCTCTGATGTAAATTAAACGCTATTGGCTATTTTATAAAAGGGGAGGGGCTGTTCGATATGTCCCGCCCTGTCTTTCTGTTTCAGTGGAAATTATGTAAACACATTGACCCTGATGATGTAGATATCTTCACATAGTATTTTGTCTATTATTAATGGTAGTCTGATTTATGGTATGGTCCAGTTGTCATTGAAACATGCTGTAGTGCAACCTCTTGTTAAAAAGCCAAATTTGGATTGCTCTGTTTTGCCTAATTTTAGACCAATATCAAAACTTCCGTTTTTATCTAAGGTCTTAGAGAAAATTGTTCTTAGCCAATTGCAGAGTTTTTTGGACCAAAATGCTGTGTTTGAGGTTTTTCAGTCCGGTTTTAAAGCCCACCACAGTACATTGTTAAAATTGATATTTTATTGTTAAGTGATTCTGGTCATTCAGTGGTTCTTTTGCTTTTAGATCTTACTGCAGCTTTCGATACGATTGATCATGGGATCCTCGTTTCACGCCTTGAGAAAGTGGCGGGTATTCAGGGTACTGCTCTTAAGTGGTTTAGGTCTTTCTTATCGAATAGAAGTTTCTCTGTTAATTTAGGTCAGGCGTTTTCATCTTCTGCCCCATTGACTTGCGGAGTCCCCCAAGGATCCATTCTTGCCCCTGTTTTATTTTCCTTATATATTTTACCTCTAGGGACAATTTTTCGCAAGTATGGTATTTCCTTTCATTTTTATGCGGATGACATGCAAATTTACTTGCCCCTGAGGAAAAGTAACGAAAATGCTCTGGATTCCCTAGTCAATTGTTTAAAGGAGGTTAAAGCCTGGATGTCGGCAAACTTTTTCAATTTTAATGAGAGGAAAACGGAGCTTGTTTGGTTCGGTGGCCCTGCCTTTCCTGAACTGTCAAATTTAGGTGAGCTGACCCCTTTTTGTAAACCTGTGGTTAAAAATTTAGGGGTACTATTTGACAGTTCCCTAAAATTTGATAAACAGATAAACTCAGTCGTTAAAACAAGTTTTTTTCATTTACGTCTTTTGGCGAAGGTTAAACCTTTTCTTACTTTTAATGACTGTGAGAAGGTGATCCATGCTTTTGTGTTTACACGGCTTGACTACTGCAATTCTCTGTATGTAGGTGTTTGTCAAAAGGCATTAAACTTAGTCCAAAATGCTGCCGCTAGGCTCTTGATGAGGACGCGCAAATGGAATCATATTTCTCCTATTTTATCTTCTCTGGGCTGGCTGCCTGTCCAGTATTGATTTTAAGCTCCTGGTTTTTGTATATAAGTGCCTGAATGGGTTAGCTCCCTCTTACTTGTCAGAGACTTTACAGGTGCATAAGCCTTCAAGGACTTTAAGATCTTCTGATCAGTCTGTTTTAATTATTCAGAGGACGAGATACAAGNTCTTCTTCCAGTCGGCGAACTGTGAATCGAAACTAGGAATCGAAACTAGGAATCGAAATTTAAACTTTTGAACGATTCCGGGAAAATCGAAAAGCTACTCCCGGTTCCAATCGATACTCGATACCCAAGCCTAGTTGAGGCCTTGGTTTTTGTGTGTATTGTTTTAGATGTTGGTTTGGTGTCATGTCTTATTTTGTATAATTTCTTTATTGTACAGCACTTTGGTCAACACTCTGTTGTTTTAGTAGTGCTTTATAAATAAATAAACTGAAATGAACTGGACATCAGAGAAAAAAGCTTTTTAAAACATAAAATAACAATGTTTAGACATCACCACATTGAATTTGGGAAAATTCAACACAAAAAATCATTGTTTTCTCATCTTAATGTCATTCCAAAACCCATATTGATGGTATTCTTCAGGCCAATTCACTGCACCAACAGACGGCGACAGACACTTCGCTAGGTTTTGTCGAATCTATTTGTTCCCCCCGTCGGCAAGTAGGGATAACTGCAGGCTGGAGCAGTGGGTGTGCCGAAAGGTAGGGCATTGAGAAAGGTCTTTATGATTGGTCGACAAAGCCGTCTGTCAGGGTGTATGGGTATAGGGTTAAGAGTAGTTTCAGTTGGACCGATTCACCTTTCGGGACGCCTCCTTATGGCACGCCCATTGCTCCAGGCTGCAGTTACCCGTCTCGTCTGTTGGCGCCTGATGGAGCTTGTTTTCGCCGATTGTACATGTTGAATCTGCGCTTGTCGGGTCGTGGGATGTCTGAGAAGTGACGTGCTGTAATCTGGTGTCCGCGTTGATCAGCAGCATCTGTCGGTGCAGTGTAAATTGGCCTTTCAACTTCTTTGTGTTCCAAAGAAAATCTTTCTATATTTTATGACTCACAGGTACCAATTCTCTATGGACAGTACAGAAGATAACAGCTCAAAATGGGGGATCTGTCACCATTCCCTGTCACTACCATCGAATGCACAAAGACTTTCCTAAATATTGGTGCAAAGGAAAGAACTGGTTTACCTGCAGGAAAATGCAACCTACCAGCCAAGAGAAGCAACCAGGCATCAGCTTTTACAACAGCCCAGATGAACTGGTAACAGCCATGACAATGACAAACCTACGCAGCAGTGATTCAAATCGCTATTGGTGTATTGTGAGGACTCCAGGTTCCCAAGCTAGAACATCTCTAGAACTTACCGTTACTGAGGGTAAATGTTATTGAGATATTTTAGCACCACTATGAGACATTTGATCATGATTCCAAGAGTAATTGATTTTGTCATTTGATTATTTTCAGGTACTCCAGATCTGTCAGTGGCAAGCAACAGGGTGTCGGGTGAAGAGGGCGGCAATGCTACCGTCCAATGTCTCTACAGTGACAAACTTATAGATGATGAGAAAAAATGGTGCAGAAGTGGAGATTTGCACTCCTGTCAAACAGCTCAGGATATAGAGCCATCCCCTGGTGCAGCTCTACAGATAAATGATACAAATGATGGTGTTTATACAGTGACACTGACAGGACTGAAGAAGACAGATTCAGGCTGGTTTTGGTGTATGGCTGGGGGAGTGCAGGCTCCTGTTCATATTAATGTACATTCAAGGCAACTCAGTACAGATGCCAACACAAGTAAGTTTCAATAACAGTTGTTCATATATATTATGTAGTAGTAACAAATACTGTATATTGGATTAATACCATGTCCTTACCAAATGCCGCAACATATATCTTTACCATGTTAATTAGAATTTTTCTCCTAATCGTTCGCAATGGTCAGATACAATGAGCGGTAGGGGTTTCTATTTCTGCAACATAAAATAGTTTAATTTTAGTTCAATTATAATTTTTTCATAACTTTATTAGCCATAATGAAAGCAACAATGGATAATTTACTTCAGATCTTAAAGGGTTCACCCAAAAATGAAAATTCTGTCATTAATTACTCACCCTCATGTCGTTCTACACCCGTAAGACCTTCGTTCATCTTTAGAACACAAATTAAGATATTTTTGATGAAATCCGATGGCTCAGTGAGGCCTCTATTGCCAGCAAGATAATTAACATTTTCAGATGCCCAGAAAGCTACTAAAAACATATTTTTCATGTGGTTCTACCGTAAAATTTTTTTAACTTTTTGTGCATCAAAAAAACTAAATAACGACTTTTCAACAACATCTAGTGACGGCCGATTTTAAAACACTGCTTCATGAAGCTTCGTAGCTTTATGAATCTTTTGTTTTGAATCAGTGATTCGGATTGCATATCAAACTGTCAAAGTTACGTGAACTATTGAAAATTCGAAACGCTTATGATGTAACAAAGCCTCGTTTACTGAAATCACGTGACTTTGGCACTCTAAACCACTGATTCGAAACAAAAGATTCGTAAAGCTTCAAAGCAGTGTTTTGAAATCGCCCATCACTAGATATTGTTCAAAAGTCGTTATTTTGTTTTTTTGGTGCACAAAAATTATTCTCATTGCTTCATAACATTAAGTTTGAACCACTGTAGTCACATGAACTGTTTTAAATATGTTTTTAGCACCTTTCTGGGCATTGAAAGTGTTAATTGTCTTGCTGGCAATGGAGGCCTCACTGAGCCATCGGATTTTATCAAAAATATCTTAATTTGTGTTCCGAAGATGAACAAAGGTCTTACGAATGTGGAACGACGTGAGGGTGAGAAATTAATGACAGAATTTTCTTTTTTGGCTGAACTAACCCTTTAAAAATAACTTAATTATTTCTTAAAATTAAGAATAATTACACACACACACACATAGGCTATATATACATACTGTGTGGGATTATTTATCTTTTTTGGAGAGGAAAATCAAGGAGAGTCAGGAAGTGACAGGGAGGAAAGAAGGGCACAGGATTGGGAAAGGACCATGAGCCGGGACTCGAACTCACGTCTCCCAAAGCGCTGTTGCGGTATATGTCGGAGCACTGCCTACAAGGCTATGGCAGATAAATTGCTTGTAGCTTGACTCTTATCACATTGTCCCTGGTTAGTACACTGTATAAAAGTGCAGTAACATTTAAAATTTTTTTGCAATTTTTTGTGGGCAAAAACACACTTTCAAAGGGAATCCATGCGATCTGGAATTTTGCGTGAGGGAGATTTACCCATGCAGATCTTGCATTGGGTTCTTTTGTTCCAAACCTAATTAAACACACCTAGTATTTTTTTCCTATATGGAAGTCAATGGCTACCGTCAACTGTTTGATTAACAACATGCTTTAAAATATCTTATTTTGTGATCATACAGGTTTGGAACAACTTGAGGGTGAGTAAGTGATGACAACATTTTTGGGTGAACTGTCCCTTTAAGACTTTTGGTGGGAATCATCCAACAGATAGCTTACTTGTTTTCTCTGCATATCAAACTGGATTAGGAGAAACATTGTTTGTTCATCATTTATATGACAGTTGAGTGTAGACAGTAAAGTAGGGGGTGAGAAACTGGTTCCTGTAAACCAACAGCTTATATCCTGAACATATACAGACCACTGCGCCACAGTAGTTCTGGCCATGAAAGTATTTTAAAATTTAAGGAATTACATACTTCTCCTTTAAAGATAACGGCAGTGCATACGAATGAAATTATATTACTGCTTTGATCTGTTTAAAACATAGTTTTTTAACTGTGTCTCATCTGAACTTCACAGGACCTTCCACATATACCACAGCACCATCCTTCACTTCAGCTGTGGATGTACACAACCATAATTCAGTCACACCTCTTGTACCCACAAAATCACAATTACCACAAAGTACTTCGATTCAGACTGAAAAACCTGACCAGACATCTACAGCATCACCAAAGCAGTTTTATTCTACAATACAGTCCTCAACCTATCTAACTACAACAGAGAACTCAAAAGAGAACCCATTTCACAGCAGTGGTACCATTAGGACACCACTAACCAGTAGATCAGCAACTCCATATGTTGGCAGTAACTCTACAGTTACTTTATCATCTAAAGATGTGATATTTGAACCAACACCCACTTATGAAAGCAGGTATGTTCTGAGCATTCTTCTGTACAACAAAAATGCTATTTCACATCTATTTAGCAGACGTTTGATACTAGCTAATAACATATCTCAACTTCGGTTTCAGAGACCTTAAGTGGCAGATTGCACTAGTTTGTGGAGGACTGTTTATATTCTTTATGTTATCTGGAGTTTCTTGGAAATTGTGGTCATGGCATAGTAAGACCTCTATTGTTATTATTATTATTATTATTATATATCGTGCTCTTAATTGTTCAATAAGCATTCACTTGTCAATCAATATTTAAGAGAAATCTTTGTCTTGCCTGTAGTTTTTTGATGAATATTCTTTTTCCCTGAACATTTCAGAAAAGGAGATCACAAGAGAGGAAGCATCAGAAATAACAACAGACCTCCATGTAAATAAATCTTTAACAATATCAAAAATATTTGACAAAATGCTAAATAAGAAAATAGAGTACAATTATGAAATAAAAATCATATAAATTGTTCATTTAGACAACATAAACACGTAAACAACACAACAGTAAACTTTGGAGACTTGACATATTTTTTGTTTTATTTGATAGGCAAACGACAGAGATGATCTACTGGCCAATGAATGGCCAAATACTTCAGTTGTGCAGTTCAGCACAGACTCAAACACTGTCCTAATAACATAAACTGTTGTAAAGTTGAGACCGTAAAGTAGAGCAGTGGTTTTCAATCCTGGTTCTGGGAACCTATCGCTCTGCACAATTTGTATGGGTGCATCTCAATCAGTTCCCTAGCTTGTGAATATGTATATCGCTTACACAAATTCGGTACTAGTGACTGTGAGGACAATAAGGACCCAGGCTCATTACACATTGGGACACTGATGGTGACATGACAACACCCTTGTTGTACAATGTCATTATTTACAACATAACAGCAGAACAAATATTTTCTGACATTTTTTTGTTATTTGAAGTACATTATTGTTACATATAGCTAAATGTTAGCTAGATTATGTTCATTACGTGTCTAGCGATGTATTATTATACTGAAATATAATTAACCCTCATCCTCTCCTCGCAAATTGTAACAAATCTTTCCCTCGCAGGTCAAAATGACCTGAAACCCTAAAATTATACCTATATTTTTAATGCATTATATACAGCGGGGAAAATAAGTATTTGACACATCAGCATTTTTATCAGTAAGGGGATTTCTAAGTGGGCTATTGACACAAAATTTCCACCAGATGTAGCCATCANTTCCATGCATAACCCTGTCAATTCAGCTCAAATGATCTCATATGGTTTCTCTGCCGACCTCTTGTGTAAATAAAAAAAAAAAACATATTTCATGACTCTTGCCACTAGATGGCCTTATGAAGCAAATGAAAATGTTGTTCTGCATTGTAAATGTGTTCAAATCTAACCTGTGTGCAGTCTGCATTGTGACTGATTTTTATTTGAAAAAATTGAGGATAAAACAACATTGCCCCCGTTATATGACCTCTTGCTCAATTTATTGGGAAATCCTAGGGGTGTGTGTGTGCATGTGTTCTGCATTGGGGATGTTCTATAGTCTCATGCCTTCATTTGTGTGTGTGTGTTTGTTCTAGATTGTTCCAGATTTATTTTACATTTTTCTGACAAATAAAAAATCCTCACATTCCAATAATTTTGGATTTGTTACTTTTTAAAATTTCAACCACATAAACTCCTCGAATCCAGTCGTGTGTATTCCGAGTTCAAGTGCGACAAAAGTCTTTAGGTTTTGGACCACTTCAATGAGCACTCAATTTTTAAAAATGTTTTAAAAATTAATCTCAGGTCAAAATAACCTGAGGGAAGGATAACGGTATCATTTAAAAAAAAACATCTATGGCCAGTCATTATGTGTATTGAGATATCTCACGTGATTTATGCTTTGCATAACAAAGCATACAGTGAGCATCGATGCTTTCTGGTTTTCACAGTGCATTGTGGGACTTTTTAGGAAGCAAACGTTTCAGTGCACTAGAAGGATTTCGTGATTAAAATGGCTGACTCCCTGACTACTGAACTAGGAAGCTGATTGAGATGCACCCCATGGTTGTATCTGAAATGGTATACTTCCCTACTATATAGGTGATAAACAGTATGTAACAAAATTAGTATGTCTGAATTCACAGTACTCAGAAAAGAGTAGGCAAAAAGTACCCGGATGACCTACTTCTGGTGAGATTCTGAAGTGTGCATATGATGGACACTTTACTATCCCATGAGGCCACAGGAGAGGATTTGTGAATGACAGTGAAACATCACAGCTGATGCTGGTAGGTCACATAATAATGACAACATGGTAAATGTAGTATGTCTGGATTACATGCATACTACACACATTCATACATATAAAAACTAACTTTTTAAGTGGTCACAAAGTAATTACTTATTCAAAATATGTACCTACTCAAGAGAGTGTGTGATTTCGGATGCAGCCCATTGCTACATCCCAATTCAGAGGCTGCGTTCCTCAAGGCTGCATTTGAAGGCCAAATGCATCACGGCAGTGTGACAAAGGCTGTTAAGTAATCTAATCCCTTCACCCACTATTTAAGCAATTAATTATATTGGCATCAGATTAGAAAATGTTAAACATCTTTGGTTTTTCAAAATCACTCAACTTCAGTTCAATATGTTTGACATCAATTAATATACATACACTATAATCTTTTTAACCATGTTAATCATATCTCCAGTAATTGCATTTGCTCTAAAATGACGTTTTAGATTTACAACGGAAGCTTGGGATGAGATGCGTAAGAAATTTACACAGAACTTTAAAAAATGTCTTGAAATAACACATTTGAACGTCTTGAGGTGTGGTAACCATAGTATAAGTGGAACAATTATCATATTCTGCAAAAAAAAAGAAAGCTTCTGTTCTTTAAACCATTTAATCCCTGTCCCCAAACAGATATAAAAGAATATAATTTTCCATTAATTTATAATGGTAATAGTTGAGATGTGAGATCAATTTTGAAACAAACACAACTGAATAATTGAATTTGTGACAGTAATGCATATACTGGAACCCCCTGACCCACCAGGAATCACTTGGCCCACCTTGCAGCTCAA
>RJVU01042532.1:872825-885812 GCA_003731715.1 Anabarilius grahami
CTAACCCCAGTACCAGCTATTGAGATCTCTGACCACTTTGTAGTGCTTATTCTTTCTTATATAATCACAAGCCTGACAGACATGTTCAAATCCGAATAAGCTACTCTTTGAAACAAAATGTTCTCTCCAGGTGAAGTACCGCATATACAGATCCTCATTTTGGTCCAGGAGTCTCAGATGATCAGCCAGTTCTTTTGGGGATGGGAAGTCATCCACATGGATGAAGGCTTCACTTGGAATAAACTGCTCATAGTTCTCTCTCGGCGGGCCAAGAACAACAGGAACGGTACCAATATTTAGAGGGTTGAACAGCTTCTCAGTTATGTAGTCTCTATGAATGGAATTCTCAAAGGACAGGTAGAATTTGCAACCGGACACCAAATTTTCATATTCATCATTATTAATTTGCTTGTTGAAGTGTCCTCCATGGGTTTCCACATTAATGTATTTCACTAACTCGGTAAAGTAATGTGAACGCTTATGGTTTGGATTAAAGTTACTTACTATCCAACAAACTAATTTGCTCTTCTCTGGGATAGTATATTTTTTCTCTTCCTCTGTGGCCTCTGAGAGCCATCCATAAAGTACTGGAATATCTGAATCCCGGCGGTAACTTGAAGTCAGATTAAACAGATCCTTTAGCAGGGGATTTTGACCTGAATGAGTTGGAGACTCCATATTCCACCATATCCACTTCTGGAAAGTAGTTCGTGGAAGTTGCGGCATGTTGGATAAATCCCATCTGATATCTCTATGATGAAACATAACCCCATGTGCTTGGTTAAACAGACCTTTGTCATCTGTTAAATGACAGCCATGGATATTGAAAGCTGAACTGCAGGATCCAAATTCAAAAGGAGTACCAAAAGGCCACATCCAGATCAACACAATGGTATCTGGTTCTTCTTTCTCAGTGGTAGTCAAGGGTTTTGGTGCAGATGTTGTCATCAGGAGTTTGTTCACGTTGTTGTTCACAGTGCACCTGTAGTTCTGCGTCTTAAGAACATGGAGGCAAGTTTCTTCGCTGATGTTATTTATCTGGACTTGATCAACAGGGTAGTTTAACCCTGTTGTAACCCAGGGTATGTTAAAATACCCCACTGGTAGGAGGTAGTATAAATAGAGTAGAAAACATGCCAACAAAAATATGGCAATTATTATCCACCGAGCAGTTTTGGAATGAGTTTGGGACATTTTTATCCTTCACTAATGCAGGGAAGAAGATAGAGAATGCATCAATAATTGGCTTAAAATCTATAGTCATCTAGATTTGTATGGGAAAATGTTCCAGTCTGTAAGTACAATGTTTATTTATAGACAAAATAAGAGTAAGATCTTCATATGCATTGTGTTTTATTAAATTATGGGTTATATACTCTTCCTTGTTTGTTATTTTGCATTTTAATATCTGGTTTGTGTCTTTATTGTAATCTACAGAAATATATATCAGACGTCTGCACTGTTTTAATATAATTAAAGGGGTCATGATATGAGAAATCAAATTTGCCTTGACCTTTTGACATATTAGAGGTCTTTGTACCATTAAAACATCCTGTAAATTTCATAGCTTAAAACGTCCTCATCATTATAAACAAGGGGTTTATTTAATCAAGCTCCAAAAGGAGCTAGATAGATCTAACTGCAGAACTGCAGCGCTATACATAACGTGACAGCCCCAGGCCAGCAGCCGCAGACCCGCCCCAACCACTAACCCTAACTTTGATGAATATGTGGCATTTGCATATACATTTGTATATAACTGCCTCCAGAGCAAGACAGTGACAAAGTTATACATCACCACTGGCATTCAGTCACTCAACGGCTGACATTTGTCTACATTACTCTGGATACATTTGAAAATAGCATTTTTGTTCCAGAACGCTCCCCGTACACGCTACCATTTTCAAGCATTTTCCAAAAGTTGCTCATCCACACTGAAATGCCTGAAAATTAATGCCTGATAATCACCTTACTGGGCATGCGTAAAACATAATAAAAGCTTAAAGCTCACTAGATGTTAATAGAGAAAGCAGAGATAATGAAGTCTGTGACGTCACCCATAGGTTTCAGAGGAACATTTTTGAAACCTAAAGCCGGCCGTTGCCATTTTGGCAGCACGTCACTCCCGGATAACAGAAAATGGGCAAAGAGGCACACATGGGTGGAGCTGAGGTGACGTGATGGCAGCAGAAAAATGGCTAGTGGTGACAGCAGCGGCAATCCACCTGTCACTCAAGTGGCCGCGCCCTTAATTATGCAGAAATTTAAAGCTTAATATAATTTAAACAGATGAGTAATAAAAAATATTCACTCCCCTCACAGTTGTCATGAAGGACAAAATTAGCTATATAGACAAAAACCACAATGATTCTGCTCTCTTTTTGAGCCTGTCCCTAGCGGCCAGTTGATGAATTGCAGTTTAAGTCACTTCCATATTGGCTCCAAGAGAAACGGGGGGAGGTTGCTGCTTGGTTTTACCCCAAGTGTTTTCATGTTATTGTTAGGGGAATAAAGTATTATTGAAATGTTATATGAATGTATTATGATTTGTGTACTTTTATTGTTAATTATCAGTGCCTGTGTATTGTCATGTTTTGCTCTTTTTGACAAACTCTTGATAGACTAATCCGTATGCCAGCGTGATAGGCTGATTAAGGAAAGGGTGGAGACTGTTGCCCTTTAAGAGCACACTGTGGAGACTGGGAGGGGTGCCCCTATTGGAAGACATTCAGTCACGTGTTGGTACATCGGAAGTTGCCGCCTGGTGGTAGAGCGGTGGTGCGCAGGCGCTGGCGTGGGAGAAGCGTGCGAGTGCTTCAAGGTGCAGTGAACACGACAGTGACGCCGATTAACTCCATTCACGGCTGTGCAGAGAGCGCGAGTGCTTCAAGGTGCAGTGAACACGACAGTGACGCCGATTAACTCCATTCACGGCTGTGCAGAGAGCGCGAGTGCTTCAAGGTGCAGTGAACACGACAGTGACGCCGATTAACTCCATTCACGGCTGTGCAGAGAGCGCGAGTGCTTCAAGGTGCAGTGAACACGACAGTGACGCCGATTAACTCCATTCACGGCTGTGCAGAGAGCGCGAGTGCTTCAAGGTGCAGTGAACACGACAGTGACGCCGATTAACTCCATTCACGGCTGTGCAGAGAGCGCGAGTGCTTCAAGGTGCAGTGAACACGACAGTGACGCCGATTAACTCCATTCACGGCTGTGCAGAGAGCGCGAGTGCTTCAAGGTGCAGTGAACACGACAGTGACGCCGATTAACTCCATTCACGGCTGTGCAGAGAGCGCGAGTGCTTCAAGGTGCAGTGAACACGACAGTGACGCCGATTAACTCCATTCACGGCTGTGCAGAGAGCGCGAGTGCTTCAAGGTGCAGTGAACACGACAGTGACGCCGATTAACTCCATTCACGGCTGTGCAGAGAGCGCGAGTGCTTCAAGGTGCAGTGAACACGACAGTGACGCCGATTAACTCCATTCACGGCTGTGCAGAGAGCGCGAGTGCTTCAAGGTGCAGTGAACACGACAGTGACGCCGATTAACTCCATTCACGGCTGTGCAGAGAGCGCGAGTGCTTCAAGGTGCAGTGAACACGACAGTGACGCCGATTAACTCCATTCACGGCTGTGCAGAGAGCGCGAGTGCTTCAAGGTGCAGTGAACACGACAGTGACGCCGATTAACTCCATTCACGGCTGTGCAGAGAGCGCGAGTGCTTCAAGGTGCAGTGAACACGACAGTGACGCCGATTAACTCCATTCACGGCTGTGCAGAGAGCGCGAGTGCTTCAAGGTGCAGTGAACACGACAGTGACGCCGATTAACTCCATTCACGGCTGTGCAGAGAGCGCGAGTGCTTCAAGGTGCAGTGAACACGACAGTGACGCCGATTAACTCCATTCACGGCTGTGCAGAGAGCGCGAGTGCTTCAAGGTGCAGTGAACACGACAGTGACGCCGATTAACTCCATTCACGGCTGTGCAGAGAGCGCGAGTGCTTCAAGGTGCAGTGAACACGACAGTGACGCCGATTAACTCCATTCACGGCTGTGCAGAGAGCGCGAGTGCTTCAAGGTGCAGTGAACACGACAGTGACGCCGATTAACTCCATTCACGGCTGTGCAGAGAGCGCGAGTGCTTCAAGGTGCAGTGAACACGACAGTGACGCCGATTAACTCCATTCATCGGGGCTGGGTAGTGAAAATCGCTGCCCAGTCATATTGTGAGTACTAACTACTGTATTGAACGAGATTGCTGGATAAAGACTCTTGTTGTTCATTCTCATCTATTTTTTTAATTAGTAAAGACTGAGATAACTAGGTGCCAGTGTGCCAGCCAATAGTCACTACTTTTTTTATATTTATTTATTTTTTATTTATTTAGTACTGTGATACTGGGTTTTGATGTATTGTGCTCTGGTTGGTTATTGTGTGCACGAGTGTGAGTAGTAATTGGGTTGCTGGATTGCTTATATTGGACTGGAGATACTGGCAGTTTGTTTCTTATGTTTTCCAGTACTGCTGGCTAGATTCGGTGGAGGCCCTTGCCATTGTGGGACTGAAATAAGACTGTTGCTTTGACCTGAAGAGAATCGGACTGTTCTTAAAGATCAACTTCTCGCTGCATTCGTCCAGGGATAAACTGCACTGCTATATTCTTCCATAGACTGAATATCTTGCTGCACCTTCCTCATTCATAAGATTTTATAGAGTTTTACCTTTTTAGGAGAATAAAGGCTTTGTAATTTGATATACCCCTTGAGTGTCAGTGTGTGTGGTTGTCCAGCCCTCAGTGGAAAGTGAATAAATTTGAAATTTGGGTTAAATCGAGTCCTGGGTCTCAGTGGTCAATCCAGGTGGCGTAGTCGGCTACTTATTATTATTATTATTATTTATTATTATTATTATTGGCGTGATTTGTCACCAAAACGATAACAAGAACCTTAGTTTGCTCACGCCACATTATGATAGTGAAAAACATAACATAATTGGTGATGAGGTGGGCATACTACAACTACAACTTTTATTTTATTTTCTCTGCAAAGCTAAAGTGACTAGGTTAGCTAGGATGGCTGCAACTGTTGGCCACATGGAAGCTTTTGATGAAAGCATCAAACTGTGGACCACTTACATTGAAAGGTTTGACCACTTCATAGAAGCTAACAGCAGTGTGATCGGAGGAAAAACATATGGATTACTCCAAAGTCTTATCGCGCCGGACAAACCGAGAGAGAAAAGTTTCAAGCACATCACAAACACGCTACAGCAGCACTTCTCTCCGAAGCTCCTGGTCATCGCGGAGCATTTTTGTTTCCACAGGTGGAACTAGGAGGAGGGCGAGTCGGTGACAGCCTCACTTGAAAAGTGAGGCTACACTAAAGCGCTTGTTGACCGAGTCTACGCTGACGTTTCAGAGTGCGGTAAAGTTGGCAGTCTCCATGGCAATGGCATCCCATGAAGCAAACCAACTCAGCGGATCACTGACGGTAAATGCACTGTCTTTATCAAAGAGTAATACTGCAAACAAATGCAAAAGATGTGGAAAGAATAACCATAGTGATGATGACTTAGTTTAAGGACAAAAATTGTAATACATGAGGAAAAAAGGGCCATATCAGTCGCATTTGCAGGAAAAATAATGATGACAGAAATACTAAGAGTGGAAACAGCAAAAGCTGCACGGTCAACGAAAGCAACTGAGCAGAAACGCTATAAAAAAAAAAAGGAAGTGTATACCGCCTTGATGCTGAAGCAGTGTCCAATGATGATGATACAGACTCTGATTTAGCTCTGTATAAACTGTCACAGCCAGGAGAAAAGTCCAGTATCATTGTGAAACCAGAAATTGAAGGTATGCCACTGGAAATGGAACTGGGTACTGGTGCAGCAGTGTCACTGATTTCAAGAGAGACTTATGATCGAATATTGAAACACCTGCCCCTATGCTCAACGGACATTGTTCTTCGAACATGCACTGGACAACCAATGCATCCAGAAGGTGTAATTGATGTGCATGTGAAGATGGACAAGCAGACAGCTGTTCTTCCATTGTATGTTGTACAGGAGGCTAACAGCAGTGTGATCGGAGGAAAAACATATGGATTACTCCAAAGTCTTATCGCGCGGACAAACCGAGAGAGAAAAGTTTCAAGCACATCACAAACACGCTACAGCAGCACTTCTCTCCGAAGCTCCTGGTCATCGCGGAGCATTTTTGTTTCCACAGGTGGAACTAGGAGGAGGGCGAGTCGGTGACAGCCTCACTTGAAAAGTGATGGCAGAGAGTGGTTGCGTCAGATCAAACTGAACTGGAAAGAAATAAAAACAATCAAATTGAAGACACTAGAAGCTATGCTGCAGAAACATGCTGCTGTTTTCCTGAATACAAACCCAACCTGAAACCTGAATACAAACCCAAGATTTGCCAGCCCAGAGTTGTTCCGTATGCTCTTCGTCCAAAAGTCTCACTGAAATAGGAGTATTGTCATCGGTACAGTACATTGAATGGGCTACTCCAATAGTCCCAATAGTCCCAATAGTCCCTGGAGCAGTGCACATCTGTGGAGACTTTAAGGTGATGGTAAACCCTGTCTTATACTTTGAACACTATCCATTACCGCTCATTAAGGACCTGTTCGCTTCATTAGCGGGAGGACAATGTTTCAGCAAATTGGACTTGTGACATGCTTACCTTCAAATGAGGGTTGAGGAGGAGTCCAGCAAGGCATAACAGAATTATGTGCAGATTGAGTGCGAGGCTCTGGGCATAGTGTTCGCAGTAAGGAAATTCCACCAGTATCTCTATGGATGGAAATTCACACTTTTCACAGATCACCGCCCCTTACTACGATCTTTGGGCAGCAAAAAGGAAATCTGTCGATGGCGGCAGCGCAGATGCAAAGGTGGGCATTACTTTTGTCTGCGCACAACTATACCATCGAGTACAAAAAAGCCGAACATCAAGCAAATGCCGATGGTCTTTCCCATCTGCCCTTACAAGTAGAGCACAGAGAGAAAAAGGATGCTGTAGAGCTGTTTCACCTCAGACAGATGGAAAAACTCCCTGTCAGTGCCACTGATATATGACATGAGTGACTTAACCTTGTCTATAGTCATCGAAAAGGTCATAAAAGGGACTCAGGGTGTCAACTTGACTGGTAATAATGAACTCTCACCCTTCATCTTCAGACACAAAGAGATGTCTGTCCAACATGGGTGCTTAATGTGGGGCACGAGAGTCGTTGTTCCCCACAAGCTGCAGAAAAGAGTACTGGAGGAACTGCACGCTGGCCATCCAGGAATTGTCCGAACAAAAGCCACTGCTCGCAGTTATGTGTGGTGGCCGGGTCTTGATTCTGACATTGAACTGCAAGTGAAAATGTGTCAGTCATGTCAACAATTACTGAAAATGCCATTCCAAGCACCCCTCCACCCATGGGAGTGGCCAAGCAAACCATTGGAGGACATGCATGTAGATTTTGCGGGGCCATGTAAGGGTCACATATACCTAGTCGTGGTTGACGCACATTTGAAGTGGCCTGAAGTACAGTTGATGACATCAACAACAGCAGAAAAAACAACAACAACAGCGGAACCCTCTTCAGCTATTATGGACTGCCCCAGTTTCTCTTGAAGCCAATACGTAAGAGACTTAAACTCCAATTCATCGACTGGCCGGTAGGGACCGGCTCCAAAAGAGAGCAGAATCTCATTGAGTCCCATGTTAAAATGCCCAACTTTACAGCAGAAAAAAAACATGTTTACAGGCTGGTACAAATTGTGGTTTTGGTCTATACAGCTAATTTTGTCCTTCATCATCCATTTAAATTATATTAAGCCTTCAAGTTCTGCATAATAAAGGGCGCGGCCACTTGAGTGACAGGTAGATTGCCGCTGCTGTCTGTGAGCCCTCACGTTACCTCAGCTAATTGACCCTTCGCTAAGCCACGCCCGAAAACCGCCACAGGCCAATCGTGGTTTAGCAACCGTAACTAGGCAGGTCTGTCAAGCTTTCGAGTGAGGGAAAAATGCAGAAGCGTTGTACGTAGGGATTGTGTAAATCTGATACCCAGTATCCTAAAAGTTTGGACGGGGTGGTGGAATTTTTTCCCTTCCCGAAACCTAAAACCCAAGGGGAGAAATGTCGGTGTTCTGATAATTTTTGCTACCCTGTCAGATTTTGCTACCTCCCATTGAAACAGTAGGTAGCAAAATCTGTCAGCGAAAAATGCTACCTATCAGATTGTGCTTCCAGCGTGATATTAACGTGGTTTATGGCTTTATTAACATGAACACCTACCCCAACCTTAAACCTACCCTTATAATAATGCAAGTACAGTAGTGGTAGCACAATATGATATAGCATTAATCATTAGAACATGTATAAATCATGTATCAGATTGTGCTTTATTAATGTCTACACCTACCCCAACACTAAACCTACCCTCACAATAATGCAAATACAGTAATTTTGTGTTATTTATCATGACAACAATGATGTAATATTGATGTGCCGCACATGCAGTAAGCCCGGGTAGGACAATCTGACAGGTAGGTTAGCTAGCTAGCTAACTCTGCTCATAATTGCTTGGAAATAATGACGGTTCTTTGTTCATAATGCATATATTTGAACGTAAAATAAGATGATTAAAGGCAAGACAGAGTAGCCTGGTGCGCTAAAAATATAAGCAGGAGAATGTTATCATTGCAAAGTTGTCAGGCTAATGTCTTGTGTTTATTCCGGAAGACTTATGGATAAGTTGCTTTATTTATAATTATTAGGTTATTTTCACAAATTTCACCTAACTTGCTGTGGATGAACAAAGCTGTTCCTCATTTGAATGGTCAGCGTATGAAGCGGCTGCTGCTTGCGCTTGGAGCTTTAGCTTCAATTTTGATCAAATTATTTTCTAATCGGTTGCATATTTCGTCGTGGATATAGCCCTCGAATGCATACTGCAGTCGCTTTTGTCTTGCTCTCTGATATTTCACCTGTTCGCCAAAAATTACAAATTATCTCCACGCTGCATACATACTGTAGTAGACTTGCCAGGCGTGAAAGCTTGACAGGCAACAGTAACTAAGGAGGGCGGGGCTTAGCTAAGGGTCTAATAAGGGGAATTGCACGTGACATCACCGTCGACTGCGGTCACGCCCGATAAGTGGCAAAAGACTGAGCGGCAGCGTCGGTTTTCAGCGTGAATGTCGCGAAAAACACACAAAACTTTGTGATTGACTGAACAAATAGCTTTGACACAAAACCTGAGGTATCTATTTTAAAAAAAAAAAGCAAATGGATCACTGCAATTCACAGAAACAGCTGGACTCCAGCAGAGAAACATGGATTTGCAGTTATCATTTTGTGTCAAATTGTTGGATTTTGAGGTAAAATCATACCGTATATTGTATTGTTATATTTTATGTTGACAACTCATTAATTAAATATTTACCATCTTATATTCTGCATAATTGGGTGTTTTTAAATAAACAACACTGACAAAAACTATACTATAAAACTATTTATGTTTTAGGGCTGGACAATATGACGATATAACATTGATATAAGTGATTACTCGGATTTAAACCTATACCTATATTCAATACAGGCTAGGTAGGTTTAAATCCGAGTAATCACTTATATCAATGTTATATCGTCATATCTGCCTGTGAATATTTTATATAACTACTGTGAATATTTTATATAACTATTGTAGTTATATAAAATATTCACAGGCAGATTTGCTTTATGTATTTCCCCGCCGTCGAAATCAGGCATGTATATAAATGTAAGGAAACACGACTCCTGGCTGCATGTCAATATCCATGGATTAGGTTTATTTAACAAGTTGTAAGAAACACTTTCGAGTCCAACCGAACCTAGTGTAATTCATTTTACTCGCGTTTTCGCAGTTTCCCCTAATCCAGTCACGAAGCAGGTTCTTTTGCCACTCAGTCCAGCTGAGGGAGCGCGCGCTTTCGGCGGGAAAGTGACGTCGATGCATAACCTCTATTCCAGCCGCTGAACTTAGCATCTCTGCCGTATTTGTGCTTTTTTTCTGGATTATTTCATACAAAATAATATGGGTTGCTATGTTAATGGTCGAGACATATGTGTGTTTGTGTACATGTGATAAACAGAACACAGGTCGTTGAATCGTCTTGTCATTGGCTAAAATTCCCCCAGATTTACTACAATGACAATGGCTGGAGAATATGCTGCTCAAGACACAACAAAATCCGACACATATATCAATATTTCATGGATTTAACGCTTTTGTGGACAAAAAGTGCTGTTGTTTGTTTTTCAGTGGACGCTCATGGACATTTTAACGTTATGTGAGACGGATTGGACTAATCTCGGGATCGCTATTTCTTTACAAAGGTATACGTCTTGTTTTGATTTAGCTTGTTTTCATTTGCACACCCGACAAATAATATTACAATATTACTGGTGCTGGAGCATCTATATCGTAAAAAAGACACCGTAGATTGACGAGTCATTTTACGAAACGGGTGCCATTTCCACTTTGCATTTTTCAAAATTTTAATTAAGAACAAACTTTTTTTTAAACAAACCTACAACTTGAAAGATATGTTAATCCTCCAAAAAACATATTTTCCCTCATCAGGCACAAAATCTTTATTGATATTATCCTTTTTATTCAGGCAAGGAAGCCATTCTTGTACCACCCCGTCACGGACAATATGCCATTGGAGTAGTAAAACAAGAAATAGATTTTTTTAAATCTGAATTCCTAATAGTAAAATGTCCCTTTTTGGAAACCATCTATATAAAGTCTGTAATTTTTTTTTTTTTTTTAATTCTTAGATTTTTAATCTTGAAATATGAATTTGACGTTTCATTGGCCTCATTGTTTGTACTGAAAAAATGAATTCACTTTAAAAAATACAAATAAAGTTATATTTATCTAATTAGTCCACACAACAAGAACATACTTCAACATTAATTTATGTAATATTTCATTTTCTTTCCATAAACCTTTAACAAAATGACCCTGTGACGGGGTGGTAACTGATGTGACGGGGTGGTATGGACAAAGTGTTTCTCTATATGATCTGCGGGTGTTAAACTTTAAAAACTGGGGGAGGGAAGACATTCAAATTGAGTAAATAGTGTGAGAGTGATATAGTGAGTGAGTGAATGAATTAATAATGAACCAAACATTGTTGCCAAGTCTGCGGTTTTCCTGCGAAACTGGGCTAGACTTTTACACTGTTGCCGCGGGTGGTTCATGTCCACGGGTTGAAGCGAGCCCAAATAACATGATATTTAGCCCTTGGAATGCACATTTTACCAAGGGAACCCTGCCAAAAAAAAAAAAAAAAGTTACCCCCCAGAATGTGATTTTTATCGGGGGACATTTTGGGATGAAATTTACCACCCCGTCACATAACAAAAAACAAAAACGTGACGGGGTGGTAAATGTCCGCAAATCTCCCATGTGGTCAAGTTTCTCTCCTAGCATACATGCATTCAATATGAAATATAATTTTCTTTGTATTAATAATGTAAAAAATGAATAAAAAAACAGTTTTCCCTATCTATTTTGGGTGACGGGGTAGTAAGTTTAAGCTTGACGTACCCTGCCTAACATGAAAAAGCAACAAACAAACAATGTAACAATTTTTTACATAGTTGCCTGCTTTTGTTCTTGGTGGCTATAAGGCTCAAATTATGTCACTTCAGCTTTGTGATTGTCATTTAAAGGAACAGTGCATTATTTATAGATAAAACAATTTAGTGTGACGGGGTGGTAAGTCAAACTGAGGGACGTGCACAAATCATAAAATATTTACAAACAAAATAAGGTTTATCGTGAATAAATATATCTTATGTAAACAGGGACACATATATAATCCTGAAAATAGTATATGTTTGAAAAAAATATATAACTTATTCGGTTATATTTTAGATGCAAATGTCATGTTGGTTAACACTGGCTATGTAATAATGAAAAATGATTAAAAATAGTATGCTAATCTTCAAAAAAAACATTTTATCATATATCATGTTAAAAAGAACACTTGCATTAATAACTTTAAGCTTTGGAAATTTTTTTTGTGCCTTATGCATCTGATCAAATGTTGCAGACCCAAATGGCACCCGTTTCGTAGAATGACTCTGACAGTAAACCTTTAGAAATTTCAAATGATATAACTTATCTTTATTAATATATTAGATAGTACCTAATCTTAATTAATATATTAGATAGTATCTATCTAATCTTTATTAATATTTAGGTAGTATCTTAGATACAGTAGATAGGTCCTTAGCCTGTTAACATGGTCATGTCGTGTTAGGCGAGCGTGGTTTCAGCAACCAGGCACCTCAGTTCCAGCCACTTTGCCCATTTTCAGTTATCCAGGAGTGATTTTTTTAATGTGTTCACGAACATTATCAGTTTTTAAATAATTAAAAAAAAAATCCATGTCATGACCCCTTTAAAGTTCTAACAGGAAACAGGCATTATAAGATAAGTTATATAAACTGCATTAAAAAGACAGAAGTTGTATTTCTCAGGAATTTACAAGTACACTGTAAAAAATCTAAAGTTGAGAAAACTTAAAAGTTTATGGCAACATACTTCTGCAGATTTTTGAGCTTTCACAAATTGTTGTATTCAGTTTATACAACAAAAAGTTGAGAAAACTCATAAATCTCCTACAAAAACAAATTGAAAAAACTCAAAAATCTGGTGCCTTAAACTTTTGTTTTCTCAACTTTAGATTTTTTACAGTGTACATACTCTTTAATTATTTTTTGCTTAGTTTCGAAATAACCTTAAAAATATGATGATCTTTCATTTCTCTTTCTTTATGATACATGCTATTGGTCAAAAGAAACAGATTAAGTTATATAAATTTGCATGGTAATTTTAATGTACACTTCATAAAATGTATGACTGCTCTATATGGCATTTTTTGTAGATTGTAATGTTAGTTTTCTTTTTTTTAATATAT
>RJVU01042532.1:900911-912237 GCA_003731715.1 Anabarilius grahami
GGGGGCTTGCCTCGGCTCGGGACATCTGAGGTGGTACCGTGAGTCCTGTACGGTGGTGGCGGTGGAGGCGGAGCATCCCGGCCATTCCGTGACACCTGCCCAGGAACTGGAGGGGCTAATAAAGGAAGTCATGTTGAAAATGTCAAGAAAAAAAATAATTCAAAATTATAGTTCTCATGTACATTACTCCAATTCTTCTAAAGCTATTCTATAGCTCTGTGTGGGTTAAGGATGGCAAATCTGGTGTCAACTTTTGTGAAGTTGTGTGAATAATACCGGCTTAAATTTCAGCCTATTTCTCACTCAAATCATGATCTGATGATGTCATATATCATATGACTTGAAAGGCTTGGAATAAAGTGCATGCGTCATATGGACTACATCATGTGGTGATCGTGAGCTATAGATGTATGGAAAAGAGCAGCTTCAAACTTCCAGAAATTCTTGAAAGTAGATAGTAAATAATAGTAAATAATAAAAAAGTGATAAAAATGTATAAAGAAATATACACTACTGTTCAAAAGTTTGGGGTCATTACGTTTTTTTTTGTTCACAGAAATACTTTTATTCAGCAAGGATGCATTAAATTGATCATAAGTGACAAAAACATTTATAATAATAGTTACAAAATATTTCTATTTCAAATAAATGCTGTTCTTTCTATTCATCAAAGAACGATGAAAAAATATATCTCATGGTTTCCACAAAATAAAGCCGTTTTCAGCATCTTTCACCAAAGCACCAAATCGGCATATTAGAATGATTTCTGAAGGACACTGAAGACTGGAGTAATGATGCTGAAAATTCAGCTTTGCCATCACAGAAATAAATTATTTTAAAATACATTTCATTAGAAAACAGCTATTTTATATTGTAATAATATTTCATAATATTACTGTGCTTTAAAACAAATAAATGCAGCATTGGTGAGCATGAAAGACTTTAAAAGCAATACAAAATCTTACAGACCCCAAGCTTTTAAAAGGTTTCAACACAAAATCAATTAATTTGGCAAATTAGAGGACTTTCGCTCAGCAACTATTTTCACTAGAACTACCTTATTTCAGACTCTAGACCTCACCTGCTCCTCGTCCCGGGGGCTCTCGCGCTGGAGGAGGGGGTCTGGCAGCCTGAGGGGTGGGTGACGGTGGCGGAGGAGGCGCATGCCCGCGTGTCGGTGTGTGTCCACCCGCTGAAGGCTTCTTGCTGAGCGAGTTGTGTCTCTGGGGCAGTTCAGGGGCAGCCTCATTCACAGGACTGGAGGGCCCGTTGGAAACTCCAGACTGCTGACGGTAAGGGGGGGGCGGCGGGGCCAGGGAGGAAGAGGAGGATGAAGACGAGCGACTGCTCACAGGTGACGGAGGAGGTTTCACTGGGGGAGGTGGTGCGTTTTCACGCACCGGTGCTGGAGAGGGTCCTCGCTGACCAGGAGTTGGTGGAAGTGGCTTTTCTCGATTGTACGAGGCCGCTGTGGCCTTCTGCTGTGGGGCAGGAGGAGCGTTTCCACGCCGAGACATTGGAGGTGGCGGAGGTGGGGCAGAAGAGCTGTGCTTCATGCCTGTAGAGGGGCTGCTGCCTCCACCAGGGGAACGAGAGAGATCAGGTAGGGACGGTCTCTGGGAACGGCCAGACTCTGTAGGAGAGGCTTGTTGAGAGGGACTGTCGGGGTCATCGTGACTGCCAGGTGGGCGTGGGGCAGCAGAACGAGTGCTAGAAGGGTGCAATGCAGACCTGCCTGCAGAACCATCTGCAACACAGCACAACTCATTCAAGTAAGGCATTTTAAAAACATCTTAAAATCTGTAGCTTGAACGATATGAAATGTTACACGAGGGTCAGCGTACAGTGTGCGTGACGTGAATTTCATTATCAGAAGAGTATGCGCATACTGTACTCGCACCGCCAGATTTTTGTAACCGCACGCACTTTGTATGCACAAAAAAAAAAAACTTTATTCACCAATTTCGTCAACCCGGAAGTGCTGCACTGCGTCTACAACGTAAACAGCGTAGGAGAATGACAGGAAGGAGACGAAATTGTTGAATAAAGTTGGTATTTTTGTTTTTACTCACAAAAAGTATTTTCACTTTATTTATGTCAAGTATTTATGTCACTTAATAACATTAAGGTTGAACCACTGGAATCACACGGACTATTTTAACGATTTCTTTGCTACATTTCCGGGCCTTGAAAGGTGCAAAGACGTTGCTGCCTATGTGTGGTTCAGATACCTCTCGGATTTCATCAAAAATATCTTAATTTGTGTTCTGAAGATGAAAGACGGTCTTGGAATGACATGAGGGTGAGTACTTAATGGCAGAAATTTCATTTTTGGGTGAACTAACCCTTTAAGTGGGGCTGGAACAATGCATCGACACTCAGTTATGCACTGATTATGTTATTATCTCTAATCCCTTGTTAGGTTTCACACAAAACAAAACTCAAGAGCAGATGCTAATGGCTAGTATGGCAGGGCCACATATTATGGTTGTGTTCATACAGCATTTTGTTTTTTAAGAGCGTGACCAACCCCATTCCCCAACTTGATATTGTCGCTGAATGCGGCTGTGAGTCCTGAAAATGTGCAGGCTCCTATTAAAGGTAGACTATGTCGTTTTTCGTCTGCTAGAGGTCGCACACAACAAAGGGTGTGAAAATTCTATTAAATAGACCAAAAACAAACATTTTTAACAATCAACACACCTCCTACAGGTCGCAATTTTGGGACGCCACCCTGAAACAGCCCTCCCACTGGCTGGACCGCTGCAGAAGACCCTCCACCGCTGGACACGCCTCCGCTGCTTCCTTTCGGCTCTGGAAAAAAAAAGAAAAGAAAAGAAAAAAACACAAAAGAATTCAATGATGTACCACATTGAAAGCTTACACTACTGTTCATAAGTCTGAGGTCAGAAAGATTTTTTTGAAAGGATATTAATAGTTTTATTCAGCAAGGATACATTAAATTGACCAAAATTTACAGTAAAGACATTTATAAAGATAAAAAAAAAGATTTTTCTTTCAAATAAATGCTGTTCTTTTTAACTTAGAATGATTTCTGAAGGATCATGTGACACTTCAAACTGGAGTAATGATGGTGAAAATTCAGCTTTGCATCACAGGAAAAAAAAAAATATTTTAACATATATTAAAATAGAAAACATTGAAGTTGAATGTGTGAAGTTATAATAATATTAATGTTTTTACGGTGTTTTTGATCAAATGAATACAGCTTTGGTGAGAATAAGAGACTAAAACATTTTTAAAAAATCTTACCAGCCCCAAACTTTTGAACAGTAGTGTAAAAATGTCACCCAAAAATGAGAACCCACCTCTTGCATATATCACAGACTTTTCAATTTTGGGGTGAACTATACATTTAGGTAAATGCATTGACTGTTAAAGGTTAATGTGTGCATTAACAAAAATTTGAAAGATGAAAGCCTATCAATATGTTGACCTCTCAAAGTCAAGCTATTCTCAGCTGTTTTTCCACTTACTCTCAATCATCGGTGCACTCCTGTCATTGACAACACCAGCTTTCTTCAACTTGGCCCCTTTGCAGATATCAGAGAGCAATGCACCTCGGCCCTTCCCTTCATCTCGGTTCAGCTTAGGAGGGGTTGTGTTTGCCTGTGGAAAAAGTGTTTTTCATTTTCGTTGCGGTATACCAAGGGTTTACAGAGGCTGGGGAAATTTGCGAAATTTGAAATTTTGCAGTTACCAGCCATCTAGAGAGTACTTACNGGATCTGTGTCCGGTGTTTGCAGCTGAGTGTGTGCGACACTTAAAACTTCATGAAGACAGTTACCTAATGAAACAGAAAATAAGTAGTGTGTGTGTGTGTGTGTGTAAATATATAAAAACCTGATCAAAACATGTCATGATTTTTTCTACACTTTTGCATCATTAATATTTTACATACTTTTTAAACTAGTTACATTGACATTCTGAAATCTGTGATTCATAAGTATGTTTACATTCATAACTGCTGGAAAGTGGTACATATACATTGTCCAAATTTATTTGTCACATAGACAACCCCGATGTTTATCATTACAACAGGGCAGAACATGTTCATATTATGCTCCATTTATTAATAAACGTCTTATTTAACAAGTATACAAGTTGACAGGCACACACTGGAGCTCAGATAATATTTGACAGCTGGCTTCACCTTGCCGTAATCTTATCAGCATTTCTTTTAATACAAGTCTGTCGTTTTAAGGGAAGAAAACAGTATAAACCACGTATTATTAAGGTAAAATATACATTTATATGAGACCTCAGCAGCTCTGATGCCCACGACGGCTAGAACCAAGTTAGCAGCTTATTGTGCAATAAATTAGTGCTGCAACTGTGCAAATCAGAGGAAGCTAGATTGTATGATACACAACGGCATTTAACCCGTATAATCTTTTCTGTTTATTTTGTTGACTAGGAAATCATTAAATATCGGTCGTCAAATGACATTTAAATGCATGTCTCGTGTTTTATTTGCATATTTATTTGATTGTGAATTAGCTCGAGTTTAGCCTTAGCTTAGCTTGGCCTCGCGCTTGGCAGGTGCGTCCGTCACGTCAAGACGTTTCCGACGGTGCGTGAAGAAAATGTTCCGTTGCTCGAAATTGATTCAATGTGTTTATGTGATAAAGTAATGCAATGTTTGTGCCTACTTTTTTTCCGCAGTGTCCGATGTTTTCGCAAACCGGTTTTCCCTCATACATGATCTCGCGCGTCAATCGCCTTGATTTGCTCCTCCGTTTGGACCGGAAATTACGTCACTGTCTGTACGTCTTCATGTGAAACTGTTTATTATTATTTTTAAAAACGCTATTTTTATTAAATGAACGAACACAAGGCAGAAAATGTGATGTACTTGTTGTAATTGTTTTATTATGGTTCTATCTATTAAACTCATGTTTTGTTTTTTTTGACAAAATGTTTTATCATTCTTCGTAAAAATGTATCGTAAATTTATCTTAAAGCATGTGCTGCCTATGTGTCTGTCTACTCTGTATTTATATGTTTAATTTAAATGTTACTTTATGTTTTCTGAACATGTGAACATGGTAATTTTGTTGGGTAAATGTCACATTCACACATTGGCTATAAAATGGAAGAAATACAACATTTTATTTATTTATGATTTTGTGTGAATGTTACACTCCTATGAAAGTTTCAAATACGTTGTAGGCTAAATGTGCAATAAAAAATAATTTAAAAATAATGTCATAAAATGAAAGTGTGTTATATTATCATCCCATCATCAGCTGATTTTTACAAAATGCGTATGATCACTGGCTGTCAAGTTCAGTTGCAGTTTTGCTTCGTCTATTATTAAAATAATCTCAATAAAAACAATACAAAAAGATTTTAGTTGTTTTATGATACTGATGAACAAAATAACTCAAACTCAGAGTGCCCTAAATACCAGGAATGTCAAAAGCTGACACGCGGTGGTGCTATAAGATTAAATAAATATGAATTATGCGCTAAATCGAGTAATTCGACTTTATATTCATTATTAATGCTGTCATGTGTGCTTTAACCGCAGACCGTTTGGCTGGCAAACAGCAAACCTATCAAATAACATATGATAGAAAATCTATAATTTACTTATATGTTTCAAAACTGCTTTTTTTAGCCTATTTATTCTTGTGTATAAAAGCGACGCTCAAGACATTGAAAACTTTCTTCAAATAATAGGGTGAGGTAAAGTGTAGGTAAAGTGGGGCATCAGTTAGGCCTAAGATTGGAGTGTCAGTAGTTGATTAGGATTTATCTGGTACTTTAATAACAGCACCAAATCATTGTAAATAATTTACTTTTTGAACTGACTTTATTATAACTTTAATGAAACCGTAAATGCAAATCTGATGAAGAAGGTATCCATAAATGTCTCTCACTGTCTCAACCTCAACATTCATGATCGGCCTCTGGTCAAATGTTCATTTGGGGGGTCACACTTGTGTTGTTCACGGTCAAAAGTGACTGAAAACAAATGTAACTTTTTAAAATTTTAGTAAAATCATTGTAATATATTTTTGTTCAATAATATTTTTTCTTTTGTATTTTGAGAGAACTTCATCGTAGTAATTAATATTTATGCAATAATTATAATTTTTTTCCCCATTGAAAATAATTTTTAAAAAATCACATTTTTTAAATTACTTTTCAATTAAAGCTGTGTTTCATGTTAAAATAGAGACTATGGGCCCTATTTTACCGATCTAAGCGCATGGTCTAAAGCGCACAGCGCAAGTGCACTTAGGGCGTGTCCGAATCCACTTTTGCTAGTTTAATGACTTTCCGTCCTTCGGATGAGACGTTAAACCGAGGTCCTGACTCTCTGTGGTCATTAAAAATCCCATGGCACTTATCGTAAAGAGTAGGGGTGTAACCCCGGTGTCCTGGCTAAATTCCCTCCATAGGCCCTTACCAATCACGGCCTCCTAATAATCCCCATCCATTGAATTGGCTCTTTCACTCTCTCCTCTCCACCTTCAGCTGGTGTGTGGTGAGTGCACTGGCGCCGCTGTACTGTGGCTGCCGTCGCATCATCCAAGTGGATGCTGCACACTGGTGGTGGATGAGGAGAGACCCCTGATATGATTGTAAAGCGCTTTGGGTGTACAGTTGTAGATACGAAAGCGCTATATAAATGCCTCATTCATTCATTCATTCATTCAATGACGGGAAAAATGGTCGGCGCGCCCGGCGCATGGTCTAAAAGGGTTATACATAGTCTCTTAATGAGTAATGGGTGTGTTTTTTTGGGCATAACATGCAATAAACCAATCAGAGTCTCATCTCCCAATCCCCTTTAAAAGCCAGTTGCGCTCGCACCATGGTGTATTCGCTATTTACATGGCAGAATTTGCAAGCAGAAAAACTGAACACTTCTCTAGTGAGGAAACGGATCTGCTCGTGTGCGAGGTTAAAGCACGCGAGCAGACCATCTACGGGACAAAGCGGATTCCACCAAAGCATTTATGCACACAATAATAATCTTTTACACTGTAATCCTTTTATTTTTAATATTTGGCATGTTTGTGTGCTGCTGCATCCCTGTTTGTGTAATGAGCAAAGTGTACGTGTGTTGTGCACCCGCTTATAGGCGCATATTACTAACGCGCTCTTTAAATAACAAAACAAATATTGCACCATTGACTTTAGACCAGGTTTCAGTTGGTCAATGGCGCAGTCTATTTCAGTTGCATTAAAATAGCAACGCACCAACAATGCACCTGAACACACCTCGTTTTCAGACCAGCATGCCCATGGGCGCACAAATGGGCGCAAATGCATTTGCTATTTAAACAACATGGTGCAGGACATGAAAATGACTGCGTCGGGCTGTAACTAGCAAAAAACACTTTCGTTGTGCCTGGCGCCGCATTGCCCCAGGTGTATGATAGGGCCCAATGCCTTTAAAATCCAATTTTTTATAGTAGATTAGTGCCATCTGGTGGGAGTAAAAAAAGGAAAACATCTGTAATGCCATGGTGTAACCACTAGATTCCTATATTGCTCTATATAAAAAGGCTTATAAATTCTCTGGTTGTTTTTAAACATAAATACTTATTTTTATTAAGTTGTGGTTTTGGATATATGTTTAGACATTCTCAAAGACTACTTTTTGTCAAGGTTTAGATTTTTTTTTGTTTGAAAAGTTTATTTGAAGTGTCAGTTTTTACATTAATTTTACTAGTCAAACCTGAACACAGAGAAAGACATTGTTACACATAACATCAGAATTCAACAAAAATGAACAGGAATGCTTTATCAGAGCTCTATCAACCTGATTTCCTCTTATTTGAGTCTTCTGGCTCAATTCTGCCATATTGTTACAGCCACACCAGTTTGTATGTGTATGATAGTGTGAGTGTGTGTGTTTGAGTGGGTGTGTCTGTTTTGTACTCTTGATGTTTTAGTGTAACCTCTTCCTTGCTGACCATTTTTTACTGCATTGTGGCTGAATTATTGATTTTATATCACGTTTTTGCAAAACTGTTTTGTTGCAGTCACACTGGTTCACATGTCTGTAGGGGGTGGGGATATTTCAGTGTCACCCCTGCATTGCCGTGCACTTTTTATCTGCATCCTGTATGATTTGTAGATTGTACACACAAAAAATTCTCTGTATTTTTGCCTCGTGTTTCCCATTAATTTCCTATGGCGGTCATTTTTGACCGCGAGCAACATAAGTTTGACTGTTTTTTTTTTTTATGACCATTTAGCTTTTTCGAATCAAGTCCACAAATGTTTTGGGGGGTCACATATAGCGACTGCCATAAAATTCACACCCTGTGTCCGAAATCACCCCCTATACCCTTAAACAGGGCACTATTTGAGGGAACAGCCATTTTTAGTGCTGTCCGAAACCTTAGTGGACGATATCGAGTTCACTCATTCAATCCCACAATGCACCGCAATAATGAGTGTACAACTGGGGCACGTTCAAGCTCAAACCGGTGCACAACGTTTTGCTACAGTTTCCGGGTTGAACGACATGTTTCCTGGAAACGGTGTGCAACGGGGTTTGAGATACGTTTTCTCTTGTTTGGTGGGTGTGTCAAAAATGTCAGCCCAATCAGTGTCCTAATTCACTCGCTCGTTTTCAGTCACTCCTTCAAGTGAACTAATGTCAGGAATAGTGAATGAGGATATAGAGGGCGATTTTGAGTTTCCATTCTGATGAAGAAGCGATTTTTTAAATTTCCAAAAAGAATTTTTTTCGGTCTAAAACCATGTGATCACTCAAGGAGTCGTCATTAAAATTATTATGACACAAGAGCATTTTTAATATACATATAGATGCTTCACCTTGATTAAAAGTCAATTAGCTGAGACAGTTAATATAATTCAGTTTATTTATTTGAAAACAAACAAAAAATACTGTCAAACTAAAAATGTTCAGTAAAAATGCATATGCACTGTGACTTCCTGTTGACAATTCCGTGCATTTTTTTTTTTCTCTTGCAGATGGGGATGTTGAAATGATGATGACAGCATCATCAGGAGTGCAGTTACCATTGAATATGCAGAAGAATGCTGTTAGATGAAGTTAAAGAAAAGAAAAGAGCATAACAGGGGCAACTGTACCAGAAAAGTCTTTATCAATATAACTACTTTTGGCACAGACATGTTCCTTATACCAACAGATGGCAGGCAGATTTGTAGTTATGAAACAAATTCTCCACTACAGTTATAGTAAATGAATGATGCTTGACAAAAACTGCAATTTCATCAATCAGCAATCACAATTCACACAGATTGTAATGCCTTTCAAATAAATGCATGTACAAGATCCCTTGCATATGGCAATCATAATAAGTCTTATAATTACATACTTCATGTCATTCAAAACAAGATGTGCACTATGTACAATGATGTAAAACAATATAGTTTCTGTATAAAAAATATTTAAAGTCTAAGGGATGTTATATAAAGACAGCGAATATTCTGGAGTAAACAAGTCAGGATAATGTCATAATCTAATATAAATCCTAACAAGGTCATCAAGACCAACTGACCAATCAGAATAAAGTGTAGCTGTGTAATAATAAAGGGGCGATTTTGAATTAAAAGTCTGGAACGGACAACTATATAGGGCCTTAATATTGCAAGGTGGGATTAACTATGAAAACTATGAACTATAATGTACTTTGCTAATCATTCCTTTGTAAAACGGTACATTGTGTTCAGTCTTAATGAACCATCATTTCAGAGCATAATCAAAATTGATTGTTGTACAAGAAAAAAATTTAAATCTCATTCAGAATAATGAAATCATGCCCCTTTAAAATGTACCCTGTTACAGTAATAGCAGTGAAAGAAAAACAAAACATCACTTCATAGTCCATTTCTCTAAAATATAATACAAAAGTGGGCACACATCGCAACATCATACTTAATGAATTACTTCTAAATGTATGAATCCTACTATTATTTTGGATTTACAATGTTTTTGTAGCAGTGTCTTTAAAAAACAACTAATAAACTGAGAAAAAACATGTATAGCCAGATATATTTGGACACTCGTGTGTGCTTATTGAGCATTTAATTTCAAAACCATTGGCTTTAATATGGATTTTTTTTTACTGGTTTATTAGTAATTGGTGTCCAAATACCTTAGGCCATGTAGTAGTGTATGTATACAGGGTAATATTACAGCTGTGAATAATGATGAACCCTCCATCATCCATCAATGCCTCCTAAAATGTCATATGATCTTTACATGAAATCATACGCCTCAAACGTTTTCTTACAACTGAATATCAGTTTGTCTCTAAAACAAAATGCAAAAGTTTGTATGAAGACTTAGCGAGAAAAAGAAGAAAACCTGCCCTTGACTTGTTAGAGATCTCAATGTCTTCTCAAATCAACAAATGCCTTCTTATAATAGTGAGATTATGAAAATACAAACAAGTTTGTGTTTTTAGATGTATGTTTTGTTGCTTTTGTGTTATTTTCTACTCAGTAGCAATGCCTCAGCGCCACAAATACACAGAACGCAAAGGAAAACGAACCCTCGTGTGGCTGAGCCGCTAGCTAGCTATGCTACATTTCTAGGACGGAGTTGTCTGGACGTCTTTGGACAAACAATATAAAGTACAAAATGTACATGTTATGATCACATGCTCGCGTCACCACACTTTTAGGCTGTCACTCTGTTAGTAGCACAAGATAACAAGATGAGTTAGGCAGTGCTTAGAGTTCACGTCACAAACAGACCGGTGGTGAACTAAAGCAAGTCGTGTGTTTTGTTCTTCTTTCGTTCGAGCACTGCACAGTTCAGGCCCTGCTCCACGTCTTTTGCAGGGAACAAACCGTTTTGTAGTCTCCACCTTCATCCACTTCATTTGACCTGAAAACTGAGAGAAAGATTTATTTTATTCAGGATTCACATGTTCAGAAAAAGAAACAATGGCTCACTATCTTAAGACAGAGATAATGTCGAGTTAATCCACAACTAGAGACATGTGCAAGCTAACCTGCTGGCAGTGTTGTTAAAGAGGATTTGGGTACACCTGTCGAGGGTCATAGGTCATTTCTGGCATGTATTGCTCATGTAGCTCGGCGTCCAGTGGGAGGCCATCCATGGCTATATCAGTGTAACCATATGGAGGGTAAACTGCATCCAGATCTTAGCAAGAAAAAGAGAGAGAGAGAAATTCAAGTTACAGCCATCGTGTGCAAACACAAAATATTTCAGTTGTTTTTGTCTTTATTGTTTTTAATATATATATATTTTTTACATTTTTTAAAGTAATAAAAATATATAAATGATATATATATATATATATATATATATTTATTTATC